>OX359271.1:29023995-29623995 GCA_947179155.2 Hedera helix | reverse complement strand
AAAACCAATTCTGAAGGGATTTTTTATTTTTTCTGATTTTTGTAAACCTATGCTCCAGACCTCCAAAAATCGTGATTTTTGGATATGATGTGAAGAATCAAGTCTACTATTACATATAATTTTTTCAGAATTTTTGGATCAAGAGGCTATTTTTAACGATTTTATTAAGCTAAACATATGCATTAATTCGGGGGTAATGCAAGTGGTGGGGCCCGCTGTCACATCAAGAAAAGAATCTGGGTTTAAGAAACACTGTTGTTGTTCGGGTGGAAGAGAATACGTTTCAATTCCCTCCATGATCATCTTCATAGCAATTTCCTTATCTTTGGTGGCAAGCGCAGCGTAATAAAGCTGATTTAAGCTTTCAGCAGAAACTTGTGTTTTTGAATTATCAATAAAAGTACCATGCTCACAGTAATCCCCTCCTTTCGAAATATAGGATTGAACTGCGTATTTCAATTTTTTCGACGTCATTTACTCACTTTATATGTAAAAATGGAAATGTATTTCATTTTACGATGAGGAATGGAAATATTAATTATTATTAATATTGTTGCAAATTACATTAACAAATACTGTGCAAATCAAAGTACAAAGAAAACACTAGCTTCACAACCCTATTTTTCACTAGTTCCCAACTTTAGATCCGTTGAGACTTCATCCTTTTTCTCTGCAGCTTTCAAATCATTCATCGAGCGGTAAACTTCGTCTTGGCATTCTTTTAATGCCAGTGCATACTTCCTCAAGTCGTCAGAATCGTCATGCTCCTTGATATCTTCATGATACAACTTCAGCACTCGTTCAAAGCCCAAATACCGTAAATTTTGACAAAAATCAAAAAATTCCTGAAATGTCAAAATTGGTACTCTGCCATGTACTGGACATTTCGTCCACTTACACGACATTTTTAAAAAAAATTGTAGTTTGGAAGGTCAGGGGTGGTAAAGTAGAGAATTTGTATATAACCAGAATTAAAGACAAGCCTTTAAAGTGAGTAAATGACGTATTAACACGTGGCACCAGTGTCACACCAAGTACAGACAAAAAGGACCGGGTACAGTACGACGCGTACTGTTCCAAACTTGGGCGGGAAGAAACGTTCAAATTTGAAATTCAAAATTTTGAATTTTAAAAACCCCGCTTACTGTCACTAATTTTAATTTATTATAAAATCTGGAAAATAATTCACAAGACACAAAGCGTACTCTGCAAGCTCCAGCAAATTTTGAATTTTGAATTTTGAAAATTTGAATTTTGAATATTAAAGTGCGTAAAAATTCAAAATTGTAATGATTGCTACAGTAAAAGCACGTGCACGCACGCGGCTACAGTGCCCAACTAACTCCCTTTTCGCTACAGTACTCACTTCTCGCCCAAAAAGGCGCTGCGCGTACCCTGTTCATATTTTTTTTCCCAAAATGCCCCTGACCGTACTACCCTCACTGTAGCGAATATTCCCCGAATATTCCCTCTCCACCAATCGCCAGCGGACACGTGGCAGGGAACGCCTCTGTAATATTATAGATAGAGGCGTTCCCAGAGGGCAAGGGCAAAATCGTCTTTTCATACCTTTTTTTATTATAAAAAAGTCACTCCGCTACTCCAGCATATTCAGGACTTTGAAGAAGCGGTTATAAACGGTTATTACTATTCCGAGTAGTTAGTTTCCTTCTTCCTAAAATGCCTCGACAGAATTCCTTCAGACTTCAATCCAGAAATATTTTCTTAACTTATCCAAGATGCCCATTACCAAAAACAGAGTGTCTTGAGCTCTTGCTCAAGATCAATTACTCCATTACTCCCGTATACATACGTGTCTGTGCTGAACTCCATGAAGATGGAACTCCACATCTTCATTGTCTCATTCAATTCAGTGCCAAATTTCAAACTACAAACCAAAAATTCTTCGATTTGGTTTCCAACACTCGTTCAACTCGTTTTCATCCCAATATTCAATCTGCTAAAAATGCTGCCGCAGTTCAATCCTATATTTCGAAAGGAGGGGATTACTGTGAGCATGGTACTTTTATTGATAATTCAAAAACACAAGTTTCTGCTGAAAGCTTAAATCAGCTTTATTACGCTGCGCTTGCCACCAAAGATAAGGAAATTGCTATGAAGATGATCATGGAGGGTGATTCCAGAACGTACTGGAACAATTGGGAAAGACTCTCGCACAATTGGGATCGAATGTTCCAAAAAGGCCCAGAAGTGTACATCAGTCCATCCACAGAATTCAACAACGTCCCTGTGGACCTTCAAGAATGGGCCAGGGATAACATTCGTGATAAAGAGCACAGGTCTTATAGGCCCAAGTCTATTGTAATCGAGGGTCCATCTCGCTTAGGAAAAACTCTTTGGGCTCGGTCCTTAGGCCCACATAACTATTATTGTGGCCACTTAGATATGGCCAAGCATAACAATGACGTATATTATAACGTCATTGATGACGTACCTCCAAAGTACGTCAAGCACTGGAGAGAGTTCTTTGGAAGCCAGCACAACTGGAGATCAAATTGTAAGTACGCCAAACCTATTATGATAAAAGGGGGAGTGCCGACCATTTTTCTATGCAACCGTGGGCCCGAAACGTCATATAAAGAATTCCTAGATCGAATTGAGAATGTCTCCCTCAAAGAGTGGACACTGTCAAACGCAGAATTTTTCTTCGTCACCCAATCGTTCTTCTCCAACACCTCCCAAAATCAAACCCCAGCACGCGAGATCGAAGAAGAAGACGAAGAGGAAGCAAATTAAATTCAACTGCGGCTGCCAACTCTTTTATGTCAATGGTTGCAATGCCGACCACCAACTACTACCGTCTCATGCAAACAGGGGTCTTATCAGACGAAATAAAAAACCCCCTTCACTTCCGGTCCAAGACAACAATGAACGACAACCAGTTCGTGACTACAATACGTTTCAATTACAACCTCCGAAAGACGCTGAGGATCAAAACAGGGATACTGAATATCACCACTTGGATGACCTCGATTTTTCCCAACTCTGTGACGGAGGATTACTTTACCATGCGTATCAGAGCCAGAATTTATTCAATGATTAATAATTTAGGAGTCATTAGTCCAGATTCTGTGTACTTAGCATGTAATTTAAGTTGTGCTGATTGGAAATTATGTTCTAATCACAGTGTAGAATGGAAATGTATTTCATTTTACGATGAGGAATGGAAATATTAATTATTATTAATATTGTTGTAAATTACATTAACAAATACTGTGCAAATCAAAGTACAAAGAAAACACTAGCTTCACAATCCTATTTTTCACTAGTTCCCAACTTTAGATCCGTTGAGACTTCATCCTTTTTCTCTGCAGCTTTCAAATCATTCATCGAGCGGTAAACTTCGTCTTGGCATTCTTTTAATGCCAGTGCATACTTCCTCAAGTCGTCAGAATCGCCATGCTCCTTGATATCTTCATGATACAACTTCAGCACTCGTTCAAAGCCCAAATACCGTAAATTTTGACAAAAATCAAAAAATTCCTGAAATGTCAAAATTGGTACTCTGCCATGTACTGGACATTTCGTCCACTTACACAACATTTTTAAAAAAAATTGTAGTTTGGAAGGTCAGGGGTGGTAAAGCAGAGAATTTGTATATAACCAGAATTAAAGACAAGCCTTTAAAGTGAGTAAATGACGTATTAACACGTGGCACCAGTGTCACACCAAGTACAGACAAAAAGGACCGGGTACAGTACGACGCGTACTGTTCCAAACTTGGGCGGGAAGAAACGTTCAAATTTGAAATTCAAAATTTTGAATTTTAAAAACCCCGCTTACTGTCACTAATTTTAATTTATTATAAAATCTGGAAAATAATTCACAAGACACAAAGCGTACTCTGCAAGCTCCAGCAAATTTTGAATTTTGAATTTTGAAAATTTGAATTTTGAATATTAAAGTGCGTAAAAATTCAAAATTGTAATGATTGCTACAGTAAAAGCACGTGCACGCACGCGGCTACAGTGCCCAACTAACTCACTTTTCGCTACAATACTCACTTCTCGCCCAAAAAGGCGCTGCGCGTACCCTGTTCATGAAGATATCAAGGAGCATGGCGATTCTGACGACTTGAGGAAGTATGCACTGGCATTAAAAGAATGCCAAGACGAAGTTTACCGCTCGATGAATGATTTGAAAGCTGCAGAGAAAAAGGATGAAGTCTCAACGGATCTAAAGTTGGGAACTAGTGAAGAATAGGGTTGTGAAGCTAGTGTTTTCTTTGTACTTTGATTTGCACAGTATTTGTTAATGTAATTTACAACAATATTAATAATAATTAATATTTCCATTCCTCATCGTAAAATGAAATACATTTCCATTCTACACTGTGATTAGAACATAATTTCCAATCAGCACAACTTAAATTACATGCTAAGTACACAGAATCTGGACTAATGACTCCTAAATTATTAATCATTGAATAAATTCTGGCTCTGATACGCATGGTAAAGTAATCCTCCGTCACAGAGTTGGGAAAAATCGAGGTCATCCAAGTGGTGATATTCAGTATCCCTGTTTTGATCCTCAGCGTCTTTCGGAGGTTGTAATTGAAACGTATTGTAGTCACGAACTGGTTGTCGTTCATTGTTGTCTTGGACCGGAAGTGAAGGGGGTTTTTTATTTCGTCTGATAAGACCCCTGTTTGCATGAGACGGTAGTAGTTGGTGGTCGGCATTGCAACCATTGACATAAAAGAGTTGGCAGCCGCAGTTGAATTTAATTTGCTTCCTCTTCGTCTTCTTCTTCGATCTCGCGTGCTGGGGTTTGATTTTGGGAGGTGTTGGAGAAGAACGATTGGGTGACGAAGAAAAATTCTGCGTTTGACAGTGTCCATTCTTTGAGGGAGACATTCTCAATTCGATCTAGGAATTCTTTATATGACGTTTCGGGCCCACGGTTGCATAGAAAAATGGTCGGCACTCCCCCTTTTATCATAATAGGTTTGGCGTACTTACAATTTGATCTCCAGTTGTGCTGGCTTCCAAATAACTCTCTCCAGTGCTTGACGTACTTTGGAGGTACGTCATCAATGACGTTATAATATACGTCATTGTTATGCTTGGCCATATCTAAGTGGCCACAATAATAGTTATGTGGGCCTAAGGACCGAGCCCAAAGAGTTTTTCCTAAGCGAGATGGACCCTCGATTACAATAGACTTGGGCCTATAAGACCTGTGCTCTTTATCACGAATGTTATCCCTGGCCCATTCTTGAAGGTCCACAGGGACGTTGTTGAATTCTGTGGATGGACTGATATACACTTCTGGGCCTTTTTGGAACACGCCTTACAAGAGAGTAAGCGCGCTGCGCTTACATCATCCTACTACACACACCCAAAAAAACTAAAGTTTTTTTTTTCTTGCCACATTTTCCAGGCCAACCTAAAAAACACCACTTGCCTTTACTGTAGCAACCGCTACAGTAACTCACTTCGGTCGCCCTTTGTAATATTATATATAAAGGGCGACCCTTAGGTGTATCCAATAGCTGCAAAAAAAACCATGTTTAATTCCCACCACCTAAAGGGTGGGTTTATAGGAATCGACCCTCCTGATCACGAATCTGAATTTTAATAATTTTTTTGAGGACGAACACACCTCCTAATTTTCGATTTTCTGCGAAAAACCAATTCTGAAGGGATTTTTTATTTTTTCTGATTTTTGTAAACCTATGCTCCAGACCTCCAAAAATCGTGATTTTTGGATATGATGCGAAGAATCAAGTCTACTATTACATATAATTTTTTCAGAATTTTTGGATCAAGAGGCTATTTTTAACGATTTTATTAAGCTAAACATATGCATTAATTCGGGGGTAATGCAAGTGGTGGGGCCCGCTGTCACATCAAGAAAAGATTCCCTCTGCACCAACATAAAAGCGCCACGTGTCCCAAAATCTACAGGAACTCACTCCAATACTCCAGGTCACTTCGGAGCACGGAGTGACTTACGACAATACCCAGGGGTACTTCCGTAATTATGAAAAAAGTACGGAACTCCAGCAAGAACAGTATTTCATCTCCAGACCATATTATTCAGCCAAAATTAAATATAAAAAATATTTATATTTATGTACGGAAAATAGATGTCCCAAAATTAATAAATACAATAAAAAGAAATCATCATTACCAGCAATATAAAAATATTTCCTAAAAATATTGACCTGCAAAAAAACAATAAAAAAAAATAAATAATATTTTTTTATTTTAAACAGAAATTCTCTTCCACCCGAACAACAACAGTGTTTCTTAAACCCAGATTCCGATCATCGGAACTATAGGCCGGAATAGTGTCGCCGGAATCTGGGGAAAAAAAAGGCAATTTAGTTGGACTTTTAAGATTCCAACCCGACCCATAGGTATATGGGTCTTAAATTGTACAAATAAATACAAGTATATATTTATTTGTTACACATAAATAAATAAAAATTTTAAAAAAAGGAAAAAAAATTCTATAACACGCAGTAACTGCCAGCAACCCCAGAATAAATAATATTTGTTATTTTCCACCAGATAAACCACCAGTCTTTGCTAGAGCACACCTTTTGGGAAATAAACACCATTATCTCCAGCATATCAATCCACCACCTTTCCTGTTACAAAATTTCCAAAAACACGCCTTACAAGAGAGTAAGCGCGCTGCGCTTACATCATCCTACTACACACACCCAAAAAAACTAAAGTTTTTTTTTTCTTGCCACATTTTCCAGGCCAACCTAAAAAACACCACTTGCCTTTACTGTAGCAACCGCTACAGTAACTCACTTCGGTCGCCCTTTGTAATATTATATATAAAGGGCGACCCTTAGGTGTATCCAATAGCTGCAAAAAAACCAGGTTTAATTCCCACCACCTAAAGGGTGGGTTTATAGGAATCGACCCTCCTGATCACGAATCTGAATTTTAATAATTTTTTTGAGGACGAACACACCTCCTAATACAATACGTCGTAAATTATATAGTTCCGTTGAGACTTCATCCTTTTTCTCTCCAGCTTTCAAATCATTCATCGAGCGGTAAACTTCGTCTTGGCATTCTTTTAATGCCAGTGCATACTTCCTCAAGTCATCAGAATCGCCATACTCCTTGATATCTTCATGATACAACTTCAGCACTCGTTCAAAGCCCAAATACCGTAAATTTTGACAAAAATCAAAAAATTCCTGAAATGTCAAAATTGGTACTCTGCCATGTACTGGACATTTCGTCCACTTACACGACATTTTTAAAAAAAATTGTAGTTTGGAAGGTCAGGGGTGGTAAAGCAGAGAATTTGTATATAACCAGAATTAAAGACAAGCCTTTAAAGTGAGTAAATGACGTATTAACACGTGGCACCAGTGTCACACCAAGTACAGACAAAAAGGACCGGGTACAGTACGACGCGTACTGTTCCAAACTTGGGCGGGAAGAAACGTTCAAATTTGAAATTCAAAATTTTGAATTTTAAAAACCCCGCTTACTGTCACTAATTTTAATTTATTATAAAATCTGGAAAATAATTCACAAGACACAAAGCGTACTCTGCAAGCTCCAGCAAATTTTGAATTTTGAATTTTGAAAATTTGAATTTTGAATATTAAAGTGCGTAAAAATTCAAAATTGTAATGATTGTTACAGTAAAAGCACGTGCACGCACGCGGCTACAGTGCCCAACTAACTCCCTTTTCGCTACAGTACTCACTTCTCGCCCAAAAAGGCGCTGCGCGTACCCTGTTCATATTTTTTTTCCCAAAATGCCCCTGACCGTACTACCCTCACTGTAGCGAATATTCCCCGAATATTCCCTCTCCACCAATCGCCAGCGGACACGTGGCAGGGAACGCCTCTGTAATATTATAGATAGAGGCGTTCCCAGAGGGCAAGGGCAAAATCGTCTTTTCATACCTTTTTTTATTATAAAAAAGTCACTCCGCTACTCCAGCATATTCAGGACTTTGAAGAAGCGGTTATAAACGGTTATTACTATTCCGAGTAGTTAGTTTCCTTCTTCCTAAAATGCCTCGACAGAATTCCTTCAGACTTCAATCCAGAAATATTTTCTTAACTTATCCAAGATGCCCATTACCAAAAACAGAGTGTCTTGAGCTCTTGCTCAAGATCAATTACTCCATTACTCCCGTATACATACGTGTCTGTGCTGAACTCCATGAAGATGGAACTCCACATCTTCATTGTCTCATTCAATTCAGTGCCAAATTTCAAACTACAAACCAAAAATTCTTCGATTTGGTTTCCAACACTCGTTCAACTCGTTTTCATCCCAATATTCAATCTGCTAAAAATGCTGCCGCAGTTCAATCCTATATTTCGAAAGGAGGGGATTACTGTGAGCATGGTACTTTTATTGATAATTCAAAAACACAAGTTTCTGCTGAAAGCTTAAATCAGCTTTATTACGCTGCGCTTGCCACCAAAGATAAGGAAATTGCTATGAAGATGATCATGGAGGGTGATTCCAGAACGTACTGGAACAATTGGGAAAGACTCTCGCACAATTGGGATCGAATGTTCCAAAAAGGCCCAGAAGTGTACATCAGTCCATCCACAGAATTCAACAACGTCCCTGTGGACCTTCAAGAATGGGCCAGGGATAACATTCGTGATAAAGAGCACAGGTCTTATAGGCCCAAGTCTATTGTAATCGAGGGTCCATCTCGCTTAGGAAAAACTCTTTGGGCTCGGTCCTTAGGCCCACATAACTATTATTGTGGCCACTTAGATATGGCCAAGCATAACAATGACGTATATTATAACGTCATTGATGACGTACCTCCAAAGTACGTCAAGCACTGGAGAGAGTTCTTTGGAAGCCAGCACAACTGGAGATCAAATTGTAAGTACGCCAAACCTATTATGATAAAAGGGGGAGTGCCGACCATTTTTCTATGCAACCGTGGGCCCGAAACGTCATATAAAGAATTCCTAGATCGAATTGAGAATGTCTCCCTCAAAGAGTGGACACTGTCAAACGCAGAATTTTTCTTCGTCACCCAATCGTTCTTCTCCAACACCTCCCAAAATCAAACCCCAGCACGCGAGATCGAAGAAGAAGACGAAGAGGAAGCAAATTAAATTCAACTGCGGCTGCCAACTCTTTTATGTCAATGGTTGCAATGCCGACCACCAACTACTACCGTCTCATGCAAACAGGGGTCTTATCAGACGAAATAAAAAAACCCCTTCACTTCCGGTCCAAGACAACAATGAACGACAACCAGTTCGTGACTACAATACGTTTCAATTACAACCTTCGAAAGACGCTGAGGATCAAAACAGGGATACTGAATATCACCACTTGGATGACCTCGATTTTTCCCAACTCTGTGACGGAGGATTACTTTACCATGCGTATCAGAGCCAGAATTTATTCAATGATTAATAATTTAGGAGTCATTAGTCCAGATTCTGTGTACTTAGCATGTAATTTAAGTTGTGCTGATTGGAAATTATGTTCTAATCACAGTGTAGAATGGAAATGTATTTCATTTTACGATGAGGAATGGAAATATTAATTATTATTAATATTGTTGCAAATTACATTAACAAATACTGTGCAAATCAAAGTACAAAGAAAACACTAGCTTCACAACCCTATTTTTCACTAGTTCCCAACTTTAGATCCGTTGAGACTTCATCCTTTTTCTCTGCAGCTTGCAAATCATTCATCGAGCGGTAAACTTCGTCTTGGCATTCTTTTAATGCCAGTGCATACTTCCTCAAGTCGTCAGAATCGCCATGCTCCTTGATATCTTCATGATACAACTTCAGCACTCGTTCAAAGCCCAAATACCGTAAATTTTGACAAAAATCAAAAAATTCCTGAAATGTCAAAATTGGTACTCTGCCATGTACTGGACATTTCGTCCACTTACACGACATTTTTAAAAAAAATTGTAGTTTGGAAGGTCAGGGGTGGTAAAGCAGAGAATTTGTATATAACCAGAATTAAAGACAAGCCTTTAAAGTGAGTAAATGACGTATTAACACGTGGCACCAGTGTCACACCAAGTACAGACAAAAAGGACCGGGTACAGTACGACGCGTACTGTTCCAAACTTGGGCGGGAAGAAACGTTCAAATTTGAAATTCAAAATTTTGAATTTTAAAAACCCCGCTTACTGTCACTAATTTTAATTTATTATAAAATCTGGAAAATAATTCACAAGACACAAAGCGTACTCTGCAAGCTCCAGCAAATTTTGAATTTTGAATTTTGAAATTTTGAATTTTGAATATTAAAGTGCGTAAAAATTCAAAATTGTAATGATTGCTACAGTAAAAGCACGTGCACGCACGCGGCTACAGTGCCCAACTAACTCACTTTTCGCTACAGTACTCACTTCTCGCCCAAAAAGGCGCTGCGCGTACCCTGTTCATATTTTTTTTCCCAAAATGCCCCTGACCGTACTACCCTCACTGTAGCGAATATTCCCCGAATATTCCCTCTCCACCAATCGCCAGCGGACACGTGGCAGGGAACGCCTCTGTAATATTATAGATAGAGGCGTTCCCAGAGGGCAAGGGCAAAATCGTCTTTTCATACCTTTTTTTATTATAAAAAAGTCACTCCGCTACTCCAGCATATTCAGGACTTTGAAGAAGCGGTTATAAACGGTTATTACTATTCCGAGTAGTTAGTTTCCTTCTTCCTAAAATGCCTCGACAGAATTCCTTCAGACTTCAATCCAGAAATATTTTCTTAACTTATCCAAGATGCCCATTACCAAAAACAGAGTGTCTTGAGCTCTTGCTCAAGATCAATTACTCCATTACTCCCGTATACATACGTGTCTGTGCTGAACTCCATGAAGATGGAACTCCACATCTTCATTGTCTCATTCAATTCAGTGCCAAATTTCAAACTACAAACCAAAAATTCTTCGATTTGGTTTCCAACACTCGTTCAACTCGTTTTCATCCCAATATTCAATCTGCTAAAAATGCTGCCGCAGTTCAATCCTATATTTCGAAAGGAGGGGATTACTGTGAGCATGGTACTTTTATTGATAATTCAAAAACACAAGTTTCTGCTGAAAGCTTAAATCAGCTTTATTACGCTGCGCTTGCCACCAAAGATAAGGAAATTGCTATGAAAATGATCATGGAGGGTGATTCCAGAACGTACTGGAACAATTGGAAAAGACTCTCGCACAATTGGGATCGAATGTTCCAAAAAGGCCCAGAAGTGTACATCAGTCGAAACAATGCGAGTGTACATCAGTCGGACTGTAGTAGCGAAAAGTGCCCAACAACTACAGAATATTTTGGTATTTCGAAATATTATACGCGTGAATTAAAGGCTTGTCTACAGTGAGGGTAGTAACAGTGTAATTTGGATGTATGTAAATAACAGTGTTATCAGAATAAATGTTATAAATATTTTAAGAATAAAAAAAAAAATTGGACCAGTCGCTGGGAACTGTCCCAATAGAATTACTCTTTGAATATTTCTCCATTTCCTATTTTTTTCTTCTTTTTATAATAAATTTTTTTGAATTTTTTATTGATTATGGATAGGGCCACTTTTATAATGATTTATTTTGTTTAATTTGTAATGTATTGGATTTGACAGGTTTTAGTCAGTACTCAGTAGTAATGGGAAAGGAACAATTTAGTTTTTCATTCAAATTTGCTCAATCTTCACATCATTAATAGTTAAAAGTTTCATGATAATAAAAAATATGCAACTAATAATATACATATATTGACATTTTGCTTTATTTTTGTAGTTTGTTGTTAAACTAAAGAAAGAGTATGTTTAGAATCGTTAAAAAATGTGATTATGGATTATAATTATTATTTTTGTTTATAATTAATTTTTTAAAAATAGTTTGTATTTGGTAAAGAAAAAATATCTAAACTAGTAAAAAGTAAAAAATGTTTAGTATAAAAAAAATTATTATCCTTTATTTTAAGTGTAAATTACTAAAAAATAATATTTAAAAAAGTTCATATATGTAATGGGTCGAATTACTAAAATAGATAGGGATATATTAATAAAATACTCGGTCAAATTTAATTATTAAATTTGACAAATAATCAGAAGCTCTAAGTTAGAGTTTTTGATTATTTCTAAAAAATATAATTATAAATAATTTTAAAATCAGGTTATTAAATACATTATGTTTCTTAAAACTAATTATAAGTATACTTGACAGATTATAAGTGATCTTAAACACTTGAAATTGTTTTTTATAAAAATAATTAAAAACTCTAATTTGAATCATAAAAGCAATTTTTAAGCCAAAACACACTGTATCAATGTGATAGATTTAGAAAACACTTGCCAAAAACACTTAAACAACTAAATTGCAAATCCGATCATCTTATTTGTTATGTTTTTATAAAAAGCAATACTAGAAATCTCAAAATTTTAATTTCAAATGGCATAATATTAAATATTTTAACGACAATTGATAGAATAATTAATTAAATGAGATTTATTCAATTAATATTATAATAACACATAAAGAAAATTGAGAGACCCTTGTAACCTATTTGTGAGTTTGAATTTGTAATTAGACCTATTTGAAATGCTTTAATAACAACAATATCCACGTTAAATTTTGAAGAAGGGGCGAGGCAAGTTAGGAGACATATTAAAAAAATGGGTCCGCTTAATGTGTGCCTTAAGGGCACACATTAGGCGCGGAAAACAAGAGATGGGACCCGCTAAAAATTATTTCTTTATATAGTTGCACTGAATTCAATACATGGGGTCCACTAGTATATTATTTTTTTATATATTGAATTCAGTGCGCCTACATAAACAAATAATATTATACATTATTTTCCGCGCTTAATGTGTGCCCTAAGGGCACACATTAAGAAAATCCTAAAAAAATAAAATTAGAAAACACTTCTACAAAAACATGACAAAGGGGGTCGGGATTTAGAATTTATGGTCCTTATACGAGCAAGCCGAGTTCATGGTACTAATGTGTACTTGCGCCAATTATATAAGCAGAAGGATAGAGAAGAGAGAGAGAGCTCTCGCACTGACATGGCTTCTGCACTCACCACTCTCCAAAGCCTCTGCAACGCGTTCACTCCAAAACTTTCAAATCCGTTTCTGGTTTCGCATATTTCATCTCTTTCATTACCTAAAACTTCCCATGATTTGAAGCTCAAGCATCTGCCCAGAGCATATTCTGAAGGTCTGCTTCTTCCCCTTTCCAACTTCCCTTAATATTTGACATTTTATTCATTAGTTTTGTGCTAATTGAGCGATTTAGCAGATGGGTTTCTCTCTGAATTAATTTTTACAGTTCTTAGCATCTCTCTACATGTATATATATGTTGGAATTTTGGAATTACTTTAATATTGAAAATGGGTTCAAGAAAATTATTTCTAAGAATGAGCTGTAAATTTGAAATTTGGTTAAGTTGATAAATTGTGGTTGTAAAAGATGAAACTCAGGCAAAATAAAATATATTTTGGAGAACCTAATGGGTAGTGCAGCAATAGAACAGAGTGGACTGGTAATTTTGTAGTTTTTCTTTTCTAATAGTAATACCAGAAATTTAAACTGTTAGAAAATTAAACAATGGCATAGGATATTTTCGAGGGTCTAACATGTAATTTTGTGCATAATTGATTAGCTAGGGGACAATGATATGCCATATTTGCCTTAAAATTATCTTTTTGTGGGTGGTTTTGGTAATTTAATTTCCGTGGGAAAGCACCTCTGGAGGAAAGCTCTCTAGGTGAAAACTAGAGTGTATCCATTTTGAAGCTGGTCAGAATGTTGAATGTTTTTTTCCTAGAAGAATTATTGAATGTAGAAGGGTCGTGGGAATTCTGTAATCTGCATTACATTCTTTAAATTTTAGTGATATCTTTTGGTATTACTGATGCTCATTATCCATTAGTCTGCTCGGTGAAGAAAATTGCATATTAAATACAGAGAGACCTACTTGCAGTTATTTTTTGTGTAGTTTTCGTATTAAATGTTGTTTACGCTAACATGGCCTCACCAAAAGGGAAGTATAAAGCTAGGGGTGAGGGCTGGGAAAGGGGTTTATGGACTAAAGAATCTGTCATATCGAGTTCCCTTTTAATTTTGATAATGTATGAAAGCCAATTTGACAAGTGATTATGTTTCTTTCAAAACATTCTATAGTTTCAAGGTTCTTTTTACTTTTTTTAGTTTTGAGTGTGAACATGGTTCGTTTTCCAAGTGATAACAAACAAATTTTCCTTTTGTTGTATACTATAGAACTTCCCAATGAGTTAATTGAAGATTCAAAGTTTGTTCCTTTAAATGCTGATGATCGTCCATATGGTCCACCTGTAAGTTTTGGTTAGTTCTTTTCCAGTCTTCATCAATGTTTTCTTCCAATCTGATTATGTTAGTTTTCTCCTCTGTGAAAATATGCCATCTCTAGTTACTGCACTATAATGCTCAATTCCTTAGTTCACTAGATGTCTCTTTTCGTACCTGGTTTATCTTTTGTGTTTTAAGTGGTGCTTTTAAAAAAGGAATTATCAATATATACATGCTATGTTACATTAGCACTTCACATCTTGGTAATGTGCAAAACTTGCAAAATTGATACTTTGCCAGTTTTGTGTCGATTTTTGTGTCCTAGGATGCAGGAGATGGACAAGTACAGTGCTCATATATGGACCTTCACCTAATTTGTGAAGGAGACCATGTAACAAATGTTTCTGAAGACAAAGCATAAAAGTACTATTGGGTTGAATATACTTAATTCTTCGAATTTCCAAAATTTGCATATTATTTTAACGTTATAGATTTTTTAAGGAATATTCACTTTGAAATATGGTTGGTTGATTTGGGCTCTAAAGAATATAAATTACTCTACTGCAAAGTCACGTTGAAGCAACCATAGAACTCATTAATAATGATGATGATCAAATAGTGTTTTTATGCCAGTATATAGCATAATATTTTCATAAAATATAATCCAAATGGATAACTTTTTTATTATGATTTGTTTTGCAGGCGTTATTATTGTCGGGATTTGAAGTGGAAGATTTGGTGAAGGTAACTTCTAGTATCAATTGCCTTATCAATTTACATCAATAATGAAGACTGATTTATTAAACTATTATTGTCTTTGAGAAAGAGGGAAAGATCCATCTTCTGCGTTTGTTGTTAATCAAGTTTAAATTTCTTCAGAATCATTCTCATTATTTTCTTCTTCCTGGTTTGACCTTTTTTCCTATATCCCTGATTGGTGGAGGGTTGGAATTGAAACTACTTGGTTTTACGTGTTGAGCTACTGCAAACTACATGAAGATGACATATCTTAATTTTTGTACCCATGCATTGTTCATGCATATTGTAGTGACAGATAGCTTATCCCATATGATTTTGTAATTCTATAGTATAACTATGATATTATATAATATAATCATTCTTATGCTTACAAATTGAATTACCCTCTGATTGGAAATGATGTTGGTGTTTACACATGTATGAATGATAACCAAAATGTAATGGGGTTTATGAAGGATGCTAACTTGCTGGCATGCATTATCATCTTATTCTTCTTTCTGTATTTCGGGGGAGATTCGATCATGCACTTATATTCATGGATTTTCTTCATATGTGAATTATAAATAAAGCATATCTGGATTTGTGTGTCTATCGCTGTATCATTGAAAAGATTCTAAGATTATTGAGAATCACCTACTCCGATGTCCAAGAAAAAGCGGTTACTTGTCTGCTTAAATAGTCCTTAATGTGTTCATCTTCTTTCAGGTACGGCAGCTACTACAAGAGTTGGAAGGTGAATTTCTAGAGGTATTGCTTTCAGATTTAAGCTTATTGTTCCTCCCCATGTGTTGTTGTCATAACTTTCTTATTCTGCAGTTTCACCTGAATGCATATTTTGGGAAATCAGACAAGAAGTTCTAAATGTTTAAAAGTTCATCATTCATTAGGATACCCTAGAAGATTAAGAATTACTTATCTTTTTCAAAACTTGACCAATAAGACATCAGCTTTACATTATACATGATTCAAATAATAAAAAGTGCATTCCTGAACAATTTCCTTCAACAAAAATTTAGAAATGAAGTATTTCTTAGATTATTTATTGGCACTCTTTCCTTTCTACTTACTGATGTCGATCAAGAACCCTGCTTTTTTCTAAAAGAAATATATATATATATATTTTACTTATTTATTTATTTATTTATTTATTTATTTATTTTTTCTTTTTGGAATGTCTTCTGTGTTATTTTCTTTCTATTCACAACATGCTATTTTGGTGATTTTCCCATTTGTAACTTTGCCTCACAGGTGGTCAATATTAACAATACTTGGGATCGAGTATTTTTTAGTCAAACTTTTCAGAAACAAAAGTTCATATAAATATAAATAAATTTTTAATGCAATTCTATTACAGGTTATTGTTTGCACTGAAGATATGATTAATCGATCACTTTGGGACGCCATGAATACAAAACAATCCAATTTAGAAGCTGTGAAGGTTATATTTCTATATTCCCTGAAGTCTGGCATGTTCCATTGATCATAAAATTTGCATTTCATTTGTGGATGCAAAACATATAAATCTTTGAAAACTAGTTATTTGTTGCTTAAATAGACTTGCACATTTGTTTGTTTTGCTGTTAACTCTATGGTAATATGTGAGGAATATATGGGGCTATTGACAATTTTTGCTGATTTTACTTTCCATGAAGCATGAGACTCCAAATTCTTAAAGGTCTTCATTAATTTCAAGGTGTCAAATTTGATCAAAGAGACCTCCAGTTTATGCATTTCAGTAGTTTGAAGGGAGGACAAGACAGTTAAGTTTATAATTTCAATTTCGCATCCAAAATTTATGTTAACAAACACATAGTTGAGTAAATGCCTTCACAGAAGATAATACAATCTGTAAATTCTAGGATTATTTTGGCTAAAGTTACCAGCAGGTAGGATACAGTTTTCTATATGGTAGCAAAATTGTTGTTGAACTGTGGAGAACCGCTGAGAAAGAAGTAGAATAGTCTTGGAAAGGTCTGCATATTTTTATGCATGAGATTCCTCCATTTGACATGCTTTATACTCCCATTAGCTGATCCATGAACATTATATTGAAATGTTGTTTAGATGGAATGACGTGGATGTAAAGTCACTATTGCTTCTTTCCTGGACTTTTGAGCATGATGTCTTCTAGAGAGCTTTAAGAGAAAGGGTGTTGGAGTAGACATTTGTAACTTGAGACCAATTATCATGGCGGGTTGTGTCTTGAATAAAGTGTTTTCCGCAAGGAGGGTTGATAATTAGTATTACCTTTGTCCTATAAAGAATGTCACTTTTGAATTTTATTTTTGTCTCAAAAATAATTTCAAAATGGCTCTTTATATTGAGTTTTTACCCTCAAAATTATTTTGTATTCGTCCTCACACTAGGAAAAATGCAGTTATTTTTTGACAAAAATAAAATTCAAAAGTGACATTTTTTGTAGGTCGGAGAGAGCATCATTTGTCCAAGGACACCTTGTTTTGGGAATGCTGATTGTCCCTCCAGTTTTTAGTGGTGACAATGAATAGGTTGGAGTTCGGATTGAAGAAGATTGGCCATTGCGGCATGAATTGTCACTGTCCTTAAAATGATATTGTTCTCGCTAGCACTACATAATTGTACGCAATTCACTTTGGGATTCAGTGAAATTTCACAACTATTCATAAAAACACCTAAAATATATCTCAAACTTGGAAAAGATTTATTTATTTATAGGGAACAAATGTAATAGTTTAAAACTGATTTTTATACCAAAATAGGCACGACTGTTAAAAATTAGTTTTAACTCTTAAAACTAGCTTTTAATGCAGTTGGGTAACATGGTTTCAGAGTTATGGGTATATAGGTTCGGGTTCAAGTCCTCCTCCTTGCAATTTGTTCCCTGCTATGCGTTGGTGTAAATGCCTCTATTTTGTTTGCGCATTAATGATGCACCTTGGTGTGCAAGTGGGGTTTGCACGTGAGGAGGAGTGTTAAAGCATGATTTTAATTCATGGCTGCTCACTCTAAAGCTTTTAGAGTAGTTGATAACATGATAAAAACAATCATGGATTGTTTATAATTTGAATTAAAACGCAAAATAATGTCATACACCCAAGACCAAAGTTGTCCAAAGTGCCAAATCAGAGACATTAAATATTTTGATATAGGACCACTATCCCACTTTACCACTACCCAATAAGTTATACTCCTTCCGTCCAACCTTATGTGCCCAATTATTTTTGAGTATTTTTGGCACGGATTTTAAAACGTCCAAAAAAGAAATTTATATTATATTTTTCAGGTGCTTTCAAATTCTCGTTATATATTTGTATATACATTATATTTTCAATGTTAATAAAATTAGAAACAAAACGTAGAACATATATGCATGTCTTAAAATCCATGCCAAAAACACCTGAAAGAAAGTGTCGACATAAAGTTGGATGGAAGGAGTATGAGGCAATTGGGTCTTTCCTTATTAGGTGTCAAAAGTTCTTCCTTCTCCATGTGATACTTATGCCACTACCAAATTCAAATTACACTGAAAGAATAAGCATATATGAGCATGGGAGGTGGAGGTTCTTATTGTACATGTAAGGAAGAATGGGGTTTCTACTGTGGAATAAGTGGAGGAATATGGACAATCAAATTCCCAGTATTGGTGAATGGCTTCCTGGGAGTATCTTTGACACAAGGGGCCTTTATGATATTTCTTTATTGATGGTGCAATAAACAAAATGTTTGTTGAAGTATATCCAAATTGTCAATGATGATGGCGTTCCCAACAATTGTTTTTTCCCTTTTCCAATATGAGGGTCAGAAGCAGGGGACCCGCTGTCAAATTCATGTTTATTCTGGTGATGTTCGTGTTCAGCAGGATGCTGGGCACAAATAAAGAGAGGGAATATATAATAATTGACAAAGGCTCTGTGCTTCTGGATGGTGCAGGTTTGTGGTACTTCTCACTAGCCTTTACAAAACTATCATCTTTCGTACAGCTAATTAGAAAAGAATGAGATATCTCATGGTTCTTTATTGTTCTTCCAGACAGTGTATGGCTTCAAGGCTCTTTATTGTTCTCATGTATGACACAGGAATTTCTGTTTCTAAACCTTCTTGGTAACCAGGCAGTTAGAATTGCTTTGTATCGTTACATATCTCTGGGAAATGGCAGGCTTAGACTTTGTTGTATTATGTGTGCATGCTAATTTTAGTGCTCGAGTAAGATGTGATAATTATACTAAGCTTAAATCTATTAGTTCTCAAGTAAAATGTGATGGCTTTATGTTTCTTTAATAATCATATAAATCATTTATTCTGTTATATAGTTTGGTTTTCATACGTATGTATTGGAAGTTATAATTTATTTGATTACTAGACTGACATATGGCAATCAATTTTACTCGAGGACCAAAAAAATAGGAGAGTTCATTAATTAGTGTGCACAGAAACTTAGTAGAGGACTAGGACCTTTTTTGAGTAAGAGAAGCCTGGGATGTTTGCTCGTTTTGCTGCATTGGGCTTGAAAGATATAGGAGAGCACCTGAGTGGTAGAAGATGCAAAATGGCAGGTTGATGAATTTAAGAGCATTTCACTTAATTGTATGGTTTTAAAATCATAGTAGTAGTAAAATCAGTCTTTTGCTTGTAATTGAGAGGTGTTCTGTTATATATTTTTAGATTGATGCTATATAAATTGTATGCAATTAGGTTGCTTTGCACTTCCTATTTGGGGTGAATTTATTTTGATTTAGAAGAGAAGGAAACAGTATTTTCTCATTTGTCTGACTTAATAAGAGTTATCCTATTTTTTTCTTCTTTTTTTTTCTTTGCAGATTGCAAATTCACTGCCCCGAATTTGCTTTTTATCTGGTCTTACAGGGGAGGAGATGTTGATGTTCATCGATGCCTTTCCAGAATTTGGTAATAAATAATCTTCAATGTAATACAACTGGTTATTGCCAAAATATAACTTAGTTTTAGTATGACGTGTTCACAACATCTTTGGAATTGAAACTACATATCAATATCGTCAAAGTTGTGAACTTGATAGATGTGACTTAATTTTGTGGGAAGGACAATGGTCAAACTAATTCCAAAATTCGCATGTTAAAAGTTAATGACAAGCTCAAGATGAGATGATGAAGTTTAGTTGATGCTAGAACTTGTTTGGATAAATGGATTGAAATGAAGTTGAGTATCAAATTCTCAAACTTCAAGAAGAATCAACTATTAAAGTAGGATTATGAGACGTAATGACTCGGAGGTATAAGAAACATGCATTACTTTGGATGCTTGTCTAAATAGAATCTTATTTTGTTGGCTTCCAAATAATTAAACATACAGTACAGACATGTATCATTCTCAAGCTTATTCATACATAATTTTGAAATCATCATTTAAGCTATTGAAATATTGAATCGATACAACATTTCTAGTAATTGAGTTCAAATGCATCCTCGAATGATACCATCACCATCTGATTCTGATGTATGTAGACACCTTCAAATGGTAAACTTTTTTGGGGTGCCCCAAGTATAATATCGATTCGATTAACTTGATTTTGAAAGGGTTCTTCCATTGGTGACCATTCTGCTGTTTGCTTTGTGGTTGTACATTGTTTAACAAATTTCTGACAGTAAGATGGTAATATGCAGGTATAGAACCTCCTGTATTTGCAGCTCTTGTTCCCAATAGTGCTGATAAACCTTTACAAGAAGTGATGGAAGAGATCATGGGAGACCATGAAATGATAGTACATTCATGTCCCCTGCTCGTTTGTCGTATCCTCAAACATCATTTATTTATTGCATTACTGATTGTAGTTTCTTCTATTCTGTGTAGTCTGCAAGGCAGTTGGACTAATATGAAGATTCAAGATTCACACGGATAGAAGTTTGAGACGTGGAAGTTTGATTGTCCAAAATATTGTTTGTATTTATAGGGTTAGTCTCCCACTATCTGGAAATGGTAGCTGGGTTTTTCTTTGTTTTTTTTTTGGTGGTTCACCTCGAAATTGTTGTTATGATTGTGGATAATGATTGGGATATATTTGTGTTTTATTATTGTTGTGATTGTGGATAATAATTGTGATATAACCAACCTATTACCCACAACCACACCAACGATAAAACACAAATATATCCCAATTATTATTCACAATTACAAAGTAATTGTTGTTATGGTTGTGGATAATAATTGAGATATATCTGTGTTTTATCATTGTCATGGTTGTGAATAATAATTGTGATATATTTTTGTTTTATTGTTGTTATGGTTGTGGATAATAATTGGGATATAGTCAACCTGACAATAAAGCCTGTGGCGACCGTGAATAATTGGGATAAAATTAACTTGCCGTTAAAGTATCTATCTGAGTAATTAAATGGTGGGGCATAGTAATTTCTAGTGCCGCTAGAAAGAATATCATTACGGCTAGAGCCTCTAGCGATAGGGTCTAAATCCCAACTCTTGGATATTATGATGAATGATGTGATTGTTGGAATAGTATTTTCAGTAATCGGTTCTTATATATATATATAAATATATGTGTTGGAAACAAAAATAGGAACATGTACAATTCTGTTGTTTAAAAACTTGAAAAATGAATTTTTTTTTGTTATTTTTGACATAATTAGCTATTTTTGTTGGAAACTCTGTCAGAAATAAGTTAAATTGAATTCATATAAAAATGCCATGTGATTTACTATTATCGACGGAATTAATTGTCAGAATTAATGTATTGTCCAGGAATAGTTAATTTTGATGAATTTCTCAATGAAATTATTTTCGAAATGCTTAATTTTGATCAAATTTTTAATGAAATTTTTCATTGAAAATAAGTTAATTTTAATATAATAAGCTTATTTTTTACGAAAAATTCTGTCAAAATTAGCTGTTTGTAATGCTTCCTTTTATTAATTTTTGTAGCTTCGGATTGATTTTGTATGTTGAATCGTACTTCAAGGTAAAAAAGTGTATTAACCCTTTTCCTTTTTTTCTTTTTCTTTTTTCTCTTTTAACTTTTGTCCTTGCCTTTGCATCAGTTTTTACTTTTTGCTCTTTTTTTTTCTCTTTTTCAACTAAACACCTTACATTCTCTGCACAGCAACAGTTTTGTGGTTCCAATGCTCCTACTTGTGATTAATTGGATTTTCTCATTCGAACTACTTTTTCTTCCCAATGTTCCTCTTCGTTCTCTAAATCAGAAATATTGTTGCCCCCCTCCATTATTAAAAGAGTTATTTCCCCCATGTGAATTGCATTGCATTCCTAACTAACATAGACCACCATTTTTTTTGGGTATTTTAATGAAATTTTGAAAATAATATGTAAAATATGTTTTAGAGGGGCGTTTCCCATTTGCAATTGACACGAGCTAAGAGGGCATTCTCTTCAAAGCAAACACTCCAGCATCAAGGAAAAAATTTAAGAGGAAGAGAAGTTGAGGAAGATTAGAGAGTGAGGTTACTTAAAAATGGGAAGAGCAGCACCATTGTTTAAAAGGAAGAGAACTAGAAGAAGATTATGCTAGCTACGAATATGTTTAGAACTTGAAAAACTTGAGGTAGAGTAAAAAAATTTGCAAATGGCAAAATTCTTGCAAAATTCTCTGAAGTGCATTTAGAACTTGAAAAACTCCGTAAAAATACGAAAGGAAAGGAAATGAAAATTAAATCTAGTTGAAAGTGCACCTACTTGTTAACACCCTCTTATGAATATGTTTAGAACTAGAAAAACTCGAGTAAAATGAAAGAAAATGATGAAATATAATTTAGCATAAAAAATAAAAAATAAAATTATAGTTGAAAGCGCCTACTTGTCACGTTCAGCATCGCCGCCCATGAAAATGAACGAGATTTCTTGCTCTGTTTCCAATTTCCATGTACCTAAATGCTGGCTTCGCTTATTATCATAACATCAGGAGGGTCAGAGAAGTGAGAAAATTGAAGGGAACAACAACAACAACAAAAGCAATGAAGATTGTTTGTCCTTCAAAGTTTCATCATCAATCTGTTTTACAAATGATCTATTGTTACAACATGATGTCTACGGGTTGATCATCTAAACACTAAAAGGCAACATCAACAACTACTTTGAGGACATCTAATCCTTTAGGCTTGAACGGGTTTGTTCAAGGCCTTTCCAGATGTACAAGTTATGAGTTAGAAGAATTGGCTAAAGAATTGAATGTTGAGGTGATGCTGGTAAACTGAAAGCGTAGATTTGCTTTTCCTTCTACTGTATCTCCATCTTGCTACAGAAATTGCAAACTACAAATGACTATCTAATCAAACAACCCTTCGTCATGCCAAATATCAACTAAAAAATCCACCATCTCCTGCAAAATATCAGTCAATTCACATTAGCACTATTCCCTGAAAAAGCATACAGAATAATCTGAAACAATAATTCTTAATACCAATAAATTCGTTAATTTTGTATTAGATGCCCGAATCCGTGATAAGTTTAAGTAAATAGGGAAAATAAATGAGTTAGTTGTGTGCTACACCTTTTTTGCTTTCCCTTATAGATGTATCTATTTTCTTCCATGGTGGTTGTTTAATGCTTTTTACTTAATTTTTTTTTTTTTTTGCTATGTCTTTTTACTTAATTTCCTTTCCAACATTTTCAATGTTAGGATGCTTGTGGCGAAATGGCGGGTAGAAATTAAAGGATGCCTTATTAGACATAGATTTTCTCTTTAAAAGAGAGAATAGATATTCTTTCAGCATACACAACTTTTATACGATCAGATAATCCTTTATCTGGTCATATATGTTCCCCACTATATATGAAGCCCATTATCAATCACTCAAAAAACAGAGCCATCACGACAAGACAGTAAGCTGAGACAACGACGTTTATATAGGGAAAATGACACATTTACCCCCTTGTGTTTTACCTCAATGACAAAGAACATCCATGTGGTTAATAAACAGTATGATAACCTCCATGCATTCTAGACCAAATGCAAGAGTAAACATTCCGTTAATTTTTCAAAAAGAAATAAATGACATACTCATAATAGGGCATTTTGCCTTTTTGTCCAAAATAAATGGAGGTTATGTGCCTTAGGGACCACTAGGAAGTCCTTTGTCCCCAACATAAACCATAGTGGCAATATATATTAATAAGATGAACATATTCAGTACTGAGATATGCTGAATGAAAAGGAAATTAAGTTCCCACATTTTGTAAGAGGAAACTCAAACCATTGGCTACAAAATGAAGATAAGATTCCTATAGGTTGTAGATAAGCATTTACTGTTTTTCATTTAGGAGTGGGCTACTACGACCTCTTCTATCTCAAATCACAGAATATTCACTACATTTTAATATATAATAATACAAATATGTATGTGTGTGTGTGTGTGTAAGTGTTTTGTAAAATTATCTTACAGTTAAAGGGATTGGCTCGCTGAAAGGATCACAAGTTGAGAGCAAGTCGTCATAAGTCATTGACCAGCTGCAAGAAAAAGATTGTGGCAGTTATCTTTCACTGATAGATTATGAACTCAAACAAATGTTGGGAGTAGAAATAGTCAGTAAAGTTAATGTTACAAATCTCCAAGAATGTGTGTTTGGAAAGGCACCAATGAATTTTGTTTTCTTGGGAAATTTCACCCTATTGTATTTTAACAAGACCCAATTATCTAAGCAAAGTATCTGCTTAAATACTTTAACTAAAAATGGTTTTTGACTTTTGAGAAGTGCATCTTTGACTTTAAAGGCTGTAAGAAACAGAGATGCCTATGCCATATGCATAAAACACATCTAAATCTCTATCCAGTCAAGTAGAGCATGGCTTAGAGTCCACTGACAAAATGCAACACTCAACTTTTGCACCAACCTGTACAAGATACAGGCCAAAGTTCAGGGAGATCCTTAAAGTTTCTCCATAATTTGGAACCACAACTTGAAACCATAATATGGCATCAATTGTTCGAAAATTGTCCCTATTTTCTCTGAAGATATAAAAGCACATTACAAGTATTATATTTTTTCTATTTCCTCAGAAATAAATTTGAAATGCCATAGCTAGTAACTTCGAATTTGGGCAAGAAAAATGCGATTTTTACATTGATGTTCAAAAGATGGGAGATAATTCCCCAAATTTTATTTGGGTTGAATGTATGAGACTAATCATAACCGACTACCCATAATAAAAAGAATATTTCATAATTTGGATAAACTTATTCCACTAAAATTCTTGTCTCACAAATTTCCCAAGCTAGCTCAATTTCTTAAGTAAATGCTAATATTAGTGGAGGTTCAACATGAATAATTAAGTCTAATGAGACACCCATGCTTCATGTACATAATATATCAACTTGGATACAAAAGATTAATGTCCAAACGAAATACCAAATCATATAAAGAACCTCAAATTACTAGAGTCGTGCTTAAATGATGCATTTGTAGGTAACTTGGATTTACAGAATATTTTTTTAATAATCCAAAATCCTAGAATTTACCAAATATAATGTTCAAGAAAGCTCTAACCAACAGGGGATCAGAAACACATCCATGTCAAAGTAACACATGCACACAAGCATGTCATATCAGATAATGCTCCATCGTCAGAAACTTAAGTTTTCTCCAACCTAATTCCATATTCCAAAATGGATATAGAGACAGAGAGTTAACTTCTTACTACAATATCTAGAGTTTAATAGTTAATACTAACTATATAGGATTGAGGAAATTGGTATATATTCGTAATTTAATTGACATCATTCTATCGGACTATCTAAGTGGAATCTTCTTTCCAGACAATCCGTAGGAACACTCGTAACTACCTCTAATGCAAGTTTGTAAGCCAATTCCTTGTAAGAGATTGACTATTGGACAACTCCTCTTCATCAGTAAATCAACCTTAGCCATCATTTTGGTTCAAGATTACTTTTACTTTATTAAGTGCTTGAAGATTATATGTATATATGGATGAAATTAATTGTATATACAAGGGATGCCTTTTCTAAAGACAAATGTGTCTGTACGTCTGTAGATGCGTGTCTGTAAGGGAGAGAGAGATAGATTAAGGAACTGCTTTTGGCTGGAAATGATTTTCTTTTCTTGACAAGTGGTCCGCGAAGAAATATATAGTTGAAGTTTATTTTAAATTCAAGGTTGCAACCTTTATCATAAAATGCAAAAGACTAGATAGAAGAGTGTATGTGTGTGTGTGTGTGTGAGAGAGAGAGAGAGAGAGAGAGAGAGATTCAGCAGTTTCCCTTTTAAAGGAGTTTCCCTTTAACCAGTTTCTCCACCTAGTTACTGTCATGAGATCCCCCAAGATCCCTCCTAAACTCCTTCATAGAGTTTCTGATATACTTCATTCCTTTAGGCTTTACATAAAAAGTATTTCACATCGAGTGTATTACATTCCCCAGATAATTCCTGATTTAAAATCTCCATTCTGAACTCTCTTACGGTAATAAACCAAGCTAACCTTTCAGAGCTTCCAAACTATCACAGATTATAGCTCCCCACTCTAAGATATACCAACAGTAATATCAATTATTTTTGACTCTGTACATAGAAAACCTATTCTTTGGAGGCAGTTGCTTGGCGCAATGATATAGAAACTTGGGCTGACAAGAGTTACATGGGTTCAAGCAAGAAACTACTTTATGCAAATAATAAAGTCTTCCAGTACTTCACTTTTGTTGTACCACACTGCATAATGGCAGCTTTCTATTATTTTTTGTAACCGATATAACTCTACAAATCCTTATTGTGAATGCAACTAGTGCCATCAGCAACTGGAAGGTATTCAGGGAACAGGGCATATTACAACTACATCATGGAGACTACTTTCAAACAAATATAAACATCACCGTATCAAAAAAAATTATAAAACAAATTAAAATTAGTGGCACTAAGAAAATACTGTTGGTTAAAGGCGTATACCTTATTATTGGATCTTTTGACGTCCTTTGCGACCTTTGAGATGGATCTCCAATCCAATTTCTTCTGCTCTCATGCCAAGCAATTACAGCTACGTAATAATACATTTCACAAATTATTATTATGCTGTATTATTTTTACAGGTCACATAAAAGCTCCAAAGTAACTAAATATCTATATGCAAACTTGTTTCTCCAATCATTTTGTAATTACCACAACACTGTAAACATTATATCCAAGTTAAACATAATGCAGTAGTATATACATTATTGTGTCATGGATTTCTTCTTCTTTTCCAAAATAAGTGAAAAAGGAAGGGAAAAATGAGAGATTTCTTTTAAAGTATATTTTATAAGTAAAATGTAACCCAACTAATTCTCAGAACATCCTGAGATATTATATAAGTTAAATATTCATTTATCCATTTCATAACTAGATTAAAACTTTTTACCTATAAGAACACTTGTTATATATGATAGGAGATATATGGTGCATGAAACTAATCATCTAGTCCTTCCATCCCACAAAAAATGTCTCAAGTCAAAAAAATTGTCCTCCGTAAGATGTCTCAAGTACGCAAATCAAATGTAAAATGTTATATAAAGATTACTAATGGGGCACGGGTTTCGTTTAGAAGTAGGGCTTAAAAGAAGAGAAGACTAGGAGAGGAAAAGAAGAAAGATAATAACACAATAAGCTTTAAAATTATACTATTCAAATAATAATCTCAAAGTAACATATAATGAAGGATTACAAGAGTTTATATTGATAAAATAATAAACCTAATTCTAGGAGACCAAGGAAACCAAACAAGACAAGGAAACAAAATCCTAATAATAATCTACCACAAATAAATGAAGGATTACATGAGTTTATATAGGAAAATACTAAAGCCTAATTCTTGGAGATTAAGGAAATCAAACAAGATAAGGAAACAAAATCCTAATAATTATCTACCATAAATATAATTCTAGAATAATATACTACTAGGTACAGACTTTCAAAGTCTCTTATATTGGTCCAACCAAGTTGGGTGAGCTACTTTACCCTCAAAACTCAAAAGTACTTAGGTGGGCTCACTAACTTTAAGAAGGAAATTGATTCACTAGTGTACTTATGTGGGGTCCACTATGGGTAAAAATGAAACTTAACTTATACTCCCTCATCTACTTTTAAGTTGTGAAAAGTGTAAATGGAACAGATGGAGTACTTGACAATCTAAGATGACTATGAGAAAGTTCTCATGAAAGCTGGATATATAGTCCCAGCCCTCTAATACAAAGCTGAAAATGCTACAGCATGGCATCCTAACATTCACCTTGTCATCTCTCATGCAAGGTCTCTGTGATGGCAAGGGGAGCGAGATTGGAAACATTAGTAATCACCCAGTTTTCTATAGTCAAATTCCCAGGAATTTACAAGGCAAACAGAAAATGTTACTGTCAATTGAATTCGTGTTGGGAGGGTGTGATGATGGTAATTTGGCAAAAACATCTTGTTGCTTTTACAGGAAAAATCTAAAGAAAAGCAAACTAAATATGAGCATAGAAATCTAGTAAGAGAATGGTTGATAAGTCCATGAAATCTGATCTGTTACACAAGTACATAACTGCATAGTCTTAGCAACTTATACTAAAATACGCAAAGTAAATGAGCAATGATAGATTTTTTTAATGCAATTATCAAAACAGGGAAAATATTATGCTGTGATACTATAATATTTTATCTAACAATTGTTACCATGATTAATAAACACAGGACTGCTTCCACCCTTATCTGTAGGTTTTTTTGCTTCGTTGCTCAGTGTGCATTCCAAAGGTCGCTTCTCATCGGAGCTGGAACTTCCTTTATCGACTTCCATCATATTTAGACTGAAAAATCATTCCCCTTCACTATTCAGATGACCTATCAATAGATGTTTCTTGTTAAAAGTGCTTTAAATCATGTTTATTCCATAAACGGGAAATATCGCTAGGACTTGAAGAGACATCTGCTCTACACAAAATAGATTTTCTGAGATACATTGACAAAAGGTGGTGGAAAATTAATCAAAATGAATGAATGTACTATGCACTTGCATCAGAAGTGACTGCTTCTTATTCACATATTTTAACGTTATCAAAGATTACACAAGCAAGTATAGGAAAACATAACCCTGGATGATTCTGAAAAACAAAACAAAACAAAAACAGACCATTTTTTTGGGAAAACAAGAGGCTATAGTATTAGTCATGACTCCAGCTTCCTTAAGGAGAATCGGTGCAAGAGATATTTTCTTACAATTTCTAAATTTTTAGCATTATTGTATGGTAATCATCCTTGCTATGGTGAACATATAATCTTCATAATCGTCGTCTATTATATGTGCATGATTGTACAATTGCAAGGGCATTCTGCATTTCATTTGATCACGATAACATAAGAAACTTTAATTGCTTTCTTCTGATAGTACCAACTATCAAGCACTCAGTTTGACCATGATCCCTTTTCTGTGAATCCAAGTTCGATTAAAAGAAATAATATTTTGGAAGTTGACCCCAATATGGTAAAAAATAAAACATTTATCAAATCCTGCACACCACGATGTCCTCATCGTAGACTCGAAGGTAATTTTAAATCAACTCAACAATGCATTGTATTCCACACTAGTTGGGGAATAGGTGTAGCAATGCTTCTTGTAAGGATCTTAAGTTTGGTTAACATAATATTTACATTACAACTCTTAAAAATCATGTCTTTCAATACCCATCTTTTGACATATATTATCATTTAATCTTTACCAAACTTGTCAATACATAAATAAATAATCTTAATTATAACATCAAATTAGCACTTTAACAATAAAACTCAATAGATACTTAGAAGAATTACTTAATTAATTGTCAATATTAATAATTTAAACTTAAATAAGCATATGTTCTGCAAAAATGAGAAAGAAAATCAAAATCAATCAAATTCTTGATAAACTTTAAATGAAAGACAAAACCCATTAACATCCACAAATCCTTTTTCCCAAAACTGGCAATGCATTAACAATTAAGAACAGATATATAATTTGTAAATACAAAACTAAATTTAATAAAAAAAAAAAAGACAGACATACCTTATTGTGAGTATTTCTTTGAAGAAGCAGAGATACAAAGAGAAAGAAAGATTTAAGATGGAGGATTAGAGAGAATATATAGCAACCAGAATCCATTGGAATTATTTGCAGTCATTTTCTTTGTAAGTTTCTTGGTTTGTTCGCTACCAATTTTCATTGCTTCCTCGTTGCTTCCTTATTAATCTAAGCTGAAAAGGGTATTTTCTATAGCTGACGTGGATGAGAAAAGGTTAGTAAGTGGATAAGCTCTCTCCTCATGTTTGTGATGACAGAAATACCCCTACCCAATCCAAAAAATTCAAGATCCACATTAAATGAGGAAAATGACTGGAAATCTATTTGGAATAATGGATAATGCGAATTATAATTTCTCAAGTAGGCGTAACATTTTCGGGTATTTCTATCGGCATGAATTTAATATATAAGGAGCATAAAACAGATATTCTTGTTTAAAAGGGGTTCATTTATAAAATTTAGAAATTTCTTTTTTATTTTTTTGTAACTCTTATAGAATTTTGGTCTTTTATCATGGATAAACTCGAACATATAACTTTAGACAGTAAAGTGAGATATTTTTATAACTAGACTATATCATCTTTACAAGTGATCTAATTAAGTATGTGTAATGTTAGGAGTTTTAATTTTTTTGTTTCAAAAAGTATTTCAAATTATGTGTCATCTTTATATTAGTTGGGTAAATCTTTTGTGATTGGTTATGTCATAAAATACATTTTGTTTTATTCAATACTATATCATTTGAGATATATTTGAATTGTTTTTTGAGCCCGCTTGCATTCCCTAATTCATATTTAGTTTAATAGTAGTGATATGATAGTAAAATTGTGTTATGTTATTATTAATAAAAAAAATAATTAAAAAAAACTTTTTGTAGAATAATTTTTTTTTAACAAGTAGAATTCCTTTTATAAAATGGAGAGACTAAAATTTGAAGGCTATGTACACCAGTTCTTTCAAGAGAGATTCTAATATCATCGACTTGTACTAAGCCTTTTTTGAAAGATGTTAATGATGCATTTTTTTTTGTAATGGTGGAGCCCTTTTACTAATAAGGTTCGTAAGTAGACATGCACAGTAGGGCGGACTGGTTCAGCTTGGTCTGGACCCGGTAGGTTTTGGTCGTTGACCAGGCCGGGCCAGACTTTGACTTTTGGGTCTGTAGGCCGGGCTTCTCGATCAAAGTCTGGCCTTTTGAGGCCTGTAGGCTAGGTCGGGCAGAGTCAGGCCAGTCCAGTCCTTAGGTCGGGCCAGGCTGGGCCAGGACAGGGCTAAAAATGTAATAAACTAATTATTAATGTGAAATATAAATATTAAATAAACTAACTACTATATTAATTAAATGTATTAACAAAAAATTAAAAATGAGTAACTAATCAATAATAAATAATGAGTCGGTTCAAAATATTTTAAAAATGTTTTGAAAATTCAAATCTTCAAAAAATGTATCTTCCTATCTTCAAAAAATATATCTTCGTTATATCTTCAAAAAATATATCTTCAATCTTCAAAAAAATATATATCTTCAATATTCATGATTGTGCAATTTCATCAGTTTCTACTCCAACTTCGAGATATATATATATATATATATATGTGTGTGTGTGTGTGTGTGTGTGTGTGTGTGTGTGGACATGTAACGAAAATTATATATATATATATATACATGTAATATAAATGATGATAGAATAGTGGAGTAAAAATTACTGTAGCGCCTAGTGGGTGTAGTCGTGTACTATGTAGGCATTTGTAGAAGTAAAATATATGATACCAATTCAAATATTAATAATTCATTAATTTTGATTTACGTGGTAAATGTAAAACTCTTATTGCTATTCGTGTTTTTTTTGCTTAGACTACTTTACAAGTTTTGATAACTCAAAAAGCCAGACAGCGTCACAACGATAATAACAACATAGGCTATTCGGCGGACTGGGCCTGGCAGGTCCTTTGCGTAAGTTGGGTCGGGCTTTTGCATAGGTCGGGTCAGGTCAGACTTTTTCGTAAGCTGGGCCAGGCCGGGCTTTTTCGTAGGCCGGGCCAGGCCGGGTTTTTACGTCAAAATAGTAGCCTGTTCAAAGACTGTAGGCCGGCCCGACCCGGTTCGGGCTTTGACCAGGCCGGACTTTGACTAAGCCAGCCTCAGGCCAGGCCAGGGCGGCCTGTGGGCCGTAGGCTCTTTGTGCATCTCTATTCGTAAGTAATAGCCTATAATGCAAGCCCCACACTAGGGGGCCGTTATGTTAAAATCAAGATAAACTCATCCCTCTCTTTCTTTTTTTGCCCGCATGTCACCACAATAGGGACATAGAAAAGGGGATCATCTCTCTCTCTCTCTCTCTCTCTCTCTCTTTTTATATTATAATATAAAGAAAAGAGTAAAAACTTTTTTTTTGAAAAAGATTTGGTCTTAAACTTACATGCCATGCTTATAACTTCATTTCTCTAGAAATTCGCGTGAGGCAAGTCAGTCAATCAACTAGTAACAGGCATGTGCTTCTCGATAATGCGGTCAATAAAAAAGCTCTTGAGCTAAACCTTAGTCCAAACATTAGGACAGTGTTCTTCCAACACTCATGCCAGCTTAGGTTGTGGTAGCCATGTCGGCGTGTTCATCGACAAGTGCACGTCGGGACAAAAAAAATGTTTGTAATAAAAACGGTGGAGAGATTAGAGGAAAGAAAGGAAGCAACACGGAATGGGGATCTCTGTTGTATGCAAATCTTTCTATTAGGAAAGTCTTGCTTATTCAAAGGGCTTTTTATTTTTATTTTGAAATATGAAGAGAGAATAGAGGATAGACTTATTACATTTAAAAAATGATATGAAAATTTACCATAAGTAACTGAGCGTGAGAGCCAAATGAATCGAAAGATTCGTGTTTGGTTCGGGAAGGGTTCATGAAAGTCTTTAAATAAATGGAAAGAGAATATACTTTTATTAAGTGATTTATTAGATAATTGAAAATAAAAGATTTTGAATACTAATTGAAATAGTAGAACTCCGTGAAGGACTATTGAACAGCTAGAAAAAGCACGAGCTCGCTTACCACACCAATCACCTTAGCGCTAGAAGTTCCAGTAATGTGTAGCTAGGCAAAGGAAGATTCGATAGCAAATTGACGATATTAATACTAGTGACGATATCGATCATAACCTCTTCATATAGAGCTGAAAAATACTATTTGGGTATTAAGTATTTACTTGAAATAACTAATTTTAATAGTTGGGAATTCCAATTTTGTTTTGTCTTTTTTGCATCCATATTTAATAAAGGTTGATCTTTCTTAATCAATCTTTTTGCCCCTCAACAATTGCATTCAACAAAGATAATTATACTTTTACAAATACGCACTAATTTACAAAGACAAGTGAAAATGAAATTCAAAATAGTCTTGAGTAATTGTTCTCTTTTTACAATTTCTTTCCGTATTTGATTATTAAAAAGTAAATTCTGACGAACTTTCAACAGAGTTTTTAATATTTATTTATTTTGTTGCACATTGACAACATTCATCTTTCAAAATAAAATATTATTATAAAATTATACACCAAAATCCATTATAAACTAAGTAACATATAATCTTAACTACATATATAATCATGCCAAGACTTCAATGTAACTTCTAAATAAATTAGCAATTTCAGACATAAAAAAGGGGAATTTAGTAAATTAGTTCTTCACCTTCGAAGAAAACAGGGAAATAGATGACGTGTATTACCAACCTTACAAGCCAAGTTGCTTGATACCTCCACTGACATCAAGAATCACGTGCTTACTTTTCTTAACAGTGTCTATAGTTTGTTTGGCTTGAGAATCACGTGCTGACAATTTCCCACCTTAAGTTTTGCCGACAGTTATTAGGCTATCTTTATTAATATTATTTTATAATAAAATAAGAAAGCCCAGCCTTAGCTTGGTTGGTAGAGCGGAGGACTGCAGTGTGCTAATGGCTGTCACTGTTCGGATCCGGCGGGTCGGACTAATGATTTTCCTGCTTTTGTCTTTTCTTATTTTCATGAACTCCATTTTCTTATTTTCATGAACTCCATTTGTTATAGGAAAAAAAAGACAAATTAAAAAAAGGAAAAATTATTGCGAGCATGGAGAACTTATGTTCCTCCCGGTATCTACGTGGGTCCGCTGTAAATCCTGTAAATCTCATCACAGAGGACACCACATGCATATCAGAAGGGGAACAAATTACTTTCCGTATTTCATGAGCATAAAATAATTTTTGAAAAAATAGTCTTATTTATCATTTTATTTTTATTTTTTAAATATAATTATGTTGTAGACCTTGTGCCTAGGCATAGGAGTTGATTGCCTATACTTGACCTTCACCCTTAGTTACTCTCTCTTCGCCCCTTCAGTGCAGCAGCATGCATGGTTCCAGTAAATAAGGAATTCGGTAACTTATTTTTTTCCCCCTCCATCCGCCTGTAAATTGAGGTGATAAAATCGAATAGAGCACACTAAAGCCGAAGAGAAAATAGAAAAAGAAGAAATTCTGTAATTTTTTAATTTTGAGAGTGTAATAAAATCAGTGTATTTCACTTTTACATTACCAGTGGAGATGGTACTATGTGTTTCCTTATCTTTTTTATGTTACTGGTCCTCACTATTTTAACTCCAAATTATTTGGATTGGCTTTACCGTTTATTATTGTAATTTTTATTATCTCTAAGGTACCATCTGTCTTGAGAGGACTAATCAAGATTTGGTGGGAACTTATTTGCCGGTTATTATATTTTGTGAAGATAATCAGTCTATACAAACTACCACATGCCTAGTAAGAATTCATTTATTATTTATCTGGAAGTACATTGCATGTCTAGTGAAAATTCGTTTACAATTCTGTACGTATATTTACATGTGCATTATATTTATATTAATATTTATATATACATTATTGCTTATCGTACGTCTAACTAAACATACAAAATAAGCTCTTGGATTGTGTTTGCAAAAGTTGTGAAGAGAGAGAAAATAATACACACATATGTATAATTCACATATATGTGTGCGCGCACGTAGTGGTGGTGTGTGGGCTGTTGTTCGGTGAATTATTCTGGCAACAATCGTGGTGTATTGAGAGAGGAAGATATAAGTTATGATTTGAGATTTGAGAATGTCTTGCACAGAGAGATGGAGAAGATGACATGCAGATTACAATTAATAAAAGACTAATGCCCCTTTGACGATAATTAAGAGTGAATAGATTGGGGGAAATATATAGCCCAAGCCCATTATAAATGCTACACAACTAAGTTGACCAACTATCAGCCCACATTTCTTTTAACAAAAGAAAATTAATATTTTTTTGTAGTTTACATATTTATTAAAAAATATATATAATATATAATAATAACTAATATATTAATGACGTCACTTGGTCAATAACGGTTCGACCACTGGTTGAACTAGTTATCCATCCACCCAGTACCTTTTTCGGTTCAATGACTGATCCGGGTCTGAAAATATTGAGCCTATTTTATTTTTTCTTTCCCTACATTAGCCCCATCTTTTGTGTTTCTCATTTTTTCTTATTCAGTTCGATTTTGATTTCATCTTTGATTTCTATTTCATTTTTTTCTTTCTTTAGCTTTGATTTTGGCTTCAATTCGCTTTTATTTCAATTTCGGCTTCAATTTAAGTTTCATCTTCAATTTTAGTTTTGTCTTCATTTTCAACTTCGATTTTGATTTCACCAATTACTATACGGCTTTGACTTCAGTTCATTTTTTTGGTTTGTTACTTTTTATTGGCGTGTTCGTTAATATATGTAACACACTAAAAGTTATAAAAGTTATAATACTTTTAGCTTGCGTGATGCCAAGTTAAGTTATGTCTATCTAAAAAAAAATCAAATTACGTGATAGCCTAGTGGTAAATGCCTCTCTTTTACTATGCAAGGTCACATATTTGAGTTTATTTCTCATCAACAATAAGTCAGATTTCAACATGTGTTTCAAAGATTAAAGATAAGTTTCCTCTAGGTTTCCCCCCTAGTCCCCCTCCTGGCCCCTTCCCCAGGTAGGGATGTAAGTCGAGTCGAGTAGCTCGGTGCTCGAATTAAGATATCGACTTAAAAATACGATCCAAAATTCGAACTCAAAGTTAATCCGAGTTAAATTCAATCCATACTCGTTTTCTATTTAATGATACACGAGTCAAACATGACACCATTTCAGAATCAAGTGACGATGAAGAATCCTAAGTAGCCAATCTATGCCTAATGGCTATTGAGGAATTCTCCAGCAAACCTGCCGATCATAGAGAGATAGATATAAATGAGGTATTTGATTTCAACTCTCCTAATGTTGATAATGATGATCTAAGAATTGCACTACATGATATCATATTTGATTTGCATCAATACACAAAGTGATTCAGAGTTCTATTAAAAGATTATTCTTTCATCCAAAAGGAAAAAGAGAAAGTGCAAGAAGAGTTGGAAGTACCTCTACGAAGCACTGTCTCTTTATCCAAGTTAAATATGAGAATAATGAATTGAGACAAATCATTGACATCAATGCGCAAAGAGAGTTTGCTTTGGTATCTAAAATAAAAGAACTAGAAAAGGCAATCTCAATATAGAATAGATCTACCTTATCTATGGACAACCTGGTCACAAGTCAGAGAGTGATTTCTGATAGATTTGGATTAGGGTTTGAAGTTCCAACTTCACTCCCAAATGTGAAAAATTGCTTGGAAACTAGCAATAACAATATCTCTTCTCTCAATAAAGAAATTGTGTTTGTGAAATCCACAGATATAGCTGAACCCATTGGTGTGAGTTGCACATTCTTCGCAGAAGAAATTGGTCTTCATAAGAATAACAGATCACGCACTGGTCTAGGATTTGTAAAATTATAGAGTAAAACAAAGTCTACATTTGTACCTCAAAAGATCATAAAGTTAGGTAAGACTAACTATACGAACCAACCAAGTCCAAATTGTAGAGTTTATTTTCACTCTAAGAAATCTCAAAATCGTATATTTGTATGGGAGAAGAGTAAGGTTCTACCAAGGAAAGTATATAATCCACTCGTGTTTCAAGTACACACACACATGCAATATCTTAAATGCTATAATTATCATAAATTTGGGCATATGGCCACATTATGCTCTATAAATCATCAATCCAAAATCAAGAAAATTTGGGTTCCTAAGGAAACTAACAAAGCTGGACCCAAACAAGTATGGGTACCAAAATAAATAATAATTATCGCTGCAGGGTTCAAGGTCCATTGAGTCAATATGGTATTTGGACAGTGGATGCTCAAGGCATATGACTGGCAACAAGGCTTTCCTATCTGATTTCAAGGTTAAAGATGGACCAACAGTAATTTTTGGAGATAATAACTCTGGAAAAACCAAAGGTTATGGATCAGTTGGAAATGGTACTGTTTCTTTCAACAAAGTAGCCTATGTTGAATAACTGAAACACAATCTACAAAGTATAAGTCAACTTTGTGATAAGGGTCACCAAGTCACATTCCTGAACAATCAATGTCAAAGTTGAGACTTGGAAACAAATTCTTTGATGTTAACTGGATCAAGAGAATGAAATGTCTATGTAATCAATATTTCAAAGCTCAACTCCTCAGCAACAACCTGTTTCATTGCTAAAGCTTCAAAATATATCAGCTGGCTATGTAACATAAGGTTATCTCATATAAACTTCAAGAGTATGTCAAAATTGGCTTTAAAAGATCTAGTCAAAGGATTGCCTAAACTAGATTTTGTCAAAAAAAGACCATGCAAAGCTTGTCAACTTGGGAAATAGACCAGGAGTTCATTCAAGAGAAAAGAAGCAAACTCAAATGAAAAGCCTTTACAGTTGCTGCATATGGATTTGTTTGGACCAGTTCCAATATCAGGTCTTGGAGGGAAAAAGTTCACCCTAATTGTAGTATATGACTACACCAAATTCACTTGGATTTTCTTTCTGAGCTCAAAAGATGAAACCAACTCAAAACTTATTAATCTCTTCAAGCAAATCATGAATGAAAAGGGTGAGAAAATCAAATCAATTAGTTTTTCAGTCCAGGGTTGTATTTTATGGAAGTTGCTCACCTAGGTAGACTTATTGTCTAACAGTAATATAGACTAACAAAATGCTTAGGAAAGGATGTGTAGGGTATCCACTCTATATTGTAGACACCCGACAGAAGGGTATGAAGTTGGGGCAGATACCGGTGGTAAGAGAATTCGAAAATGTGTTTCTAGAGAATTTACCCGTTCTTCCACCGGACAGGGAGATAGAATTCGTGATCGATATGGTACCGAGAACTGCGCCTATTTCTAAAGCTCCTTATAGAATGACTCTAATGGAAATGAAGGAATTGATGATCTAGTTACAAAAACTACAGGATAAAAGGTACATACAACCTAGCGTGTCTCTATGGGGAACACTAGTGTTATTTGTAAAGAAGAAATATGGATCTTTGAGACTTTGCATTGGCTATAGTGAGTTGAATAAAGTCACCATTAAGAATAAATATCCATTACCAAGAATTGATGATTTGTTAGATTAACTAAAATGAGCTAAATATTTTTCAAAAATAGACCTACGATCGGGCTATTATCAATTAAAGGTCATGAAAGAAGATGTCCCTAAGATAGTCTTTAGAACTCGACATGGACATTACGAATTTTTAGTAAGGCCTTTTGGAGTAACGAATGCCCTAGAAGTATTTATGGCTATGATAAATAGGGTATTCAAGATTTTTTTGGACAAGTTTGTAGTAGTATTTATTGATGATATTTTAATTTACTCAAAGACAAAGCAAGAGCATACAAAACACTTAAGGATTGTGCTAGAAATGTTAAGGATGGAGAAGTTGTACGCAAAATTTTTGAAGTGTGAATTCTAGTTGGAGATGGTGCAATTTCTAGGACATGTCATTGACAAGGACATGATTTCAGTGGATCCAGCAAAGGTAGAAGCCGTAATAAATTGGGAACAACCAAAGACGCCGATAAAGGCTAGAAGTTTCTTAGGATTATTGGGGTATTACCGTTGGTTCAATCAAAATTTCTTGAAAATAGCGGGTATCGTTAACCAATTTGATAAGGAAGTCGGTAAAGTTTGTTTGGACAAAAAAATGTATAGAAAGTTTTCAAGAACTAAAATTGAGGCTAAGTACGACACCAATATTGTCTTTATCAGACAATATTGGTGGTTTTGTAATTTATAGTGACGTTTCACATAAAGGGTTGAGTTGTGTACTGATGCAGCATGGGAAGGTTATTGCGTATGCATTCCGACAACTGAAAAATTATGAGAAGAAATATCCTACGCATGGTTTGGAGTTAGCGACGGTGGTGTTTGCGCTAAAGATTTGGAGACATTATTTATATGGAGAAAAGTGTGAAATATATATAGATCACAAAAGTTTAAAATATATCTTTATACAAAAAGAGTTAAATATGGGACAAAGAAGGTGGTTGGAGTTGTTTAAGGATTATGATTGTGAGATTTTGTATCACCTAGGTAAGGAAAATATTGTCGCAGATGCCTTAAGTTGGAAGAACCAAGAAAAGTTGATGACATTAATAGTTGATGAGTGGATTTTATACCTGCGAATTGGGGGTCTTCACCATGATAATTTGTGTGTTTTCATGTCTTTTTAGTGTTTCTTTGCATTTGTTTATGATTTTCTTTCTTATTTTGCAAGAATATGACGTGGAAGGGCAAGTTGATAATTTTCTGCAAAATAGGTGAAGCAGTTGCGCCAAAGCTTCAAGCAGTTGCGTCGGTGCTCTAAAATTCAAGGATGGGAACAATAGCTTTTCACACAGTTGCATGAAGTAGTGATGCAGTTGCACCAGTCCGCGCAGCTGCGTGATATGGTGAAGCAGCTGCGCCAGGTCGCGCTGGTCAATAGTGCGTGCGACAATTTTGTGGGACCCAGGCGATTTATTTTATTATTTTCAGATTTCTTTTAACATTAAATAGTTTATTAGGTTAGGGTTTTGGATGTCTATTATAAATAGAATACTAGATACATAAAGTATGGTGTTGATCATAATTAGAGAGTTTTACAAGATCAAGATCGAAGTTTTAAAGGCTAAAGAGATTCTTCTTCTCCTTAATTTTTTTTGTCTTGATACTTTTAATGTCTTTACTACTTATGATGATGGTTTCTAATATTATGATGTGTAACTAACTTTTTATTATGATTTCAATAGAACCTTTTGACTTGCGATAATTAATTCATAACTATTTCCAATTATTGATTTTATTCTGAGTTGTTTATCATATCTTGTGCGTATTCATTAATTGTGTGGCCAACGATTAATCTGATATCTTAGATAGAATTATAGAAAGAAATCTAGGATTAGATCTGGATGTGGTAGCATAAGATTTTGCTAAATCTTTACAGGTATAGCATAATAGTACATAGGATGAATATATCTATGTATCATATGTAATTTGGTGTAGAGTTTGTGCTTAATGAATCTATTTTACGTGTTTTGCATGAATATATCAACAAAACTGAAATAGGTCTTTTTATTAATTGTTGAATAAGGTTAATAATTAGATAGACATTCTCCATTAACAACTTGTTAGGATTAATAATTTGGCAATACGATGGAAAGATTATTGTGATCAATTAAGAAAGTTGATATCCTAAGCTTTTTAATATTTGATAGTCAATTCTTGTTAATTAGATTTAATTCAGATTTTAATTTTAAGTATTTTATAATCAAATTTGGTGACTGTTTAAGTTAAATTGAATTGATAAAAAATTGATAATTAGAGTAATTATTAGTTGTTCCCTGTGGGTTCGACACTCAATTTATTTCTATATTACTTGATTGACCGTGTGCAATTGTGCGAATTTGACAATATATAAATCGGCAAACAAGTTTTTTGGCGCCATTGTCTTGGAATGGTTTTATTAATTATTTTGTTATTAGATTTTGTCAAATTAGTTTTAATTTAAACGTTTTAATCTTTTATTCTTTCTTCGATTTTGTAGGCTTCCATCTGTTCGAGTCTGCCCGTGCCTTGGCAAAGGAGTGATCTTAGTATCGCGTGTGTACCAAGTTTTGGCTTTCTCCTAATTTGTGTATGCACACGTGGTCTAAAGGTATGGAACTAGAGCCATACGAGGACGACATAGAAATAAGGTTCCGAAGAGTCCTCAACGTTATTTAGACTACAATTGAGAATCAAGAAAGGATGGCGGGAGAGGAACAAAAATCGCTGTGGGACTATGCCATGTCGCAGGTGGCAGAAATTTAGATCAGCATCACAAGGCTTGCCATCACATCCGCTAGTTTTGAGATCAAATCAGGAACTATTTGGATGATTCAGAACTAGGCTCAGTTTGGGGGTTTACCAAACGATGACCCCAACGATTATATAGTTAGCGTCTCGGAGATATGTGATACTTTTAAATATAATGGGGGTGACGGAAGACGCTATTAGACTGAGGCTTTTCCCATTCACAGTGAGAGATAAACCTAAGAGCTGGTTACACTCATAACCTGTAGGGTCGATTACAACGTGGAATGATTTGGCACAAAAGTTCCTTTCCAAATTCTTTCTACCAGCAAAGACGATAAAGATGCAAAACGATATCACTTCTTTCGTTCAGTATGATTCTGAGTCGTTGTACGAAGCTTGGGAGAGGTTCAAGGATCTACTACGGAAATGTCCCTATCACGAGATCCCCAAGTGGTTGCAAGTCCAAACTTTTTATAATTGCCTATTTAGTTAATTGAGGACGAGCATAAATATGGCATTAAGAGGACCGTTAATGTGTAAAAATTGCGAGGAAGCTTATAACCTATTGGAGAATATAGTAGCCAACAACTATCAATAGCTTACTGCAAGGACTCATCAGCCAAGAGCAGCAGAAATTCATGAGGTGGATCCTATGACAACTTTTTTAGCACAAGTCGTAGCGCAGTTATCTGCCCTTACAAAGAAAATAGATGCTATGGGGATGCAGAATGTTCAGAAAATAGAGATAGTTTGTGAATTCTGTGTGGGAAATCACTCAATGGATCAATGTGCCATTAGTACCAAGTCAGTGGAGTTTGTTGGGAACTACAATAGACAGCAACAGTTTGGTAATAACTATAATCTGGGGTGGAGGAATCACCCAAACTTTTCGTGGAGAGATAATCAAAGCCAACCTTAAGCTTTGTGACAAGCATAACCACCAGGATTTCAAGCTCGCCAACAATAACAATCACAACTAGAAAAGAGAGTGGACTTCGAGGAAATTATCGCTAATTATATCAAGGATAATGAAAGTTGGAAAAATAACTTAGATATGTGGAAGAACAATCATGATGTTGCGATGAGGAATTTGGAGAATCAGATAGGGCAGTTGGCAAATGCCTTGAACAATCGCCTTCAAATAGCCTTACTGAGCGACACATAGGTGAATTCGAGGAGAGATAAAAAGGAACATTGCAAGGATATCACATTAAAGAGTGGTAAAGAGTTAGAAGAGCCGGTTAAGGAGAAATCACATTAGCCCTAAGAGGAAGAAAATGGCATAGAGAAAGAAACTGTTGAGAAGGATAGATCTGAAAAAGAGAAGAAAAGTGAACAGGCCATAAGGAAATCTGATGAAGTTAAGTCGTTCCCTTATGTACCACCGGTTCCCTTCCCACAAAGACTTTAAAAAGCAAGGGAGGATAAGCTGTTTACAAAGTTCCTAAAGGTATTCAAGAAGTTATAAATCAATATACCGTTTGTGGATGCCTTAGCTCAAATGCTAAGCTGTGTGAGATTCATGAAGGAGATTCTATCAAGAAAGAGGAAGCTTGAAGACTTTAAAACCGTTGCACTCACGGAGGAGTGTAGTACGATTCTGTAGAAAAAGCTACCACCCAAACTTAGAGATCTGGGTAGCTTTATAATACATTGCACCATTGGAGATAAATTCTTTAGAATGACTTTGTGCAATATGGGGGCTAGTATCAATTTGATACCCTTTTTTGCTACAGGTAGAACTCTACATGAGGTTACACGACCAAGAAGTTACATTCAGCGTCTTTAAAGCCATGAAATTCCCAAAGGAGGTTGAAGAATGCTTTAAGATAGATTGGTTTAAGGTAGCGGTGGATGAGATTTTTGAAGAGAGTTTGTGAAAGGATCCACTGGAAATGGCATTGACTAATCCGAAAGCGGAAGACTTTTCGGCTTCACTTGAGTGTTGAATACGATACCACCATATTTTTAATTTACAAAAATGTATGAGTCCTTAGATCGAGAAGAGAAGTCAACCACCCATGTGAAGACATTAATAGAAGAGCCACCAATTTTGGAGTTAAAAGTAGTTATCGAATCATTTATGGTACTCTTATTTGGGTGAGTCTTCTACTTTACCAGTCATTATTTCTGCATCACTCGATGATTCACAAGAAGAGAAATTATTAAGAGTGTTGCAGAAGTTCAAAACTATAATCGGCTGGTCCATAGCAAATATAAAGGGAATACGTCTGTTATTGTGGTTGCACAAGATTCTATTAGAGGATGACAAAATCGGTGATAGAATAACAGAGAAGGCTAAATCCGATCATAAAGGAAGTTATGAAGAAAGAAATTATTAAGTGGTTGGATGTAGGTATCATCTACCCCATATCGGATAGTTCATGGGTAAGTCCGGTACAATGTGTGCTGAAGAAGGGCGACATGATAGTGGTTACCAAAGAGAATAACGAGTTGATGCCGTCGAGGACGGTGACCGGTTGGCTGGTTTATATAGATTATAGAAAATTGAACAAGGCAACCCACAAGGATCATTTTTACTTGCCATTTATTGATCAGATGTTAGATAGACTTGCGAGCCATCAATTTTATTGCTTGTTGGACGGTTATTCAGGCTATAATCAAATCTCCATAGCCCCCAAAGATTAAAAAAAGACAACCTTTACATGCCCTTATGGTACATTTGCTTTTAAGAGGATGCCTTTTGGACTATGTAACGCTTCGACTATATTTCACAGATGTATGATGGCAATCTTTTCGGATATGGTGGAGCAGAATTTGGAGGTGCTCATGGACAACTTCTCAGTTTTTTGGTGATAGTTTTGATCTATGCCTTCAGAATTTGATCTTGGTACTAAAAATGTGTGTTAAAACTAATTTAGTCCTCAACTGGGAGAAATGTCACTTCATGGTGCAAGAGGTCATAGAGTATCAACAAATGGTATCGAAGTGGATAAGGCAAAGATTGAGACTATTGAAAAGTTGCCACCTCCAACATCCGTGAAAGGAATCAACAGTTTCCTTGGTCCTGCAGGATTCTACCGAAGATTGATTAAGGATTTCTCAAAAATAACAAAGACGCTTTGCACTTTACTTGAGAAAGATGTGCCTTTCCAGTTTGACGAAGAGTGTCATGAAGCTTTCGAGATCTTGAAGAAAAAAGTTGATAACTGTTCCAGTAATTGTTGTACTAGATTGGAGTCTCCCATTTGAACTCATGTGCGATGCTAGAGACTATGCAATTGGCGCAGTACTAGGCCAACGCAAGGAGAATATTTTTCATGCCATATACTATGCTAGCAAGACTCTCATTGATGCTCAATTAAACTACCCTACAATAGAAAATGAGCTACTCGCAGTGGTCTTTGCATTTGATAAGTTTCGGGCATACTTGATTGGCACTAAAGTGATTGTATTTACGAACCACTATGCGATAAAATACCTCATCTTGAAGAAAGATGCCAAACCAAGGTTAATTCGTTGGATCCTTCAACTGCAAGAATTTAATTTGGAGATCTGAGATAGGAAGGGGTCCGAAAATCAAGTCGCAGACCATCTTTCTAGATTGGAGAATTTACAGCAGCAGGAAGGAAATCGGGTATTGATAAATGAGTCCTTTCCTGATGAATAATTATTTTATGTGGAAAAGGAGGCCCCATGGTATGCAGACTACGTGAACTATATTATTAGTGGGGTATTGCCATATGATTTGAGCTACCAGCAAAAGAAGAGATTCTTGCACAATGTAAAATAGTACTTATGGGATGAACCATTTCTCTTCAAACAGGGTGCCGATCAGATGGTTAAACGATGTATGGCTAAGCAAGAGATTGAATTTTTTTTGCAACATTGCCACTTATCTCTATATGGAGGACACTATAGAGGTGAACGGACAACTGCGAAGGTCCTTCAATCTGGATTCTATTGGCCTTCTATTTTCAAAGATGCACATGAATTCGCAAAGAGGTATGATAGATGTCAACGGGTTGGAAATATATCAAATCGTCAAGAGATGCCACTCAATACTATATTGAAAGTTAAAATTTTTCATGTATAGGGCATTGACTTCATGGGGCCATTCCAATCATCCTACAACAACAAGTACATCTTAGTGGCAGTTGACTATGTATCTAAATGGGTGGAAGCAGCTACACTACCAACTAATGATGCCAAGGTTGTTCTCAACTTTCTTAGAAAGAACATATTTACAAGGTTTGGGACACTGAGAGCAGTTATTAGTGACGAGTGATCTTATTTCTATAATAAGTACTTTGCGGCACTTCTCATTAAGTATGGTGTCAAACACAAGGTGGCGACGACATATCACCCTTAGACAAACGGACAAGAAGAAATTACCAATAGAGAGGTGAAGCGGATCCTGGAAAAAATTGTCAACCCAACCCGAAAAGACTGGTCGAGCAAGCTTGATGAGGCATTGTGGGCGTATCAGATTGCTTACAAAACTCTAATAGGTATGTCTCCTTATAGGCTCGTTGATGGAAAAACGTGACATCTCCCCGTTGAATTGGAGCATAAGGCATATTGGGCTATGAAGAAACTCAATTTTGATTTACAGGCTGTGGGGGAATGACAACTTTTGCAGTTAAATGAAATGGACGAGTTTAGGGTTCACACTTATGAAAATGCCAAGTTGTATAAGGAAAAGATCAAAAAGTGGCATGACAAACGAATCATTGAGCAAACATTCGAACCAGGTCAGTCTGTACTGTTGTTCAATTCCAGGCTAAAACTATTTTTGGGAAAGTTAAAATCGAGATGGTCCGGACCATTCAAGATAACAAAGGTTTTCCCGTATGGAGCAATAAAAGTTAAAGATCCAAACACTTTGTAGACATTCAAGGTCAATGGTCAAAGGCTCAAACATTATTGAAGCGGGGATGTGGATCATGAGTGGGCCACAATAATACTTGAATATTTCGCCTAACGAACAAAGGGCACTGTTGGGCTGAGGACATTAAACTAAGTGTTTATTGGAAGGTAACCCAAAAATTATAGTTTTTATTTTTTGCTATTTAATTTAGAGAATTTTATATGTTTTAATTCTTATAGGTTGAGTTCTTATTTAGCAAATTTTGATTTGATTTGCTAAATTAATTATAGGTAGCAGATAAAATAATGCAACTGGTAGTCAGTAGCTTCCGACGCAGATGCGTCAGTTCACCAAGTAGCTATCCTATATGATGAAACTGTGCCAAAGTCCCAAGAAGCTGTGCCAATACATTACGATTTCAAGCTTGGAAAAATTTAACTTTCACGCAGCTGCTTCAAATTGTCACGCATCTGTTTCAGATGATGCAGATGAGTCATAGTCCTAAGCAGTTACGTCAAAACACTTTGCTTTAAGTTCAACAAAAATCGATCATGATGCAAGTGTGCAACACTATTACGTAGCTACGTTACAACATAGATCTAAAGAATTTAAAACCCCATTTGGAGTCTATTCTAAGATAAGCAAAGACTATTCGACTCCTTGTCCAATAACACTTCTCTATACTTTTTGAACCTATTCACTATCGACTACTGAGAATTCACAAACATCCATACACCAAAGTTACTCATCATTTCACCTATCAATCCAAGTGGGATAAAGATTCAATAAGGGGATATTGAAAATCTCCCTCGTGGTTTCAGTGCTTGAAATTAGGGGTTTTCTACACCAAGTAAGTATAATTTCAATTGAAGAGGGAACTTTTATTTGGTTCGCTTCATAGCAATTTTGTTCTTTGGTAGTGAAAATTGTTATTTGTTGTGGCCATTGGCTGTGGGAATAATTGGAGGTTCAAGGCAATAAGTTTGGGGGTTAGTTACTAAAGTGCACACCAAGTGTTTAACAAAAATTCCCAAAAAAAAAACTAAGTGTATATTGTGCTTGTTATTTGGTTTGGAGTTTTACATTCACTTTGGAATCGTTTGACTTCTTACTAGCTCCAAAACGACACCATGAGGTGAGTTCACATTCGGTCCAAACTTATGATAAAAAATGATTCATTAGTGAAGATGTGTCGAGTTATTAAGATGAGGTCATAGACGCTAAGAAGTTGATTCCAGGCCGAGGCCTTGATCTTGGACCGTTGGATGGTAAATTATGAAGAATGATTTCTATGGATTAGGGAATTTTACCTAGTCAACCTGAGCCGGTGGTTATTTCCATTGTTAAAGAATTCTACGCAAACGCTAAGGATATCAAGTATAATGAGGTTTGCGTTCGTGGGAAAATCGTTTGTTTTTCGACAGAAGTCATTAATGCATATTATGGCATTTGTGAGTCGACTGAAGTGGATGATTATACAACTTATGCAGCAGGTCCAATTGGTTCGAGGGTTGTGTCAACCAGATGCTACATGGAAAATTAAAGATTGAGAACCTAGGCACATCTCTTACACTTATCTGAGCCGTTATGGTAAGACATGATACTATTTCATATGAACTAAATTGATGCCTACCACGCATGTAACAGAGGTTATAAAGGATAGAGCAGTTCTCCTCTACTGTATTATTAATGAAAAGATCATCAATAAAGGACGAGTTATCAACAGCTCTATCAAGTATGCTAAAGGTCATGCGCGTGGTTTGACTAATCCATCATTGATTTCACATGGGATGAGAATGAGATAACTCAAGAACCATTGGTGGTAGTTGACTCCAGAATCATCCGAAAGTTTAAGCAATGGACTGGTGTACAACTGGAACCTCAAGGAGCATGATTTATTTTAGAACCTCATTCTCCAGATATAGAGGGGTTGTTTGCAGCACCTCTAGAACCCGAAACCGCTTCATTATCTCAGTCTATCACTGTGTTAATTGATGAGGTGCGACAGTTAAGGAAGGAAACTTGGCACCAAGCTAGGAGGAATGACCATTCATCTCATATAATAAACTCAATGATGCAGTATAATGTGGCGTTCAATACTACATTGACCGAGGCATTTCAGAGGATGGGTATGAATGCTGGTCATGATCAACTCCACTTCCCAGATCCGCCCATGATTCTTGCGTACCCGCTCGATTCATCAGATGATGCGGTGAAAGCTTGAGATACACTCAAGGGAGTCCTCTAATTTTCTTTCTTTATCTTAACATTGAGGACAATGTGTTTTTTAAGTTTAGGGGTGTTCTTGTGGTTATTTGTGTTTTATTAATGGCACTGCTTATTATTAGCATGTTAGTCATATTATTCATATATTAGTTGCACTGTAGGTTGCATATGTAGTTGAAAAAATATTAGAAAAATTCAAGAAAATCCAAAAATATTGCATTTAGGTTAGTTAAATTTTGGAATTTTGTGGGTAAATTCACAGTAAACCCTTACGAGACACAACTTGTCCACATAAGGTAACTATGGGGTTCAAATGCTTGTTGCACGTGCTAAGTGTGACCGTGATACCTACAAAAATGGTTAGTTATGATGAGTTTTATTTTTGTGTTAGTTGTAGTTACTTGAGCAATTAATTGTTATAATTTGGATAAGGCCAATGACAAAAATCTGATTATATGTTGTAGTTAAGGGAAATTGATGAACATGAGGGGGTTTATATTATGACATTTGAGCTAATTCTACAATATTCTTGATTCTTTTGCATCATTAAGCACATACCCTGCTGTTTGATTAGTTATTATTTAGAAAACTTATTAAGTCAGATGATTGTGATGGTTTTTGGTGGAAAAATCTAAATTTTTATTCAAACATCGTTTCGTGCTAAGTTTAGACTTTCATATAAGTTTGGGGGAATGATAATATTTAAATTTGGGGAATATAAAAAGAAAATATATATAATATTAAAATAACTTGACTTAGTCAAAATTTAATGGCATTTGTTACTTGAATAAGTAAGCCCTTAGTAATATCTCTATATCTAGTGCCCTAAAATCAACTGGTTTGGGAGTCACTGGTTGAAAGTTCGTTACATGAATAGCACTGAAAAACCTAATAAAATTAGACATTGCACAAGTCAAGAATAAAAATTATGAAGGTGAAATAGAGCGTAAAACGCATTCATCCAAATACACGCATACAAAGCGAGATGGAAATAATATATAATATATAAACTCGCTTAAGAAAAGTAAAAGTGTTTTCATGTTAAATTCATTAAAACCTGTATGTATATGCTTGCCTTGCTGAGTTGTTTTCAATGTGAAGGATAAAGTTTAAATTTGAAATGGAGTTCTTAGATAGATGTTTGATTGTATGAATTTATCTAAATTTTGACTATTTGAAACATTGGGGTGACACACACACACACACACACACACACAAAAGAATCTTGAATATTGTTGAAATTGGTGATTCTGTTAGGATTTTAAATTCTGTTGTGTTTTGAGGTTTCTTTTGAGTCATGATATATAATCTTTGAGGCCATTAGTCCAATTTGTGATGATTGATTGCTTGAGTAAACTATGCATTTTAGTGTTTTAGTTTGGTTAGTTTGTTTTGCTTTACATGTCTTTTTAGTGTTTCTTTGTATTTGTTTATGGTTTTCTTTCTTATTTTGTAGGAATATGACGTGGAAGGGCAAATTGGTAATTTTTTGAAAAATAGTCGAGGCAGCTGCGCCAAAGCTTCATGCAGTTACGTCAGTGCTCTAAAATTCAAAGCAGGGAATAATAACTTTTCACGCAGCTGCGTGAAGAAGTGACGCAACTACGCTAGTTAGCACAATTGTGTGATATAGTGAAGCAATAACGCCAGGTCGCGCTAGTCAATTGTGCGTGCGACGTTTCAGTGGGACCCAGGCAATTTATTTTATTATTTTTATATTTCTTTTAGGTTTAAATAGTTTATGAGGTTAGGGTTTTGGATGTCTATTATAAATAGAATACTAGATACATAGAGTACGGTGTTGATCATAATTAGAGAGTTTTATAAGATCAAGATCGAAGTTTTGAAGGCTAAAGAGTTTCTTCTTCTCCTTAATTTTTTCTATCTTGATACTTTGAATGTCTTTACTACTTATGATGATGGTTTCTAATATTAGGATGCGTAACTAACTTTTTATTAGGATTTCAATGGAAACTTTTGAATTGCGATAATTAATTCATAACTATTTCTAGTTATTGATTTCATTCTGAGTTGTTTATCATGTCTTGTGCGTATTCATTAATTGTGTGGCCAACGATTAATCTAATATCTTAGATAGAATTATAAAAAGAAATCTAAGATTAGATCAGGATGTGGTAGCATATTATTTTGCTAAATCTTTATAGGTATAACATAATATTACATAGGATGAATATATCCATGTGCCATATGTAACTTGGCGCAGAGTTTGTGCTTAATGAATCTATTTGAAGTGTTTTGCATGAATATATCAACATAACTGAAATAGGTCTTTTTATTAATTATTGAATAAGGTTAATAATTAGATAGGGATTCTTAGTTAGCAACTTGTTGGGATTAATAATTTAGAAATAGGATTGAGAGATTAATGTGATCAATTGAGAAAGTTGATATCTTAAGCTTTTTAATATTTGATAGTCAATTCTTGTTAATTAAATTTAATTTAGATTTTAACTTTAAGTATTTTATAATCAAATTTAGTGGCTGTTTAAGTTAAATTGAATTGATAGAAAATTGATAATTAGAGTAATTATTAGTTGTTCCATATGGGTTCGACATTTAATTTACTTCTATATTACTTGATTGACCATGTGCACTTGCGCGAATTCAACTACATATAAATCAGCAAACAAAAATGCAGGAGGAGTTAATAAAAGAATTTGAGAAGCTGAAAATAGAAGTAAAAAGTTCAAGAGAATCCTTGGAGAAGCTATATGCAATGGAGATTTTTCTGACCTTATGGGATACAATGAAGGAGTTTCAAATGAAGGACGAGGATTATGAGAGGATAAAGAAAAGAATAGCATAAAAAGAGGATGAGAAATTTGGGGTGGATAAGAATGGTATCATACGATTTGAGGATTGGATATGGGTACCTACAGTACTGGAGTTAAAAGAACAAATTTTACAGGAAGCCCATAATTCTAAGTTTACAGTACACCATAGTAGTGCAAAAATGTATAAGGATCTTCGACAGTATTTTGGTGGCCAGGAATGAATAAGGAATTAATTGTGGAATGGGTCAGTAAGTGTTTAACTTATTAGATAATCAAAACTGAACATCAGAGGCCCAGTGGTCTACTTCAACGCTTATAAATTCTAGAATAGAACTAGGAGCATATTACTATGGACTTTATTGTGGGACTCCCGACTACCTAAAAAGGTTTTTACACGATTAGGGTGATAGTAGATCGTTTAACCAAGTTCACGCACTTCTTAGCAATCCTAGTGAAATACAACTTAGATCAATTAACCAGACTCTAAAGAACTTATTTCAAGGCACGGTGTTTCGATTTCCATTGTATTTGATCGAGAGCCGCGATTCACACCGAATTTTTGGAGGAGTCTTTAGAATCACTTTTGCACACAATTGAGATCGAGCATGTCCTAACATCCTTAAATGGACGCGCAAAGTGAAAAGGCAATTCACACTCTGGAAGATATACTGAAAGTATGCATCATGGACTTTAAAGGAAGTTGTGACGATCTCTTGCCATTGGTAGAGTTCTTACAATAATAGCTATCATACTACCATCGAAATGCTAGCTACCATACAAAGCCTAATACGGAAGGAAGTACATAATGCCTTTATGATGGGAGGAAGTTGGTAAACGTCAACTACTTAGACCAAAAATTGTACAATAAAATAGCAGAGATGGTTTGAGTGATTCGTAACAGATTGAAAGCGACACAGGATCGACAAAAGAAGTATGTGGATCATCATAGGTAGAAAAGAGAGTTTGAGGTTGGAAGCTATTTGTTTATAAAAGTATCTCATTAGAAAGAAAAATAAGATTTGGTAAGAAAGGAAAGCTAAGCCCAAGATTTATTGATCCTTTTAAAGTTTTGAGGAGAATAAGAGAAGTAACATATGAAGTTACGTTACCCTCAGAGTTGGAGCATATACATAATGTGTTTCACGTATCAGTATTACGACCATACAAGTTAGACTATAAACATGTAATAGATTACGAATCGATATTGATCGAGAAAGATTTAAGTTATGAGGAAGTTCATGTACATATAATAGACAGAAAAGAGTAGGTGCTGAGGAGGTCTGTGTAACATCTCCTCTTGGTAGAACTCCCTATCTACTAATTAGACACGACTGCGAGCGGGAGTATGAATTACAACTTGCCAATCTACAGGCGGTCTATCCCTTTTTCTAACAGGACTAGGAATGTAGTAGTATACTTGTACTATTTGAGTTGGCAACATAAATGGTGCGTTGACGTACGTGGACCTATGGAGGTCAATATTGACGATTCTATGTCGATCGATATGCATTCCTCTTTCTAAATCAAACTAACGACACTTGAACAAGTTAATCTGACCCCCATAAGTACCCTTGTACGACAACTCTATGATTTCCTCCAACTCCTTAGAAAATGCACGACCAAGCTCATTGTAACAATCTCCTTGAACACACACTCTAATGTTAGCTGTTCTTTTACCGTGAGCATGTCTTTGTATGAAATTCACAGCCATTTACTTTGTAACCATTGCGGTTGACTTGATCCCTGTTTGGCCCCATAGCTAGGACTTGTACATTTGAAGGAATCGTTTCGTCATTAAGAGCCTATAATTTTTTTATAAATTGTAAGTTATAACTTCATAAACCATGTTATTCATACGATGGGTACTTCTGTCTGGATTACGTACTAGTGTGTAGCCACTATCTCTTCTCTGCCTAAATGCCCACTAACATTTTTCGTAATTTCTCATGAACCCAGAAATGAGTAAATGATAGTTGACCATGTCTTTGTCTATATAATTTACATTCTTACACTTCAAATAAGGGCATCTTATATTGTTCTAATCATGAACACATTCCGGATGACTATACGCATAATTTAGAAACACTTGGCAATAAGTTTTAAATTCAACTGTAGCACCGATCTGGGCACTTGACTTTCGTCGTCTCATCCAACTACAGAAATTCGTGATACTACAGTACCTATTTTGACAAGAATTATTATATGAAACTGTGACATCTTTAGGTATAATTAATGCATAGTTCCTATTTAAATATGTCTTTACCCTTATTACACCGGTCAGGCTTCTATCCTCTTCTTGTATGCGATGTCCCACTAATGTTAACGACTCAAACAAATGCATCTGTTATTTTAAAGAAATTTTGGCAATATCTCCGTCGGTCTCTAAGTACACAAAATATATTATAATTTATACATTCTAAGTATGTACCCGAAGAATAATAGAAGATAAACAAACCAAAATTTATTTAGAACAAATGGATACATTTGCTTCAGTCGCTTACACCAGCCTAAATAGGATCCTAACATACAAGAATAGTCCCAAACTGGGAAATATTTAAAATTCACTCCTAATAAGTGAATTTTAAATGAGTTTCTATGCTGAATATAATCCTATTATTTTAAATTATATCATTGACAGAGACTTCGTCTAACGGTCTGAGCTTGGACAATCTTGGATGAATTAGTGCCCATCCTCTTTACATTTGTAGCAACCACCTCCACCGCGACCGCCATGGTAGCATTCATATGCAATACGCCCAACCTCACCACACTTGTAGCAAGCGTTTTCACTGACACCTTCGTATCTGCTACCACCTGTTGGTTTGTAAAAACATGACATATATACAATCTAATTGTACAACACATCGAAAACCAGCAATAAAACGAATTTAAAATTTTTCTACAAACCAAAACTAGGATCTTACTTATGCGATATTATTAATTGAGGAAGAACAATGAGTTATACCTTTGTAGATTCAACTCTTGAAACAGCTACTAGTTCACCTCTAAATTCTTTGCGTTCCTCATAAATTCCACCAATTATAATTTTTAAATTAACGTTAGCTACCTAAGTATGTAGCCTCTAAAGGTGATCCACCAAGAGTAATATGGACTGAAAAAGTAATTTAGATTCAACAAGATCTTGGGTGGCTAGCCCTAATTCTCTCTCTCTCTCTCTCTCTCTATCTCTCTAACTCTTAGATGTAGAGAATTATTATAAGTAATCTCTAATACTTGAAAATTGTGTTTGCAACCTTAATCTATAATAAGACTCATCTTATTTATAGATTTTATCAACCCTCGTAAACTCTTTAGGATTAGAGTTTTAATTTAACTCCTAATCTAATTAGGAACTAAATTAATTTAATATAATAATTACAACTCCTAAACTCTTTAGGAACTTAATTATTTATTATGAGAATACTTCTTATTAATTAATTCTTAAACCATTTAGGAACTAAATAATAATAATAATAATAATAATAATAAGAATCCTCTTATTAATTTATAATTAGTATTTTTAAAATACATAATTATAAATATTAAGCTATTTAATTTATTCTATCACCATAGTATAAATTAAATACACTTAATTTATTATTATTATTATTATGCCATTACTTCTAAACTACATATTTCTCTTTTGCGGTATGACCCTTTAGGTTCAATATTAAACCGATTATAGAATAAATAAATTAGAACCGTTATAATATTATTTATTATAAGAAATTAAACTCTTTTAATTTATTTATAAATACATTCTTATTTACTCCACAATAAGGGTAAGCCCCCTTAGCAACTCATGACTTCTCGGATAATATGAATATCAACATTTGATCACAAATAACATATTCCGTGAATAGTTACCGTACAATTCAATTATTCTACTACATAACTCTAAAATGCACAACTTAAGTCTAAAATGCACAACTCTAAATAATGCAAATTAAAAACTCCTTTCTAATCTTATTTTGCCTTTCTAATTTTATTTTATTGTACCCAAACATATCCTTTGTTATACCCATATAATCTTAAGGAATATGACAAAACATAATTCATCATACACAATATACTATGACGATCTCAAGTCCAATGATCACTTGTACTACTATCACATTTGAAACTCCTATTGATAGGCAAATACAACTTCATTAGGTGTTCCTTAAGCGAGTCACGTTCAGTGAACTTATTCTCTAATAAGCACATACATACTTGCTTTAGTATCTCTGCACAAATGATTTATGAGATCAATTATTCTTTTCATAAGAGCAAACGTAGTATGTATTAATCTATCCGGATTCACTAATCTCCATTTTAGTGATCCCATGATTAGGAACATTTTAGTTTTGAGCTAGCTAGAATTTAGATCTCATTAGCATAATCAACGTTATGATTCTAAAAGCATTGCTCCAAAACTATGGGTTTATCCATTTAATTAATTCAACTAATTAATCAAGAATAAAGAAATATCTTTAAATAAATAATTCTTTTATTAATAATTGAATAAGATTATAAAGTATATGCTTATCATATCAAAATGTGATTGACTTGAGGGTATACTACTTTCAATCTCTTACTTGCACTAAAATCAATCGTCTTGGTATCTGATATCCATCTTCTTTAAGTGACGATTGAATTGTTGATGAGATACTGTTTTAGTAAATGAATCTGTAATGTTGTTCTGAGAGTTCACTTACTCCACGGTGATGTCTCCTCTTTCAATGATTTCTCTTATCAAATGAAACCGCTGCAACACATGTTTGGATTTTTGATAAGACCTGGGTTCCTTGACTTATGCAATAGCTCCTGTATTTTCACAAAATAAAGGCATTGGTACTTAAATGCAAGGATCCACCCCAAGTTCGGTTACGAACTTCTTCATCCAAAAAATTTTCTTTGAAGCTTCACCTGCAACTATTAACTCTACCTCTGTCATTGAATCAACAACTGTTTGCTGCTTGAAACTCTTCCAACTCACTGCGCCACTGTTTAATGTAAATATATAACTTGAAACGGATATGCTGTCGTCTTGGTCAGTTTAAAAAATTGAGTCTGTATAGTCATCTAGTTTTAAATTTGACCCATCATAAACAAGAAATACTTCCTTAGTTTTTCTTAAGCACATTAGGATATTTTTCAATACTTTCCAATGTTCTTCTCCAGGATTTGATTGATATTTGTTTGTCAAGCTAAGTGCATAAGCAACATCAAGTCTAATACATATCATCCTATACATGATATATCCTATTGCCAAAGCATAAGGTATCTTACTTATATGGTCTCTCTCTTCAGGTGTCTTTGTGACTTGATTCTGAGAGAAATATATTCCATGGCTCATCGGTGTAAGTCCTGTTTTGGAATTTTCCATGTTAAACCTCTTTAATATCAAGTCAATGTAACTTTCTTAGGTCAAGCCAAGCATCCTTTTAGATCTATCTCTATAGATCTTTATCCCCAAAACGTAGGATGCTTCGCCCAAGTCTTTCATGGAGAAGTGTTTAGACAACCATATTTTGACTGATTGTAGTATTGGAACATCATTCCCTATCAATAATTAATCATCAACATATAATACTAGGAATGTAATAACGCTCCCACTAATCTTTTTGTACACACATGGTTCATTCTCATTTTTGATAAAATCAAACTATTTGATTGTCTCATTAAAACTTATGTTCCATCTTCGAGAAGCCTACTTCAATCCATAAATAGATTTGTTCCGTCTTTAAAAATAAATAAGTCTAGTTGTATCTTATATACATCCTCATCTAGTTTTCCATTAAAGAAGGTCGTCTTCACGTTTATTTGTCAGATCTCGTAGTCATAATAAGTTACAATCGCAAGCAAAATACGAATAGACTTAAGCATAGCTACTAGTGAGAAGGTTTTATCATAGTAAACTCCTTGCCTTTGCTTGAAACCTTTTGTAATTAGTCGGGCCTTATATGTCTCTACCATACCGTCTTCTCTAGTCTTTCTCTTAAAGACCCAATCAGCTTTATACCCTCAGGTGGAGTAACCAAAGTCCACACTTGGTTCTCATACATGGATTCCATCTCTGATTTCATGGCAGTAAGCCATTTCTGTGAGTCTTTACAACTCATAACCTCTTCGTATATCAACAGATCATCATCATCTATAATGAATTCATACCTCTCAAGTATCTTCGGTACTCTTCCATACTTACAAATAGGTTGTGGTACAGTAGGTTCTTTTACTTGGTTAGGTTCCTTCGTTAGATCCGTAGTGTGTTGTGGTCCTTGAACTTCTTCAAGTTCTATCTTACTCACACTGACCCTTTCAAGGATAAACTCATTTTCTAAGAAGGTAGCATGTTTTGCAATAAACATCTTTTAATTAGTTGGATGATAGAGTTAATATCCTAAATTTTCTTTAGGACATCCCACAAATTTGCACTTGTCGGCTCTTGTCTCTCTAACTTACCATTATCAAACATTTTGATATAAGCTGGACAACTACAAACCTTAACATATTTAAGACTTGGTTTTCTCCCTATCCATAACTCATATGGAGTCTTAGGGACAGATTTTGAAAATACCTTGTTAAGTAAGTATTCAACCGTTTTTAGGGCATAACCCCAGATGTTTACTAAAAGATCGGTAAAATTCATCATGGACCGAACCATATCCAATAAGGTACGATTTCTCCTTTCAGATACACTATTCAGATGTGGCATACCAAGAGGTATCCATTGTGAAAGGATACCATTCTCTTTGAGATGATCAAGAAACTCATTACTTAAGTATTCCCCTATTCAATCCGATCGAAGAATCTTAATACTTTTGTCTGTTTGTTTCTCTACTTCACTTCTGAATTCTTCAAACTTTTCAAATGATTCGAATTTGTATTCCATCAAATACACATATCCAAAGAATAATCATCAATGAAACTGATAAAATATGAATACCCTATTTTAACGTGCATTGTCATTTGTCCACACACATCTGTGTGTACAAACTTTAATGACCTTGTAACTCTTTCTCCTTTTCCACTAAAAGGGGATTTAGTCATTTTATCCATGAGACAAGATTCACAAGTTGGATATGATTCATAATCAGATAGCTCTAAAAATCTATCTCTATGCAACTTATTTAATCTTATTTCATTTATATGATCGAGTCTACAGTGCAACATATAAATATGATTTACATCATCTCTTTTTCTTTTCTTAGTTTATTCAATTTGTAAATATTTTTATGCAAGTTAAGTACGTAAAGCCCATTTAGTAATTTACCAATACCAAACAAAATATTATCATTGTAAATAGAACAATGGTTGTTCTTTATTATAATATTAAAACCATTCTTGTCCAACATAGGATTTGAAATAATATTTCTAATAAGTACTAGAACATAATAACAATTATTTAAACTAATGGACTTGCTTGTAGGCAGTGCTAAACAATAAGTTTCTACAGCTAATGCAACAACATTTGCTCCATTCCCCACACGAAGGAAGACTTTCCTTTTGTTCAGTTTTCTACTTCTGCTTATTCCCAGCATAGTATTACATATGTGAGAATCACAGCCGACATCTAATACCCAAGTAGAACTTTGACTTACAGAAAGCTTTATTTCAATCATGAACAAACCTGAATCTGTAGTAGAAGCTTCTCCAAGCTTCTTCTGCTTAACTACAACAAGATACTCTTTGTAGTTTCTCTTCTAGTGACCTGGTTTGTCATAAATGGAAACAGGTTCCTTCGCTGTCAGGTTCATCTTTCTTTGTATCCTTAACTTTCGCCTTACCTTTAGCCTTTTTCTTTTTCTTGTTTTCAAAAGAATCTTTGGGTCTCTTCTTCTTCTTGGAAGAATCATCTACCAACAACACTTGGTCCTTCTTGGATGATAAGTGACTCTCCGTTGTTTTTAACATGTTAAGTAATTCAGGTAAATTGATGTCTAACTTATTCATGTGAAAGTTCAAAATAAATTGTTAGAAGGTGTCCGAGAGTGACTGCAATATCAAATCTTGGCTCAACTCCCAATCCATGATAAACCCAAGTTATCCAAGTTGTTCAATTAAATTGATCATCTTGAGGACATGTGTCTATACAGTAGTACCCTAAGCCGTGCGAGATCAGAAAAGTTCTTTAGATATCAGATATCTAGCAGTCCTACTTTGTTCACCATACAAATATTTGAGATGCACAAGATAGTAGGTGCATCCATTTTTTTATGTTGACGCTGAAGTTTGTTACTCATGAATGCGAGCATGATGCATTGAACCACATATGCATCATCTTGTCATTTCTTGAAAGTAAAAATCTCTTCCCCATAGGCTTCTTCTGCAACATTTATAGTGACAGGTGAATTTAGGACATAGGAAAACTTTTCAACAGTGAGAACAATTCTCAAATTCCTTAACCATTCCGTGTAATTCGGTCTGGTCAATTTGTTAGCATCAAGTATACTCTACAGTGTTAGTGAATTAGACATTTGTAAAATTCTGCATGTGAAATAACAACATTTTAGCATACATTTTTTTTTATTAATTATCAAAATAAATTAGTTATTTATTTAAATTGGTATCTCCCACTATTTTTATCCAACTATATTACATTCGTTATATAGTTTGACAAATCTAATTAAAGATTTGCTAGTGAGATAATGATCTCATCAACATAAATACAGTCTTGTGTGTGCACAACAAACTATATTTATTCAACGTGCAGACAACTCATTGTCAATTATATCAACATGTAACCCATTTTATTTTTTGCCTCTTAGATTATTATGATTAAGTGTGTGCACATCCGAATCACAATTATCTAAGTTAAGTCTAATCTAGTATTTCATATAAGTGAAGAGAAAAATACCGTCCTTATTTGTGTACAACAAAACAGTATCGTTCAATTCCTTATAAACATCCAATGTAATAAAGCCAACATCTTAAATATTTAATATAAGTCTTATGTGTGCACAACAAACTCATATTAAATATTTAATAATAGTTTTATCATGCTAGAAAACTACGTTCGATATTCCAAATATCTTTAAACGTTATAAATTAATATATTTTCTTTGAGGGATTTGTTATTAATTGTCTCATCTTGTTTAGTATGCATGCACACACACGTACACACACACATAAAATATGCGTCAAATTATTTAACATGCGAAGCGTGATTGATAATATATAATATATATAAATAGCATGCACATATCGAATAGTATATTCTACTTGAATAGATTATGGACTTTATTCCAGTTTGATTCATTTGAGCCACCAAATAAACCAAAAGGTCAAACCTAAGGTGCAAGAACAAAAAAAATTAAATGTAACTATTACATTTAATCCCAGGCTCTAATACAAATGAGTATTTATGCGCTCCTTGCTCTTTGGCTCTAATTCTTCAAATAATTCTATCTAATACTATTATAATCTATTTTCATAAAGCAGAAACTTTGATCAGCAGTTAAGAGAAAATACATTGGAAAGAGATAGAATTTACAACATAAAAATTTAGAAAGACGAGTTATGCAAACCTCATTTATTAAAACTCATTCATTCAAGCATCCAACTAAAATAAATTCAATCACGTTGGTCAATAGTCTATAATCAATCCTTTATATTATAATATATATCATCATATATATTAATACATAATTTATATCATACATATTATCATATACGTTATTCATCTCATGAATTAAAAGTATTCCATATATATGTATCGATACCATTTAATGGATAATTTAAGTTGCATGAAATTCAATTTTAAGTTTAAAATAAACTCTTTATTTTAATTATAAAACTATCTAAAATAACCCTTTATTTTAATTTTTGAAAAACTACATCAAAAAACCAAAACTAGAAATCAATAGCCTTGAGCGCCTAGGCCTTGGGTCAGTGCTTGGTCAACACTTACTCAGCGCTTAAGCGTTGTGACACGCTGTTGAATTTTTTAGCTTTCTGCAATTCGCGATTTTTGATCCAAAACACAATTTTTTGCAATTATTTTCAAAACCCATGATTTTATACAACATATTATGCCCAATAAATTATTCTAAACATATACCCATATATATATGAAATCAAAATAATTAATAATTTGCATAAGTTTGTCTCTTGATGTGCCCAATAAATTATTCTAAATTATTATCCTAGACACATACCCATACATATTATGCATAATAAATTATTATAAACACACATACCCAAGTGTGTAGTTTTTAAAGGTGATCTACCAAGAGTAATATGGATTGAAGAAGTAATTTTGATTCAACAAGATCTTCGGTGGCTAGCCCTAATTCTATCTCTTTCCCTCTCTCTGCCTCTAACTCTTAGACGTAAAGAATTATTAGAAGTATTCTCCACAAAAATTGTGTGTAACCTTAATCCATAATAAGACTCATCTTATTTATAAATTTTATCAATCCTCCTAAACTCTTTAGGAATATGATTTTAATTTAACTCATAATCTAATTAGGAACTAAATTAATTTATTATAAAAATTACAAATCTAAACTTTTTGGGAACTTAATTATTTATTATGAGAATACTTCTTATTAATTAATTTCTAAACCATTTAGGAACTAAATAATAATAATAATAATAATAATAATAATAATAATAATAATAATAATAATAATAATAATAATAATAATAATAATAATAATAATAATAATAATCCTCTTATTAATTTATAATTAGTATTTTTAAAATACATAATTATAAATATTAAGCTATTTAATTTATTTTATCACCATAGTATAAATTAAATACACTTAATTTATTATTATCATTATACCATTACTTCTAAAATAGATATTTCTTTTTTGTGGTGTGACTCTTTAGGTTCAATATTAGATCGTAATTCTCATATTAATTTATAATTAGTATTTTTAAAATACATAATTATAAATATTAAGCTATTTAATTTATTCTATCACCATAGTATAAATTAAATACACTTAATTTATTATTATCATTATACCATTACTTCTAAAATAAATATTTATCATTTGTGATGTGACCCTTTAGGTTCAATATTAGATTGTAATCCTCATATTAATTTATAATTAGTATTTTTAAAATACATAATTATAAATATTAAGCTATTTAATTTATTTTATCACCATTGCATAAATTAAATACACTTAATTTATTATTATCATTATACCATTACTTCTAAAATAAATATTTTTCTTTTGTGGTGTGACCATTTAGGTTCAATATTAAACCGGTTGTAGAACAAATAAATTATAACAATTCTAATATTATTTATAATAATAAATTAAACTCTTTTAATTTATTTATAAATAAATTCTTATTTATTCCACAATAAAGGTTAGCCCCCTTAGCAGCTCATGACTTTTTGGATAATATGAATATCAACATTTGATCATAAAAAACTTTTTCGCAAATAGTTACCGTACAATTCAATTTTTCTACCACACAATGTCCCAATCAAATATAAGACTTGAAATTATTATCAAGTCTTATTTAATTTGATCATATGCATTTCAACTCTAAAATGCATAACTTTAAATAATGCAAATTAGAAACTCCTTTCTAATTTCATTATGCCTTTACCAAGGACTACTGAGTTATCATTTATCGAATCACACAGGACATTCTCTTCCTTTACTAGAAGTGGTAGATCATTTGTTGATCATTCACCTATCTCCATGTATAACTTATTATACCCGAACTTTCCCTTTGTTATACCCATATAGTCTTAAGGAATATGACAAAGTATAATTCATTATACACAAGGTACTATGATGATCTCAAGTCCAAGGATCACTTGTATTATTATCACATTAGGAACTCCTATTGACAGACAAGTAAAACTCCATTAAGTGTTCTTTAAGCGAGTCACGTTCAGTAAAATTATTCTCTAATAAGCACCTACATACTTGTTTTAGTGTCTCAACACAAATAATTTATGAGATCAACCATTCTCTTTATAAGAGCAAACATAGTATGTATTAATCTATTCGGATTCATTAATCCCCGTTTTAGTGATTCCACGATTAGGAACATTTTAGTTTTGAGCTATCTAGAATTTAGATCTCATTAGCATAATCAACATTATGATTCTAAAATCATTGCTCCAAAACTATGAGTTTATTTATATAATTAATTTCAACTAATTAACCATAATAAAGTAATTCCTTGATCATTTAATTAATAAATCAAATAAGATTACAAAGTATCCCTATGTCATTCTTCTCTAAGTGACATACTAATTGCTTAGTAAATGCTTTAGTTAATGAATCTGTAACGATATACTGAGAGTCAACTATCTCTATGGTGTCGTCACCTTTTCAATGATTCCTCTAATCATATGGTAATGCTGCAACACATGTTTGGAATTTAGATGAGAGCCGGAGACCCAGGTTCCTTGGTGAACTAAAATCCTTTAATACTAGGAACCCTTCCGAGTTATTTAATGAACTTGTTGAACCAAACAATCATTTTGCAGCTTCACTTACAATTATTTACTATGTCTTTATCATTAGATCAACAACTCTTTCCTATTTTTAACCTTTTTAACTCACAGTGTCACCGTTCAATGTAATCATATAACCTAAAACGGATTTGTTGTTGTCTTGGTTAGTATGAAAAACAAAGTCTATTAAGCCCTCTTAGTTTTAGTTAGACCAACCATTAGAAACTTTTTTCTTCTACAGGATTGAACTGATATCTGCTTATCATACATAAGCAACATCAGGTCATGTACCTATCATCGAATTAATATACGTTCCCTGAGTCAAGCCGAGCAAAATTTATGATCTATCTCTATAGACCTTTATCCTGAACAGAATGTTAGGATGCATCTCCCAAGTCCTTGATGGAGAAGTTTTTAGACAACCACATTTTTACTGAATTGTAGCATCGGTACGTTATTTCTTATCAGTAGTACATCGCCATATAATAATAGGAATGTCATAATGCTCCCACTAACCTTTGTACACACTTGGTTTATTCTGGTCTTTGATAAAATCAAACTCCTTTGATTATCTCATCAAAACGAATGTTTCATTTTTGAGAAACTTGCGTCAATTCATTATTGGATCGTCTGAGCTCACATACTTGATTTTCTTCATCTTTGAGACAAATCTATCTGGTTGTATCATACATACATCATTTTGTATAGTAAGTTGTAACTGCAAGTAAAATCTGAATGGATATATGAATTTTTGTTAGTGAAAAGTTTCATCATAGTCAACTCTTTAACCTTGTATAAAACCTTTTAGCCACTAGTAAGGTTTTATAGGTTTTCACCTTGTCATGTGTTTTAGTCTTTCTATAAGACCCATTTCGATTTTTATGGTCATCAGTCATTTATCTTGATTCTCTACTCATGCGTCATCGTATGTAATTGGATCATCATCCACTATAATGCGTACCTCATCATCACTATCTATAATGAATCTATACTTTTCAGGTATCGTCGGTACTAAACCAGATTTATAACTTGATTGTGGTACAATAGGTTTATTTACTTGAACATATTTTTTCATTTGATCTGTAGTGTTTTGTGGTTCTTGAATTTTTCCAAGTTCTATCTTACTCCCACTAACCCCTTCAAGGATAAACACATTTTTCCTAGAAGGCAGCGTGCTTCGATAAACACCTTTTAATTAGTCGAATTATAGAAGTAATACCCTAAATTTTTTTTAGGATATCCCACAAGTTTACACTTGTCAGATCTTATCTCAAGCTTATCACTATCAAACCTTTTAACATAAGCTGGAAAATCCAAATCTTAAGACTTTGTTTTCTTTCTATCCATAACTCATATGGAGTCTTAGGGACGAAATTTGAAGATACCTGTTAAGTAGGTATGCACCCGTTTCTTGGGTATAACCCTAGAAAGATACTAGAAGATTGGTAAAAATCATCATGGATCATCACCATGTCCATTGTGAGTGAATACCATTTCGCTTGAGATAATTTAGAAATTTACTGCTTAAGTATTCACTTCTCGATTTAATTGAAGAACTTTAATACTTTTGGCTGTTTATTTTTTAACTTCACTTTTGAATTCTTTGAACGTTTCAAATGATTTGAATTTGTATTTCATCAAATACATAAATTGAAATCTAAAATCAGCAATGAAAGTAGTGAATGAATGCATTCCTCTTGCATTTGTTGTCATAAGTTCAACGCACAACTATATGTATCAACTCTAACAACTCTATAACTCTCTCTCCATGTCTTCTAAATGAATATTTAGTCATATTATCCATGATACAAGATTCACAAATTGTATTTGATTCATAATCAAAAGGCTCTAAAAGCCCATTTGTCTTATACAACTTGTTACTTCTTATTTCATTAATATGATCGAGTTTACAATGCAATATGAAAGTATGATTTATATCATCTCTTTACCATTAGTTTGTTCAATTTGAAACATTTTTCAAGTAAGTCAAGTATACAATGTCCATCAAGTAATCAACATAGTAACAACTTACTTACTTAATAGACTTGCCCATAGGCAATGCTAAACTGTAAGTTTCTATGGATAATGCAGTTACTTTTTGTTCCATCATCACCGCACAGGATTACTTATCTTTGGTTCAGTCTTCTACTTTTGCCTAGTCTCTGCAACGACTTGCATATGCGAGACTACCAGCCGGTATCTAATACCTAAGTAGAACTTGACTTATAAAAAGTTCTATTTCATTATGAACAAATAAATATCTACAATAGAAGCTTCTCCAAGCTTCTTCTGCTTAGGTACTACAACTCTCTTTCAGTTTTTCTTCTAGTGTCACAGCTTATCGCAATGAAAGCAAACTCCTTTGCCCTCGAGATCACTTTTATTTATGTCCTTTAATTAATGCATTTCGTTTGCTTTCTATCATTTCTGACTCCTCAAAAATACCTTTGGCCATCATCTTTCGCTTAGAAGATTCATCTACGAGTAAGACTTGGTTTTACTTGGAAGGAAAATGACTCTTAACAATCTTCAACATGTTAAGAAAATTAGTTAAGCTGACGTCTAGCTTATTAATGTTGAAGTTCACAACAAATTGTGAATTAATCAGTGAGTGATTGCAAGATCGAATCTTGACTCAATTCTCCATCTTTGACGTTGTCCCAATTGATCAATCCAATTGATCAACTTTAGGACATTATGTCTGTATTGTAGTGTCATTGGTTATCATAGGTCGGAAGAGTTTCTTAAATATATTATATCTAGTTGACTTACTTTGCTCACCATACAACTATTGAATGTGTAACAATATAGTAGGTGCATTCATTTTCTTGCGTTGATGTTGTAACTCGATACTTATGGATGTGAGAATAATGCATTGAGCCACCTTTGCATCATCTTTCTATTTCTTAAAATAGCAATCTCTTCCTCAGGGGCTTAGTCTACAACGTTTGCAGGAATAGACAAATTAAGGACATTTGCTAACTTTTCAGCATTGAGAACTATTCTCAAATTTGTTTAATCAATCTGAACAATTCGATTCGATTAATTATTATCATCCAATATGCTATGCAGTGTTAGTGAATTAAACATAGCAATATTCTTTAAGTGAATTAATAACAACATTAACATGCATTCATTTTATTAATCACCAAGTCAATTAGGTATTTATTTAAAATGGTGTCTCCCACTATTTTTGTCAAACTATATTACCCTCCTTATATAGTTCGACAAATCTAATAAAAGACTCCCTAGTGAGAATAAGGATCATATTGACATAAGTATAGCCTTGTGTGTGGACAACAAACTATAGTTTATTCAATAGGTAGACAACTCCTTGTCAATTACATAAACATATAACTCCTTGTATTTTGCCTCTTAGATTATTATTGTAATGTCCTAGAATTTTCACGTCTTTATTAATTAAATTATTAATTTAATTTCCAACGAGTTAGTTTTACGAGATTATTTAAATCTTTTTATGTGATTAATTAATTGTGTGATTAAATAATTATGTAATTAATTACTAGAATTAATTAAAGGGGTCACTAATATGTTATTAAATTAGTGAACAAACCCTAAGGTTTTAATATCAAAATAATTGATAAGTTTCCTATTAATTAAATATTCAATTAAGTTGAATATAATGAGTTAATTAAATATTATAAATTAATTAATATGATTATTAATTAATGTAAATAATGTGAAATATTAATAATAATATTTATTAGTCCATTTAGTAATTTAATACTAATGGGTTAGAATATTTAATTATTTATTAAATATAATTATTTATTTAATCATTGATTGAATAATTAATGTGTAAATTATTAAATTAGCCCAACATGGGTCAATTAGTAGCCCAAGTGATGAATAATAAAATGTGACAAATTAGTAGCCAAAACAATTTAATAGAAGCCCAATTGGTATTTTAAATTAAAGCCCAATGATTGGCCCTGTAACGACCCCGTAATTCGACCCACTTTATTACCTTAATTTTTGTATTTATTATACATTATTTTCCTTACGTCCAAATTTTGGTCCGTTAATAAATCTTTAATCTCCTTCTTTAATCCAATAATTGATTTTAAAATCATCAATTATCAAAATTCTCATATAATTTTTTTTTATTTTTTTTTACTCGATTCAATATTTGGATATCTAAAACTTTGTATCTTGATCCTCGTCCCTGGATCGCAACCTTAACTTTTTCTTTCTTTTACCATTATCATAAATCTCAACACTCATAATTTAATATTGTTCATCTCTGTACAATTTTTCTTTATTTCATAATTCATAATTTAACCATTTAATAATCTCTATCGTAACATCTATCTAATACAATCACAGTTCATAATTTAACTTTGCTCGTCCTATCCAAATCCAATTTATTGGTACATACAAAATATCAATGTAAGATTGACAAATTATTCACATTATATTATAATATTGAAATATAATAATAACATTCACCACCTTCTATAATAATTCGTCTCTGCATAATCTGATATTCTTGAAATTTAATTCTTTCCTGCAAAAATGTATATTAAGCAAGTAATGAGCACAACGGCTCAGCAAGTTCAACAGTTATACTTACGTAGCACATACCTTATCATGCTTGGTGTGTGTCATACATCATGTGTTTGTGCTTCTACTATAGCAATATATTTTAAATCGTTGCACAAAGAACACATTGTGGTCATATTAAACACGTATCATATAGCACATAATTTGTATGTATTTAAAACAAGAATTTCATATCACAATAGTTCAACATTTAACATAAAAGGGACTGAAGAACTTGTCTGTCATCAAATTATTTAATAAATACTCTTCTATCGTGCTTCTCGTATGACCTATGATCATAAAATAATCAAGTAATAATTATTTATCTCTTTATGATATTAATTTACTTATTTAATATCATTTCTTGGCCAATTATTTAATAATATGGTTAATTATATTAACCTCGTTCCTTAATATATTAATTTAACTTAATCTCAAATATCTTCACTACGGACAACCCAGCTTATCGGTTAAATTTTAGCATATTCGGTTGTCCGAATTTTTATTTATTCATTTTCTAACCTTTAAACTCATTTGATTAATATTTAAAATATTTAAATATTAATCCCCAATATTTAATATTTTTACAAAAATATTAAATTTAATGCCCAAATATCATTTCTATATTTTTAGTATTTTTCCATAATTTTCTATAATTTTTAAATAATTTTTAAACATTTATTTAATTAAAAACTGATTCTGAGGGCATTTTGGTAATTTTCGCGCCCTTAGGGACATAATTGGAATTTTCCGAAAAGTCCAGGGGCATTTCCGTAATTGACCGAAGGTCAGGGACACGTTCGGTATTAGCCGGAAAGGCCAGGGGCACAACGGTCATTTCACCGCGTGACCGACCGCCGCGCATTGCGCGCGGCGTCCTCTTGCCAGCCAAACGATGTCGTTTGGCTCGGTCGGGACCGAAACCCAGCCGCGTATGGCGCGACCCCTACTCCTGCGCCTAAAACGACGCCGTTTTAAGCCGCGTCCTGAAAAAAAAATGGCTACCGCGCCATGCGCGACAGCCTTTTCTTTTCTTCTTCCTCTTTCAGCAACAGTGCGCCAGCTTTAACAAAAAATTTCTCCATTTTTACACAATTTTTCCCAACAAACTAACTCCAAAAATCACACAATTCATACATAAATATCCAAAAATTATTTGGAACAATTATTCTAATTATTTACAATTTTTTTCTATAAAATTAATTTATCATCTAAATTACCAAAAATAATCAAATAAACCATTTTGATACCTTTTAATGCTTTAAAATCTTTCTTGGAGACTTGTTATTCTTCCTCTCCTTGGTGGCTACGGTGGTTGTCGGCGTGGCTCGGTGGTGGCAGCTACGGGTGGAAGAAGAGAAGGAAGAGAGAGTTATGTTTTTTTTTTTTTTCCTTTATTTCCTTCTTCTTTCTCTTCCTTTCTTTTCTTCTTTTCTCTTATATATATATATAATAATTATATGAATAAATTTTAATTTCCTCTCCCACGTCCACCGACTTACCTTTTCTAGAAAATTGCAACCGGTTATCACAATTAACATGTAAATTTAATTATTTTAAATACATTACGTAATTATATCGTGTAATAAATATTTTATATAATAAATATAAAATATTTATTTTAATTCACTAAAATTCATATTATGATTTATAAATAATATTAACACCTCTTTTGGGTACTTTTTTTGACAAATTTTGTACACGCATAACGTCATGCATGTAATTATATGAGGTAATTTATACCTCCAAAAATCATAAAATAATTCATAAGACATATAAAAATTATTTTTCATAAATTTTCACTCCGTTACTTGAACATCATATTACACCAACATGTTCACGTTTCTGAAATATTATCTTTTATAAAAGTCATAACAATTTCATTATACATAACCATAATTTTTAATAAATTAAAACATTCATTTTTCTTATTTATTATTCAATTCTTTACTATTTATCACTAACTTATTTATATATAAATTATATAATTTAATATTATATAATTTATATATTTACGTTTTCACTTCTTAAATAATTCTTAATTTCTTCCATAATTACCAATTAATTGTATAACCAAAATTATACATTTATTAACTCTCTCATGATTTTAATCCTCTTATATAAATTATATAATAATTCTTATATAATTTATATAATTATTCCCCAATTAATGTTTTTCTTTAATTTCCTTGTATAAATTATATACTTTATTAGTATATAATTTATAAAATTACTTCCGCCTCTCAAATAATCTTTAAACCTTCCCCATATTTATTGATTAATTATATAATCAATATTTTTAATTTTACCAACTTCCTCATTCGCTTTTTATTTAACTTTGGATTAATTTAATTATTAATTCCTTAATTTCCATAATTAATAAAATTTATAATTTTCAATTAAACCTGCACATTCATATTCCTTACATTTCCATATAATCTCATATAATTATAATTTCTGCATTTTCACAATAATTTAATTGTACAATTTATTGTACATTTACATGAAATTTCTCTTATTCTTAGTAAATTGTTTTTAAACAATTTATTTGTTTTTCAATTCCTTTAATTCCATACCATTCATCATAATCTATGTACATATTTAATTTACTAATTAAATCTCATCCCATACATTAAATCACATAAAATAATAATTAATTTAAATAATCTTGATAATTTTATCAATTAAATTCTCATTTAATATTAATAAAGAAATCCTGAAAATTCGGAACCTCACAGGCCCACTTGAAAAATACTTAATAAAACTATTTATTTATTAAAGTAAAAAGCAAGTGTCAATTTTTTTGGGACAAGAAGTCACCAGCAGAGCATCATAGGGAAGAGAGAGAAAAAGTGATATTTTGTTTTTATTTTATTTTTCATTTAGTTAATAAATGGTTGCTTGTTTTATTTTTTTGTAGTACATGAAACCATGCTTCTTTTCACCTAACATGTTAGCTTGTGTAAGTATCTTTGCTATCTCATGATGATAATTTTAATAGATATAGATTTTATATCTATTCAAATTGTAAGTATACTTACAATTTAGGAGTTGTGTTAGTCATTTCTCATCTTTTATTTTTCAAGCTAAAGAGAGAGTTAGAGAGCATTTGAGAGTGTGAGAAAATATTGAGAGCAAAATACTAAGAGAAGAGGAGGAGTTCTTAGTTTATGTCTTCAAGATTCACCACTTATTTTGGAAGAAAAATGAGAATAGCCATTAAATCAAGATAATGGTTATTTTAAATGAAGTTTTTTTTTAAATTAAATAAATCATCATGTTAGTATAAACATGTTAATATAGTTATTAATGTATAGTTGTAATATTTATGCCATGCTTGAGTTTAATATGTTTGGTTTGTATTTTGGTATATTTTATATGCTAAAATATGTGTTTAGTAGTGTTTAAACAAGTCTTGGAATTTATGACCAAAAATATTTTTATAAACCTTAGGTTTAATGTTTTAATATTATAGAACATTAAATCATGAGGAAAACAAAGTTTGAATCACTCAAAATGGAGTTATACACAAAAAGTTATGATTTGTGGTAGTTTATGTGATGTAAAATTTTTTATAAAAAAAAATATGTTATTAAATCATGAAAAATTAATTTTTTCATGTTATAAATTAATATAAGGTGATTGATAATTTTTTTGGATTTTTATTGAGGAGTTAAAGATTTATTGAAGGTATAATTTTATTTAAAGTATGCACTGTTCACATTCTGCCGGAAATAAAAAATAAAAGGGTTGGCCGCGCAATGCGCGGCAGCGGTTTTCGAAAAAAAAACGCAGAGCCAAAACGACGTCGTTTGGCAGAACGGAAATTTACTCCACGCGTTATGCGCGGAAGCCGTTCAACGGTTATCCAAAACGGCACCGTTTTGGGCCGATAATTTTGTGACGCGCGCCATGCGCGGTAGGAAAATTTTCGCGAAATTACCAGACTACCCCTCCGTGTTTTTCTTGGCGAAATTATTTTTCTGCCCTCGGATCAGTTTTCAACTTATTTACGGAAATGCCATTCGGGTTAATTTTAATTAATTTAAATATTTGAAAATTAATTTAAAATTTTAACAAAAATAATAATAATACAAAAATAATATTGGGGAGGATATTTTTCATTAAGTTTAATATTTAAATATTTTAAATATTAATCTAGTTAGCTAAATCATGGTTAAGTTAAATAAATTTATTATTTATTTATTATTTTAAATGTTAATAATAAATAAGGATGATAAATTAGCAATTATTATTTAATTCCTATTAAATAATAATTAAAGAGGGATAAAATTTATAAATTAATTATTTATTATTTAAATATTATTAAATAATAAATAAGGATAATTAAGTAATTAATTATTATTTAATTAGCATTAAATAACGATTAATGGAAATTAAGTTATTAGATTTAATAATTTATTATTTAATTTAAATAATAAATAAGAATGAATTGATTATTATTTAACCTTAAATAATAATTAAAATTAATTAAATAATTAATTATTATTTAATTGACATTAAATAATAATTAAAGAGGATTAAAATTAGTAAAATATTATTTAATTTCCTTAAATTAAATAATAAGTAAGGTTAATTACTTAGTTAATTATTGGTTGATTAATATTAAATTAAAGAAGGTTAAAATTAAGTCAATAATTATTTATTATTTAATTATTATTAAATAATAAATAAGTACAATTAGTTATTATTTATTTTAAATAATAGCTAGAGTTAATTAATTAATTTATATTTAATCAAGATTAAATAGTAATTAAATAGAGATTGAGTTAATAAAATAAATTGTATTTAATTATGATTTAATTAAACAATTATAATAAGTTGTTTAAGGGTTTAATAAGTGTCCAACACTTAAGAAAAATATTTTCTAACTTATTAAACTATTAACCTAAAATGATTAAGGGTCTATAAGGTTAATAATATTGTTTTGACTAATGTAAATTATGTGTTAGTACTTATGTGTGGTAAATAAGTTCATTATTAAGCGTATAGTTATGCAAATACGTCGTACTAATTATTAGACCGGCTTTATTAATGTTAGGTCTTTCAAAGCAAGTTAGTTAAAGCTAGACATTTATTGTAGCTGAGCAGACAGACAAGTTCTCTAACCCTACTCATTTATTGTTGAACAAGTTTCTATACTTGTATATATTGTCAAAGCTTAAAGTGGTTTAATTATTTAAAATTATCCCACATCCATATTGTTTATAAAATCGCACTTAGTGCACTTGAAGCTTATTAGTTCTTGATTCATGAACTGTATTAAAAATGTCAAAAGCTAATAGTTCAGCTAGACATTACGTTTATAAATTCAATACTTGAATACTTTTAAAAGCTTATCCAAACCATTGTTGGGTGCGGATTTCTTATATTAAGTCTGAGAATTGAACAACCCTAAATTAGGGGATTTTGTGTCGGAAAACCGACTTTGGGCGCCAGTAACTAAATGTAATGCATATACAGCGGGTTGAATAGGCTGATCCCCTTGAAAACCAAACAACTCAAAGGGTCAGAGGAAACTCTATTATACCCTCGTTAGTTCAGGGTCCTTAGTGACCACTCAGCATTTTAAGATTCAAATATTCTGTTTATTAAAATTTGAATCCTGTTTCATTCACAATTGTTATATCTATTGTTGAACCATTGATGACATTTCCCATTCATTCATGATATATTAAATCTCTATGATTGTTCTAAACTTGTTGAGCAAACTAGTTGCTCATTCTTGCTATATCATGAACCATTTTTCAGATAGACCCGATTGCTCCAAGAAAGATAAGGGAAAAGGAAAGGCCAAAGCTTAAGTAGCTTATGCATGCTAATCAGATATTTAAATATGTGTTTACTATTGATAAACCTTTTGTAATTCCTTATGATAGGAACTGTTTGATGTTAAGGTTGATAGACCCTGGTATTGTAACCTTTTGAAGGGAACCAATATGTATTATTCCGCGATATTTAAATGCAATGTATGTATTTAATTGTTAGTAATGTGTTGAATAGTGAGAACCAAACTCGAGGTTATAGAACCCGGATTTGGGGTCGTCACAATTATGATCATATGTGTGCCCATCCAAATCAAAATTATCTAAGTTAAGTCTGACATAACATTTTCATATAAGTAGAGAGAAAAACACTATCCACGTGTGTGCACATCAAAATAGCATTGTCAAATTCATTTATAAACATCTTCTGCAATAAAACAAAGTCTCAAATAACTGGTATACGTCTTGTGTATGCACAATAAACTTATATTAAGTATTCGATGCTCTATCGTCTTATTGTGCTAGAAGGCGACGTTCGATATTTTATTAACATCTTTGAACATTGCAACTTAATATTATGAGTAGTAAAATAAATAAATTAGAACCATTCTAATTTTATTTAATTGAATTAAACTCTTTTAATTCATGAATTAAACCTTTTAGTTCATTTTATAAATAATATTTATTCTACATCATGAGAAGTTTGTTAATATTAATTGTCTCATCTTATTTAGCGCACATGCACACACACACACACACACACACACACACACACACACACACACACACATATATATATAAAATATGCATCTTATTAATTAACATGTGAAACATGTTTAATAATATATAATACATATAAATTAGCATTCACATTTAGAATACTATATTCTACTTGATTATGGACTTTATTCTAGTTTGGTTTATTCGAGCCACTAAATAAACCAAATGGTCAAACCTAGAGTACAAGAATAAATATACAAATGTAACTATTACATTTAACCTGGGCTCCAACACAAACGGGTCTTCACGCATTTCTTGTTCTTCGGCTCCAATTCTTCAAATAAATCTAACTAATTCTATTAAAAACTATTTACATTAAATAAAAATCTTGATCAGCAGTCAAGGAAAATTACATAGGAGATAGATAGAATTTACAATAGAAAATTAGAGAAAGACGAGGTTCGCATACCCCATTTATTAAAACACATTCATTCAAGCATCTAACTAAAATAAATCCAATAACATTGGTCAATAGTCCATAATCAATCTCATTTATTATCATATAAATATCAATATATGTATATCAATAAATAATATTCATCCCATGAATTAAATAAACCATTCCATATATATATTGGTATCATTTAATAGGCAATTTAAGGTTGTATGAAATCCAATTTTATGTTTAAAATAACTCTTTATTTTAGTTATAAAACCATGTAAAATAGCCCTTTATTTTAATTTTTGAAAATATGCACAAAAAATCAAAATCAAAAAAATATGGTGGACCAGCGTGGGGCACGCCATATTTGTACTGGTCATGACGTGGGGCGGGCCAATTCCTTCTCTATTACGGAGTGGGGAGGACTAAGCTGGCAGAACTGTTTTTGCGTTTTTTTAGATTTCGTAAATTTTGATGTTTTTATTCCAAAAACACAATTTTTGCTACTTGTTTTCAAAACCCATGATTTTATACAATATGTATGCCCAATTAAATTGTTTTAAACACATACCCATACACATATACGGAATTAAAATAATTAATAATTCGCATAAATTTTAGCTCTTGATGCTACTGTTGGATTGCAAAAATATGGCATATATACAATCAAATTATAATAATATAACGAAAGTAAACAAAATCATATTTTAAAATTTTTACCAACCAATAGCCAGGATCTTTCTTATGCGATAATTATTAATTGAGGAATGATAACAGATTTATACCTTTGTAGAACCAAGTTTCCACATGTACAAGTTTAACTCCCTTTAATCATTCACATTCTTCTTCAAATTCACCGATTAGATTCCATGGATCAATGTCAGCTCCCCAAGTGTGAAGCCTTTAGAGGTGATCTATCAAAAAATTAAATAATTGATTTTTTTTATTTCTCCAAACTATGGGTAGTTAGCCCTAATTCTCTTTCTCTCTAACTCCTTAGGTGTAGAGAATTATGAAGTACTCTCTCAATTCTTGTGAAGAAGTGTGTAACATTAATCCATAATAAAACTCGTCTTATTTATAGATATAGACAACCCTCCTAAACTATTTAGGATTAGAGTTTTAATTTAATTCCCAATTCAATTAGGAACTAAATTAATTAATTATAATCCTTAAATTGTTTAGGAACTTAATTATTTAATAATGAGAGTACTTCTTATTAATTAATTACTAAACCATTTAGTAACTTAATTAATTATTATAATTAATTCCTAAACCATTAAGGAACTTAATTATTTATAATAATGCTACTACTTATTAATTAATTCTTAAACTATTTAGGAACTAAATAATAATACTAGTAATAATAATATTAATACTAATAATAATAATAAGACTCCTCTTATTAATTTATAATTAGTATTTCTAAAATACTAAATTATAAATATTAAGTTATTTAATTTATTTTATCACTATAGTATAAATTAAATATACTTAATTTATTATTACGATTATGTTATTCACTTCTAAAATTAATATTACTCTTTTATGGTGTGATCCTTTAAGTTCTCCATATTAAACTGCTTGTAGAATAAATTAATTAGAATAATTCTAATCTTATTTATATAAATAAATTAAATTATTTAATTTATTAATAAATAATATTTATTCTTACAATAAGGGTAAACCCTCTTAGCGATCAACAACTTTTCAGATAATATAAATTTCAACATTTAATCACAAAACAACATATTCCGCGAATAGTTACCGTACCATTCAATCATTCTACCACACAATGTCTCAATCAAATATTAGACATAAAATTACTATTAAGTCTTATTTTATTTGATCATATGCATTTCAATTCATAAATGCACAACTCTAATGTAAATTAGAAACTCTTTTTTAATTTTCATTATACATTGGTCAATGATTTATGAGTTGTCATTTATCGAATTACATAGGACATTATCTCCCTGTACTGAAAGTGTAGATCATTTGTTGACCATTCACCCATCTCTGTGTACAACTTATTATACCCGATCATACCCTTTGATAAACCCTAAGGGTCTTAAAGAATATGTCAAAGTATAACTCATCTTACACAAGGTACTATGATGATTTCAAGTTCAATAATCACTTGTATTACTATCACAAAAGAAACTCCTATTGATAGGCAAGTAAAACTCCATTAGGTGTTCCTTGAGCTAGTCACATTTAATGAACTTATTCTCTAATAAGCACCTACATACTTGCTTTAGTGTCTCTACACAAATGATTATGAGATCAGTCATCCTCTTCATAAGAGCAAGCATAGTATGTATTAATTTATTGGAATTCACTAATCCATATTTTAGTGATCCCACGATTAGGAACATTTTAGTTTTGAGCTATTTTAAATTTAGAACTCATTAGCATAATCAACATTATAATTCTAAAAGAATTGCTTCAAAACTATGAGTTTATTCATATAATTAATTTTAACCAATTAACATGAATAAAGTAATGCCTTGATCCTTTAATTAATAAATCGAATAAGATTACAAAGTATATGCATATCACATCAAATGTGATTGGCTTAAGGGCATACTACTTTCAATATCTATGGATGAATAACATGTATTGTTTGGCAGACCTTGGCAGTATGATCGTCGTGTTATTCATGATGGACAAAAAAATATATATTCCTTTAGTATTAAAGGGAAGAAGATTATGCTAGCGCCTCAGCCAGAAGGAACCACTCTTACCCTGGTAGCCAATACTAATCTACTTTCTATGTCCATATTTTTAGCTGAGATTGAGCACATAAATGTGGTCTATGTTCTGCTGCCTTGTGAGAATAGGGCAGAAAGAGGGAATCTAGATTTACCAACAGAGGTGCAACAACTGATAGCAGAGTTTTCTAATTTGATGCATAAAGATCTTCCTCCTGGACTACCGCCTATAAGGGACAATCAGCATCATATAGATCTTATTTTGGGGTCGAGTTTGCCTAATCGACTAACGTATCCCTTCACTCCCAAGGAATTCGAAGAGCTGAAACGATAGGTGGTTGAGTTGTTAGAGAGGGGCTTCATCCGTGAGAGTATGAGCCTATGTACAGTCATTGCCCTGCTAGTGCCGAAAGAAAGATGGCTCTTAGCGTATGTGCATTGACAGCAAAGCAATCAATAGGATTATAGTAAAATACCGATCTCCAATTCTGCGCTTGGATGATAAGGTAGACCAGCTGTCATGTTCTAAAGTTTTCTCAAAAATTGACCTTAAAAGTGGATACCACAAGATTAGAATAAGGCTTGGAGATGAGTGGAAGACAGCATTTAAGACACAACATGAGCTGTATGAGTGGATGGTAATGTCATTTGGGTTGTCCAATGAGCCCAATATATTTATGAGATTTATGCATCAGGTTTAACAACTTTTTATGGGGAAATTTGTGGTAGTCTACTTCAACAATATCCTTATTTATAGCTCGACATGGGCATCACAATTTGAGCACCTTCGTGTTGTTTTTAATGAGTTAAAGAATGAGTATATGTTCGTTCTTCTAAAGAAAAGTTCTTACTTCACTACTTCTGTAACTTTTTTGGGTTTTGTTGTGTCGAATGATGGTGTTCATGGAGACTAATCAAAGATAAATGCAGTCTTGGAGTGGCCCATACCAAAGACTTTGTATGATGTCAGAAGTTTCCATGGATTGACATTTTTCTACTACCGATTCATCCGAAACTTTAGCACCCTAATTGCTTCTATCATAGTGTGTCTTGAGGGATGTGAATGCTAGTGGTTTGAGGAGGTAGAGGCCAGTTTTTAACTGGTCAAGTACAAGATGATAGAGGCACCGATTTTAACACTTCCTGATTTTGAGAAGGTGTTTGAGGTGAATTGTGATGCATCTGAGGTTGCCCTGGTGATGTTTTGAGTTAAGAGGGACGTCCAATAGCTTTCTTCAGCAAAAAGCTATGAGGATCAAAGAAGAATTATTGCACCTATGATCTGGAGTTTTATGCTATAGTTCAGTCCCTAAAGCACTGGCATCACTACCTAATATAATGGGAGTTTATTTTCTTCACTAATCATGAGGCCCTGAAGTACATCAATGGTCAACATAAGTTAAGCAGATGGCATGCCAAGTGGCTGGCGTACCTGCAGGAGTTCACTTTTATGCTAAGGCACAAAGCAGGAAGTTTGAACCGTGTTGTTGATGCACTAAGTTGGCGTACATTTCTCCTTACCACTATGAGAAACAGAGTTACAGGCTTTGAGACTTTTACTGATATGTATATAGAAGAACCTTCTTTCGGGCGAATAATTCAAGAGGTAAACAATGGGCAACGTCATGACTTTTTGCATAATGGATATTTGTTTTGTGAATTACAATTGTACATTCCAGATTGTTCACTCAGGCAGCAGATCATTAGTGAACTTCATAGAGAAGGTCACTTTGGGCGAGGTAAGACATTGACCCTGATTTCTGCTAATTATTATTGGCCCAAGATAACCAGTGACGTGGCTAATGTGGAGCGTTGTTATGTGTGTCAGCGGTCCAAAGGAATTCTCACTAATGCGGGTTTATACACTCCTTTACCTATTCCTAAAGGCCCTTGGTTTGATGTAAACATGGACTTTTTGTTGGGCTTACCCCATACCCAGCGAGCGATGAATTCTATTTTGGTTGTGGTTGACAGGTTTTCCAGGATGACCCATTTTTTAGCTTGCAGCAAAATAATGGATGCTAATCAGATCGCTCATATCTACTTTTTAGAGATTGTGCATTTACATAGTGTCTTGAGTTCTTATTTTGTGGATTCCAATGATGTCACTAAGAACTCGAGGATGAGTTCTTTTCAACCTAGAGTGATTGATGTAAGAGGATCCGAGTATGATGATGCAGAGTTGTCAGATAGTACGTTAATGGAGTTGAAATACCTTGAGTCGACAAATTGGCACAAGGATGGCAAGTGATTGGATCCCTTCGGCGGCTTCGGTGGCTTTGGGGGAGTTCGGAGTATAGCTTCGGCTTCGGTGGCTTTGCGGAGTTCGGAGTATGACTTTGGGAGTTCCGAGTGAGATCTCTTCAGTAGTTCGGGGTCGGATCCCATCAGGAATGGTCTTCGGTTATGGCTTCGGCCATTCTTATTTTTAGCTTTGTTTTTTCTTTTTATACTAGTGTTTTATTTATTGTTAGAAAGTGAATATGAGCCTGATTTGGACTAGATTTGTAGCGGATATTTTCTTTTATTACGTATTTAGTTATTGTAATTCTGTTACATTTTGATGAGGTATTATCTTAGCTATACAGCCCGACTTGTGGGTTAATGGAGATTAGTTTTGGTTTTGATAATATTGGCTTAAGCATCAAAGAAGTTTCTCTGTGTGTTGGGTGATTCTCTTTCATTCTTTTATGTTAATTATCTGTTAAGCTAACCAGAAGAATAGATATTTTGTCCAACGTCATATTCTAATCTATCCATTTTAAGGTCAAATGAAAAAGGAAAAATACCGTAACTGAGTGTTAGTTCCCAAGTTGCTTGAACTTTTGGGCGGTCTCTAGTATCATGACTGGTTGTCTTTTGAAGATGCGCACACCATTGACATTTTCATGAAATATACTATTTTTTATGAGCAGTACGCTAAACCCCCCCCCCCCCCCCCCCCCCCTTTACTCATTTACCAAATTAATGTAGAAAATTGCCATCTTTTTCAATTCCATCTCAATGTATGTTAAAAATTACAAGAATACTTCAAATGCAATACACCTTCCAATTAATAAATAAAGCAATGAATCATAAAATAAAATTTTCATACTCCTCCTACCGGGGGTAAAAATGTAATAGAAACGAAGTAAATTAGGCAACAACTTAGAAAAATACAATAGAGAAAAATAGATAATTAAACTTGAATTTACTGTTTTCTTCTGCCTATAATCATCAAGGAGACACTTTTCTTGTCTTTCCCAGACAATTATTAGTAGGCCTGCAATGCGGTAAGGACATCTATGGGCACTAAGGATTATATAATAGCCAGTCATTTTTAAAAGTCCAACATCAACTAAATGTTAAAACATCTTTCATGCCTTACACTACATATAGGACCTAACATTTTTAGCTCACTTCACCAACATTTAGTAACTCCCATGTGTGAGAGGACTTTGTTGTGAGATGACCTTTTTGGCAAAGACCACCTTAGATAAAAAAAATCGATGTGAATGACGTAGGTGGACTGCGAACCTCATAATTTTGGGTATGTCTCTTTTTCTTTCTTTGTATAATTATTTAATTTTCTGTTTTAGGTTTAATTTTGTAGCTTTAATTTTTGTATCCTATTTAGTTTGTTTTTATATATATTTTTAGTATATCTTTGTTAGTAATTAACATTTTGGGATATTAAATTATTATTTTTGTAACTTTAGAGATTTGACAAAATATAATAATAATAATAATAATAATAATAATAATAATAATAATAATAATAATAATAATAATAATAATAATATAAAAATATTTGTTTGTAACATAATTAAAAATAAAAAGAATATGTTGTAAATATACTTAAATATATTTTGGAAGGAACAAGAAGGCTGTTAATTATTAATATATACTATATATTACCATGATCAAAATATTTATATATTTATAACTTTTTGTAAAATTTTGTTTAGAATTGAAGGATTTTATATTCGTCAAAGAGAAATAAAATGTATAAAACTTAATATATTGATTAAGTATTTATTTATTTTGTTTAATTAGTTCTGACGGAGCGAATTTAACAAGTCAGTTTTGCAATATAATTTCGAGTATTACATTGCTTAATCCAAGTACAGATTTTGTACTTCTTCAGCGATAATCCTTTAATTTTAATTTGTTCGTTTTGTTCCTCAATTAAAATTTGGATATTATTTGGATATATTGTTCGTAGTTAAATGCATATGATAGATTTTTTTTTGATTTTTGATATTCAAAAATTCATAACTTGTACTCTTTGGACTTAGCGAGCATATCTAGTATTTATTTTGATTCTGTAAAAATGTAAATACTAATATATTTTGAGGACTTTGTGTTGATTCGTTTTGGTTTAGTATGTGCGTATTAGAACCCATTTGGTTGGTATTGTGTCGTATATGTTCTGACATGATATTTTTTTTAGAATATACCGTAGGGTATACCTAAGCTATAACCACATGTGAAAGTACCACATGTATGTCCTCTTGGCATCGAGACATGACACTTCCGTGGCATATGTTATTAGTCCACGACGTCTCTATTTTGTGTGCTCTAATGGGAGTTGGCCATTTGGTATTTTGTTGTGGGAGGCGTATGGGTCGGCCCTATTTTTCGTTCTGCTCTGTGATTTGGTGTCATTTGTGTCAAATACACTTTTCGATTTTGCATACATCTTGATTGCGCAGTCCGATGTGTATTTCTGTTCTATTTTATTCCGAGCTCGGTATGAAATAACCTCAGCCATTCAATTCAGCCTATTATTTATTGTGATAGTATAATTCAGTTCAGTTCAATAGATTCATTCAGTTTAATATATTGTGTTATTTAGTTCAGTTTCATTCATTTATTGATATTTGTTTAGTTAAGTTGGTTTTACTATTCATTTTAGTTTTTTTTTTTTTTTTTTGCACTTATATTCGTACTGAGCAATTGGCTCATGCTGTGTTTTTCTCCCAACAAGTTACAAGGGGATTCAAGGAAGGGCATGTGTGAAAAGAGCTTCCTTGTAGTTTTGATTTCTGCTTAGGCTGTGTTCATGCATAGCCTCCATTTCCACTATTTTGGGAAGGGAATGTTATCGAGATGGTATCAGAGCTTAGGTTTCCGTCTTATAGAAAATCTATTTAGGTTTGACCTGTGAGTTATGGGTATACATTTGGGTTGGGTACTATATTTAGCTATCACGTCAGTTTTTATTCAAATTTGCCTCTAATCAATTTCGCTTTTGTTCGTTATTTTGTTTTGTCGATGGCTCATGAATCTATTAGAGGTGCTGGAGGCAATGATATAGGTGGCAATGTTAGTTTGCACCGTAGAGAACTTATGTTCGTCTTGTCATATAATTAGATACGTTATGTACTATTTTTGGCACTCTTTTAGTTGGCAGTCGTGAGACTTCTATTTTAATTAATTTTGGTTCTAGTCATTCGATTGTTGCGAATTATTTTGTTTGGAATCTTGGTGTGCCATCTTTGTCCTTAGATTCTGCTATGTTTAGTGCTACTCCGATGGGAATTTTTGTTATCTCTGATTTGTTTTGAGGATGTTCTATTAGAGTTGGAAATAAGATTCGTGGGGCTAACCTTCTGTCGATGTGTATGTACGATTTTGATTGATTCTTGGGACGAACTTTCAAAGGTTAGGTTATGATTATGTAGATTGCCTTTAGGCTTGATACGTAAGTTATGGGTAAATCAATAGGCATACATAGGAGTTTATTTCGATTTGGTTCTCTGTCTGGTTGGTCTTGATTTTGACCAAATGCTGGTCTTTTTTCTAATTGTAATGGATTTGAGAAAAATGAGATAATTTGCTAAGGTTATTATTGTTATGTGATGGAGTAAGGATATTAGTTAAGAATTATTATTGGAGCATTAAGGAAAATAAAGCTATATTTTGTATAGTCAAGAAATGATCATATATGTAATATGATTATGATATGAGTATTTGTATAAGCAAATATTTGATTTTGGATAATTAATTGCTAAAGTGCTTTTAGTAACAATCTGTTATGATATTAAATTAAGGATTTGATTTGGGTTATGCTGGATTTTTATTAAGCTCGTAGATGATGTGAGGTATGTATATTGATAGGATAATATGATAAGTGAAAACTATTAAATATAGATGATCTCTTATAAATGTGAGTTGAAGATATTTGAGGTAATTAGATTAATCATTTGAGGCTAATAATCAATTTTGCTCCTATTTTCTAGTAGGATATTGGAGTTATGTCCTATGAAGTTATTTTGTGATAGTGTGAGGAGATCTTGGAATTTGTTGGATTTAGGTTTGCACTAAGAGATGATTAATTCATTAAATGATTAGATGGTATGTAATGAAATTTAATAGATTTTGAGAGACCTTGAAGAGTTTAGAATATGCAATTTGTTTATGGAGATAATAGAATGTGACTTGGTGGTTAATATGATGATTTAGATATCTTAGCGGTATATTCTTTAGAGTAATAATATTTGAAAACTAAGTCAAATTAAGATTGGGATATTTTGAAGCTCTTAAGGTGCAAGGGAGAACTACTCAATCCACGTTTTATTGTCCCATTTGAGATTTGAGAAAGGGTTGGCAAAGTCGCATTTTAGTTAGCTTTGCCTCCACAATCAAGTCATGTGCATAACGTATTTCGTATCTTAGTGTTAATAGTTATCAGTATCATCAGTTGCACATGGTACATTATTTGTTGGATATGCTTCAAGAGGAAAATCATTTCGTTTGTTATAGTTTTGTCACCAATTCTACTCAAGCGAAGTTTTCGCATCTTTTGATAATTAGGTTCGTTCCATTCTTTTGATTTCGGGGACGAAATTCTTTTTAAGGGGGAGATAATGTAATACCCGATCATTTTTAAAAGTCTTACATCAACTAAATGTTAAACCATCTTTTATGCCTTACACTACATATAGGACATAACCCTTTTAGTTCACTTCACCAGCATTTAGTAACTCCTATGTGTGAGAGAATTTTTTTTGTGAGAGGACCTTTTTGGTAAGGACATCTTTAATTAAAAATTTCGGTGTCGAGGACATATGTGGACTGCGAACCTCTTAATTTCGGGTATGTCTTTTTTTTCTTTCTTTGTTTAATTATTTAATTTTTTGTATTAGTTTTAATTTTGTAGCTTTAATTTTTGTATGCTATTTAGTTTGTTAGTATATATATTTTTGGAATATCTTTGTTAGTAATTAGAATTTTGGGATATTAAATTATTATTTTTGTTACTTTAGAGTTTTGACATAATATAATAATAACAATAACAACAACAACAATAACAATAATAATAATAACAATATAATAAAAATATTTGTTTGTAACATAATTAAAAATGGAAAGAATATTTTTGTAAATATACTTAAATGTATTTTAGAAGGAATAAGAAGGCTGTTAATTATTAATATACACTATATATTACCATGATCATAATATTTATATATTTATAACTTTAAGTAAAATTTTGTATAGAACTGAAGGATTTTAGATTCGTCAAAAAGAAAGAAAACGTGTAAAACTTCATCAATTGATTAACTATTTACAGAGGAAATTTAACAAATTAGTTTTATAATATAATTTCGGGTATTACATTGCTTAATACAGGTACGGATTCTGTACTCCTTCAGCGATATCTTTTAAATTTTAATTTGTTTGTTTTGTTCCTTAATTAGAATTTGGATATTATTTAGATATATTGTTCATAGTCAAACGCATATGATAGTTTTGTTTGATTTTAGATATTCAAAAATTCGTAACTTGTACTATTTGGATTTAGCGAGCTTATTTAGTATTTATTTTGATTATGTAGAAACATACATGTTAATATATTTTGAGGACTTTGTGTTTATTCGGTTCGGTTTAGTATGTGCGTATTGGAACCCCTTTTGTTGGTATTGTGTCGCATATGCTGTGACATAATATTTTTGTTAGAATATACCTGAGCTATAACCACATTTGGGGGTATGACATGCATGTCTTCTTGGCACCGAGACATGACACTTCTGTGGTGGTGTTATTAGTCCACGACGTCTCCATTTTGTGTGCTCCGATGGGAGTTGGCCATTTGGTGTTTTGTTGTGGGGGTCGGCCCTAGTTTTTTTTCCTGTTCTGTTCTGCGGTTTGGTGTTGTTTATGCCAAACACACATTTCAATTTTGCATACATCTGAATTGCGTAGTCCGATATATATTTCTGCTCTGTTTTGTTCTGAGCTCGATATGAAATAACCTCAGCCATTCTATTCAGCCAATTATTTATTGATAGTATAATTCAGTTCAGTTAGTTTTGTAATTCAGTTCAGTTCAGTAGATTAGTTCAGTTTAGTATATTATGTTATTCAATTTAGTTTCGTTTAGTTATTCAAATTTGTTCAATTAAGTTGGTTTTATTATTCATTTTAGTTTTTGTTTTTTTTGCACTCTATATCCGTACTGGACAGTTGGCTCATGTTGTGTTTTTCTCTCGGCAGGTTTACAATAGGATTCAAGGGCATGTGTGAAGAAAGCTTCCTTGTAGTTTTGATTTCTTCCTAGGCTGTGTTTGTACGTAGCCTCCCTTTCCACTATTTAAGAAAAGGGGTGTCACAATTATGTTGTTCAAGCCTACAAAATGAAAAAGTGGTCAAATTTCTAGTTTTAATTCTGTTGCATCAATAAGCAACTTAACATTGCTTTACTTTTTAAACGGAGTATGTGTTACTGGTAAATTGATGACTAATGTGAAGACAATCCTTATTATGCTTAAACCAAACTTATTTAAAAGTCAAATGAAACTCTCAATACTAAATAAAAGAATATTTTATTTATGTATGTATGTATATATGTATGTATGTATGTGTGTGTGTGTGTGTGTGTGTGTGTGTGTGTGTCTGTTTCTAAAGAACTCAAAGTAATAATATTAGTAAAGTAGGATAAATAATAGGAAGAAACTTACTTGTAGTTTAGGAGAAAATAATGAAGGAAAATAGAGATTTCCATCTTTGCAATATCATTTCCAGGGCACTATCTACTTCCTGCTCCAAAGGGAAGGAAAATTCCTGCCTTTGGTGTAAAATCCTACACACAATGTTAAGTTTATTAATTAGCATCTTGAAACGCACGCATGCGCACACATATACACTCACAGGAAATATATTTTTGAAACTCGCATCCCATCTCGAAGGATTGAACTCCATAGACACAGGATAAATTTTTGAATTTAAGTGAATACTCTTAAACCAACTCAAAACTTCCCAACCCTTGGGCATGGTATAACCTAAAAAGCTAACAATTAATATGCATGTTTCTCGTGGACACACTTAGACATAACGTAGGATGGAGTAATTAACAATTTCAAATTCATGCACACACAATTATTATAACACCCAGAACCCGCTACAGGCCAGAAGTGCCACATGCCGCAAGCACAAATCTCGCAAGGCAACAATATCAATAGTGCAGCCCAAACACAAACAAAATAACTCAATAATAATGAAACTAACTTGAAACCGAACAGTCTTTCATTATCAAAATTACACTAAGGTTCAATAACTAAATACCAAAATATAACTTTGGAGACATAGTTCCATTAAACAAAAGTCTTATCAAAATACTAATAAACGTCTTAAACAACAAAAAAAAACTTCAGCCATCCACAAAAGAATACACAGTGCTCGGCTCTTAACAAGATATCTTGTAAAAATTAATATAAGGGTAAGCGGTAAAGCTCAGCAAGTGACAATCTTTACTATTTAAGTGAATCAAATATAGTTTGCAAAATACTTTTTCGAAATAACTTTTTGTTCAATAACAATAGTAAACATACTTGTTGAAAATAATCTTTTCTTGTTCGATAATAATAATCGACATATACATTCAAAACTAAAATCAATAATCAAAAAACACAATTCGAAAGTGATTTCAATATGTTCAATAAATGATTTCGATATGTACAATATATTCGATGTATCTTTTAATCCATAGCTCTTGCGACTAAGGTTACAACATCCCTGTCACACGGCATTTATGTTCGATAATGTCAAAGATATGCCCCCTACTAAGGTATCTTATCATGCACGTGCCTCGAAAAATACCACCCGAAGGGTATCTAAAGGTGTGCGCCTTTGTAGGTCATAAATTATTCTGAAACTAGCATGAACACTAACAGATTTTATAAATAGTCGGACCGAAGTTTCCAAAAATAATTTCTCAATATTTTCGATATTCAAAAGTATACTTATTTCACAGTTCAAAATCACATAATCTCATTTTCTAAATTAAAATTCTATTTCGATACTTGATTCGGGTTTTTAACAAAATATAAATGTAACAAGTTCACTCAAATGGATGCCTTAAATAAAGTATAACAATTTTTGAAACAATACATTTAGGTGTCCGAATAATTACTAAAGCATAGATAATTATAAACAATAATTTCAAAATACTAAATAGTTCAGAAAGTCACTTACCTCGATATTGTTAAATACAAAATTAATAGTTGAACGATTCCTAAATATAAATTTATAACAAATAAATGTCATTAGGATAATTTTATTATTTAATAGCTTTCTTATTTCTTTTTCAAAATACCTATAAGTATATTTACAAAAATATTCTTTCAATATTTAATCCTTTTTTCAAACAAATATTACTATTATGCCAAAATAATAATTTAAACAGCAATAACAATTAAAGCCAATAATACTAATTCAAAACTAGTAACTAATAATCTAAATACAAAACAAAAATTAAAACTACAAAAATAATAACAATGCAAAAATACTTATTACTAACAAAATATACTAAAATATCAACTAACAAACTAAATACAAAATTTAAAATAAAAATGACAATATAGAATTATTAAATAAGAAACATACCCGAAAATTATGAGTTCCGCAGATTGCCTACGTCCTCGATGACAAAAATTTATCTAAAGAAGTCTTTTTATAAAAAGCTCTCACACAACAAGGTCCTTACTAAAAATTAAAGGTCTTTAAGTTGGTGAAGTAAAATAAAAAGGATAGTATTCTATTTATAGCATAAGGAAGGAGTTGGGTTTTTCTAAAGGAGTGATGTGGGACTAAGTTTTTTGGGTATTACATTACCCACCCCCCCCCCCCTTAAAAAAAATTGGTCCTCCAAATTTCCAAATCATAAAAAAATAACACGAATATTACATGTTCAAAAAGATTTACTATTTAATTATTAAGCATTGATAGGGTTAAATTATATGATATTTTTATTTCTCAATACTTAGTTTTTATATTTATTGTGTGCTTAAATGTTTAATTATTTAGCTTACATTGGTTTTAATAGGTTTTATAGGATTTTAGTTAATTTATGTTGATTTAGGTAATTTTATAGTATTTTTATATTTCTTTTTATTTATGTGTTTTTATTTATTTTTAGTGTTTTAGGTGTTTTATTGATTATTATGTGTTTTTATTATTTTTATTATTTTTATATTATTTATATATTTTTTAATTAATTTATATTTATTTTTGTAGGAAAAATAAGCTTTGGGGGCAAATCTGTAAATTCCGCAAGAATCTGATGACAAAATGGTAATTAACCAGCACTGATGGCAATTTGGTAAATAAGAAGAAAGTGGTCGCGTGAGGGCATAATGGTAATTTTTGAAAAAGAGGCGACCACGCAATGCGCGCAGATGGATTGGCCGAGCAGATGAAACGACGTCATTTCATCAAAGCGTCCGGGCAATGCGCGCGGTGAGCGGAACAGTGGCAAGAAAAGGAACAAAACGACGTCGTTTAGATCCCTGTCCGCGCAATGCGCGGAGGCTGGCGACCGGCACTGTAGCGAAGGGCGTGTTTGGCTTGCGCGTTAATTGTCCAAATCAGATTATTCGCAAATTTTTGCTACTTTTTTATTCCAAAGTGGATTTTAATTCCAATTAGGGTTAGGATAATAATTTTTTTATTTTTATTTTATTTTTAATTGTAAATCCTATTAGGGTTAAGAGGATGTTGGAGCCTATAAATAGAGGACTTGAGACACAATGTAAATATACAACTTTTCTATTAGAAAAATTCTCTCATCTATTATTTAGCATTCTTTACAATTATGAGTAGTTAATTTATTTTTCTTGGTTTAAGTGATTGAAGCCATCAAGATTTATATATTGTGAGATCTAATTTACTTTAATTGTTCAATTTATATTTTGAATATTGAATATTTTTTTGTGCTTAATTTTATGATTGGTTTGTTTAATTGCTAGGAGGCCTACTAGTTTATTATTCATATTAATCCACTACTATTTGTGAAGCAACTAAGTTTAATAATTGTTTTGCAGATCAAAAGATTATTTTATCTTAGGAAGAATATTCATCTAAATTAAATGCAAACGCGTGGCTTGTGTTGTTTAGTTCAACGATCTCTCTAATTCTTAAAGTTGCTATTAAATGAAATCTTTAGCACATGCCGGGAGTTGTTTAATAGTAAGGGTAATTTAGAACGCGTGTGTCTACTTATCTAAAATTAAGGAGAGAGGAAAAAAATTATTCCACCTGCGAGTAGTTCTTTCTACGTTAAATGTTTAAAATATGAATTGAGTTATTCTTGCATCAGTGATCAGTTGTAAATTCTTGATGGTGAATTTTAACTTAAACCAAGACTTTTTTCTTCTTATTTATTTCTTGCATAATTATTTTAATTAATTTTATTTAATTTTTTTCTTTAATTAAAAATCCCCCAATTTTAGTTTACAAAACATAAAATTAAATAATCATTCTCTGTGGGATCGACTCTTACTTACACTACTACATATTTATTTTTTCAAAGTAAGATTTTATTTTTGGGTGCTTGCGACATCACACCAAGCATAGATAACAAAAGTGTTACATACCTTAATACTAGTTGTCTGAAAGTTGAAACACCCGTCCTCGAGTTAGCCTTAGACTTACTATGGTTACTTCCTCATTCCTTGCATTTCCTTTAGGTAGAGGGTTCTTGGGATATTACGCAATTTTATGACATAACTCTCCACAATGAAACCACGTACCCGTATTCCAATGACATTCTTTATCTGGGTGGTTCCTACCACATTTCCCACATTTCAATTTGTTTTCTTGGTTTACTTGATTTCCCCGAAATCTACCAGTTTAGGTATTTATCCTTTTCATCGGTCCCCCATGGATCGACTCTCCCCTTAAAGGTTCCTCTCTCTTTCGATTGACATTCATCACATTCTCAATCTTTATTAGGACCTTTTCAATAATCAATGCCTCATTCAACACCGCATCATGTGTGGGTAGCTCAAAAGACGCAACGCCATGCCTTATGTCGACTCGTAACCCGTCCTCTAACCTACGGGTTTTTGTCACCTCATCTGGTATTAAGTTAGGTGCATACTTAGCGAGCTTTGCAAACTCGGCTTCATATTGGGCAACCGTCTTGCTCCCTTGTTCTAGCGTAATTAATTCCTTCTCCTTTTATACCCGAATCGTTCTAGGAAAGTACTTGTTGGTAAATGTCTCTTTGAACATAGTCCAAGTATAGGGTTCGGGATTTCCCTCATGCTTCATTTTCTCCATAAGCTAGCAATCATAAGCCCCACCCTGAAGGTGGTAAACCGCCAATGTTACCTTATTAGTTTCGGTACTCCCTAACAAGTCAAATGCCTTTTCCATTTCTTGAATTCATTTCACAACGATAATAGGGTCTGTAATCCCTTCAAAGATGGGGTGGGGGGTCAATCGCTTGAATTTTGCTACTACACCACATTGCCCAGACTGTTGATTTTGTACTAGTTGGGCTAAAGTATTAACTAGTTGAGCCATATCATCAACGCCAAAATCATTGTTAGTAGAGTTACTTCTTCTAGGCTGCATTTTCTACACAATAAAACAATCCCAAATAAATAACACTATATAAAGCTAGTATCAAAGCATATATCTATATAAAATTCAAAATATCTAGATTTATAGTAAACAAAATACTAATTCATGAAAATTCACGTTCAAAAAGCAAACTAACAAATATAACTAGACAATACAAATATTTTCCATCTTATTCTTTTCAAAAAATTTTAAATTTAGTCAAGACTATACCCACAGCTAACTCCCAAAATCACTCCCTAGGGAATGTGTAGGTTTTTCAACCCAACACATTGCGAGGAGCCACTGCTCTTATACCATCTCTGTAATACCCTGAACCCGCTATAAGCTAGAAGTGCCACATGCCCCAAGTACAAAGCTCGCAAGACAACAATATTAATAACGCAGCCTAAACACAAACAAAATAACTCAACAATAATATAACTAACTTAAAACCGAACAGTCTTTAATTATCAAAATTACACTAAGGTTCAATAACTAAATACCGAAAACATAACTTTGGAGACATAGCTTCATTAAACAAAAGTCTTATTAAAATACTAATAAACGTTTTAAACAAAAAAAAAAAAAAAAAAAACTTTAGCCATGATACGATTCAAAAAAAAAAAAAAAAAATCATTTCAGATTAGTTAAAGTACTAAAATTCATTTATAGGACTTCATGATACCGCACTGTTGCAACAGTGCGTTGAGGATTCCGTCTTTTTCATCTCTGCACCATGGCTTTAATGGCGTGTGATGATTTTATAAATACATTTTGATCTTTTCAAATCAATTTGTCTTGCCGAAACAATTAGCATAGACTCTTCTTTAAACGTTTCAAAATACTAAAAATTATTTTGACTTTGTCATATTACATCATACCATAGTGGGCTTAAAAATACATCCAACACTAGGTTACTCTGCATTGATGACTCCATCGGTTATCATCTCTGCACTAAATGCATTAATGATTTCAAAAATACATTTGTCTTTTCAAAAGCACAAAGGTGCGAATTTGGCACGATTTTTAAGAATTTCAAAGTCTAGCATAGCTAGAAGATTTGGAATATACTAAAACCTCAAAACACCTCAAATTTTTTCTCCACATTCTTTTTCAGCTTAATAACTATATCTATTATAGTCTTAACCTGACTACTTAACTCTATCCATACCTACTGTTCATCAAACTTATCACGTATTTGGGCTCAGCAACTTACCACAATCATATGGTTTGAGGAACTTGTCCTAGTCAGGCCAAAGTCGCCCATTCGCTGAGGGGCTCCACCACATGACTATGAGTCACGAACTTACTATGCGTGTCAGTTCTCAGAACACGAACTTATCTTAACATCCTCTACCTATCCGTTATACACATGAGAAAAGAATCACCTTCTCAACATACATATAGTGAATAGCGCGACACCAGGTTTCAGTTGATTATCATTATAGGAAGCCAAGTGGTCGTCAAACCAAACACAATCTCCTGCCCATACAAGAAATTGGTCAACTCAGCCACTAATCAATATAGGAAGTTAAGCGGTCGTTAAACCAAGAACAAATCCCCTGCCCATACAAAGGACTGTTCAACTCAACCACTGTATCAATATAGAAAGCTAAGCGGTTCTAAAACCAAGCACTAATTCCCCGCCCATACAAGGAATTGTACAACTCAGCCACTAATATGAGTCCTCAATTAAAAACCTACAAACCTTTAACTTCTCTTAACTTGATATGAATTTTGTCAATTCATACCTTATCACACTCAACACTTCAAGAGTCCACTTGTTACTATTTCAGTATCTTCATTGTTATAGCACCATGCTATCAACACAACCTCTTAATCATTTAATAGATCATTTGTCATTCCATGATTTTACTATGATCATCGTGATCTTATAACGCAATTGATTTCACTGTACTATTTCTCCTTTATTCTAGAATCGTTTAATTCTATCACCTTATCATTCATCTTTGATCATTTTACTGTACGATCCTTCTCTTTTTAAATTCTTGAATCAAGTGTTCCCTGATTCTTATTCCATTTATTTGGATTACACTCATTGAAGATCCTTCTTTGAATCTTTTCATATATCTATGTATCTATATAGATTTATTTCCTCATTTATGAACTGTATATGTTCATTTCTAAACTCTATCTGAGTTTATCCTTTCACTGTCTTCATTATATTTCCATGATTATAGCCTAAGGTACTACTACCTAAGAACTATAACCTATCAGCTTTGATACCAACTTGTGACAACCCCAAATCCGGGTTCCTCAAACCCTAGACTTGGTACGTCACGATACATCATCTTCATACATGTTCTATAACTAATGCGGAATATATAAACATAAATTGTTTATTCTACAACATTTCCCAAGGTTTCTAACCTTAACTTACATATATACCTTTAGATTCATAAAAAGGTTTACAAAATTACTTACATCATATAACAATTTAGTTATCATGCATAACACTATAATCTTGTCTTTTGCTTCTGTCTCCGTCTCTCCACAGACATTCGTATTATTCTGAAATTTGTTATCATGATATAGCAAGAGTGAGCAACGACTTTGCTCAGCAAGTTTAAATACAATAACGATATATCATGATTGAAAAAAAGAATAAGCTTTTGAATTTTCAACAATATAATAATTGTGAAAGAGTACGAATTATAATTTCAATAATTGAATGACTGAATCAATTAATGTTGAATGCCAATAATGACCATGAACAAATTTAACTGAACCTTATGGTAATGAAGGTGATCAGCCTTTCATACCTGATGAACACATGCACTATGTGCGAATCAATAATTTAAAGAAGTGGAATAATTATACAGAATTAAACCATAGCATGCTTGAAACATAATAACTTGAGTTTGAGTTAGGAACTTGAACAATAAAATAATATATCCTGCTCGAATATAAATTGAGTAGGGTTTAGGAAACTTGCCTGTCTGCTCAGCTACAATAAATGTCTAGCTTTAACTAACTGGCTTTGAAAGACCTAACATTAATAAAGTTGGTCTAATAATTAGTACGGCGTATTTGTACAACTATACGCTCACTAAGGAACTTATCTACCACACATAAGTATTAACACATAATTTACATCAGTCAAAACGATATTATTAACCTTATAAACTCTCAATCAAATTAGGTTAATAATTTAATAATTTAGAAAATAATTTTCTCAAGTGTTAAACACTTATTAAACTATTAAACAATTTATTATAATTGTTTAAACAAAAGAGTTAAAAGACATTTTCTTTATTTCATTTAATTACTATTTAACATTAATTAAATAGTAAGTAATTAAATACCTTTAGTTATTATTTAATAATAAATAATAACTTACAAGATTTATTTATTATTTAAAGTTAATTAAATAATAAATAATTATATTATATTAAAAATAATCAAATATCTTTAGTTATTATTTAATAATAAATAATAACTAACTAACTAGATTCATTTATTATTTAAAGTTAATTAAATAATAAATAATAAAATTATATAGTAAATACTCAAATATCATTAGTTATTATTACATAATAACTAACTGAATTTATTTATTATTTAAAGTTAATCAAATAACAAATAATTAAATACTCAATCTTAGTTGTCTTTAATTATTATTTAATAGTAATTAAATAATAATTAATTAATTTATCATCCTTGTTTATTATTTAATATTAATTAAATAATAAACAATTAGTTTAATCATAAATTCAGAAGATATAATATTAATCTAACTAGATTAATATTTAACATTTAAATATTAATCCTAAATATTTATTATATTTGAACAATATAATATTAAACTAACTAGATTAATATTCAAAACATTTAAATATTAATCCCAAATATTTATTATATTTGAACAATATAATATTAAACTAACTAGATTAATATTTAAAACATTTAAATATTAATCCTAAATACTTATTATATTTGAAAAATATAATATTAAACTAACTAGATTAATATTTAAAACATTTAAATATTAATCCTAAATACTTATTATATTTGAAAAATATAATATTCAACTAACTAGATTAATATTTAAAACATTTAAATATTAATCCTAAATACTTATTATATTTGAAAAATATAATATTCAATACCTAAATATCATTTTTGTATTATTAATATTTTTGTTATAATTTTAAATTAATTTTTAAACATTTAAATTAATTTAAATTATCCAGAATGGCATTTCCGTAAATAAGTTGAAAAACCGGACCGATGGCAATTTCGTAATTAATCAGAAAACCGAACGGAGGGGCATTATGGTAATTTCCGCCGAAAACTTACGCCCGCGCATTGCGCGCTTTAAGAAATTACAGGCCCCAAAACGGCACCGTTTTGGGGATCTGTCGGCTGGCTTCCGCGCGTTATGCGCGGCGACGTTTTTTTATAGGAAAAACGGCGTCGTTTTTAGCTCCGCGTACGACAATGAACAGGGTCGCGCGCATTGCGCGGCACCCCCCTTTTTCTTTCCCCTTAGCAGATTGTGAATAGTAATTTTAATACACCACTTTAATAAAAATTATACATTCAAGTAAGCTTTAAAAATCCAAAAAAATTACCAATCACTTGATATCAATTTATAACATGAAAATTTTAATTTTTCATGATTTAATATTAAAAAATTTTATAAAAAATTTTTACATCACATAAACTACCACAAATCATAACTTTTTGTGTATAACTCCATTTTGAGTGATTCAAATTTTGTTTTTCTCATGATTTAATGTTCTATAATATTATAACATTAAATCTAAATTTTATAAAAAATAATTTCTTGTCATTACTTTGAGACTTGATTTAACACCACCAATCACATGTTTTTAGCATATAAATTATACCAAAACACAAACCAAGTATATTAAACTCAATCATGGCATAAATATTACTACTACATATTAATAACTACATTAATATATTTATACACACATGTTGGTTTATTTAATTTAAAAAAAAAATAAACTACATTTAAAATAATCATTACCTTATTCTAATGGTTATCTTCATTTTTCTTCCAAAATGGGTTGTGCAACTTGAAGATATGCACCAAGATCTCCTTCTCTACCTTCTCCATGCTCTCTCTCAAAATTCTTACTCTCCCAAACTATTTCTCTCAAACTCTCTCTTTTGGAACTTAGGAAATAAATGAAGTATAATTGCCTTAACAAAACAAGTATACTAGTAAAATTCTTAGATACAAAAATTGTATCTATTATTCATGATGCTCCTACTTGGATACTTGCTCAAGAAAGCTAGCCCATGACTTAGTTGGTGGAAGAGGCATGGTCCATGTACAAAAAAAATCAATACAAGCAACCATTATTTAATTAATTAAATAATAAAATAAAACTATTAACATTTCACTCTCTTTCTTACATCTTGGACGGCTGATGGGGTTTTGTCCCAAATTCATTGTCACTTGCTCATTTTATTTTCTTAATAAATAATAGTTTAATTAAGTATTTTTCAAGTGGGCCAATCATTGGGCTTTAATTTAAAATACCAATTGGGCTTCTATTAAATTGTTTGGGCTACTAAATTGTCAAATTTTATTATTCTCCACTTGGGCTACTAATTGACCCATGTTGGGCTAATTTAATAATTTACACATTATTTATTCAATCCATGATTAAATAAATAATTAAATTGAATAAATAATTAAATATTTTAACCCATAAGTATTAAATTACTAAATGGACTAATAAATATTATTATTAATATTTCACATTATTTACATTAATTAATAATCATATTAATTAATTTATTATATTTAATTCACTCATTATATTCAATTTAATTGAATATTTAATTAATGACAACTTATCAATTATTTTGATATTAAAACTTTAGAGTGTATTCACTAATAATAATATATATAATCTATATATATTATTTATACACATTACTTTACCTCAAAAACAATTTCACAATAAATTATGAAATTAAAATAAATACAATATATAATTTAATATATATTATTTAGGCCATAAATTAAATTATTTAATACATTTACATTAAATAATTCATTTCTCATCAATTATGAAAATAATTCCATTTACCCGAAAATACATTGAAATACTAATATATTTTCTCAATTTCTTATTTAAATAATTTATTTAATTATTTAATTAATATTACACAAATAATTGTATAATTAAATTTCTCACTCTCATAAATCATTTACAATGATTTATTTAATTATAGAATATATTCATTTAATATATTCAATTACTATTTAAAATTACCTAATTAATTTAATCCCTTTATATATATGTACATATATATGAAATTAAATGTTGTACATATATACAATTACTAATCTCCCTTAATTAATTCAACTACTTTATATAATTTATAATTATATAAATTACATAATTATTCCTCACAAATAATTTATCAACAATTTGCATAATTGTTGATTAATGAATAAATTAATTTCACAATAAACCTTTTAATTCAATTCGGATTAATTTAATATTAATCTATCTATTTATCACAATTTAATTAACCATTAAATTATGTTACTAAATATGCACGCATATATATATATATATTCATATAAATACATATTTAATTTACATGCAACCACGTCGCATAATTACATAACTCCACTAATTAATTCTCTTAATTTAATTAGACTTGTTGTTAGTCAAGTTTATTGAATTATCACTTTACTTGCTAACTTATCAAAAATTTTGATATCACCATATATAAGTTAGTCCGTTAAATTTAATTTGGACCTCTATTTATCTATCACTACTAGGTTATCAAACTCCAACCTTTATTAAATATTAAATATTTTATTTCTAATTCATTTAAATATCTGGGATATTACAATGTTCGATAATGTTAATGATATGCCCCCTACTAAGGTATATTATCATGCACGCGCCCCGAAGAGTGTCTCCCGAATGGTATCTAAAGGTGTGCACCTTAGTAGGTTATAAATTATTCTGAAACTAGCGTAATCACTAACGGATTTTATACATAGTCGGACTGAGATTTCTAAAAATAATTTCTCAACATTTTCGATATTCAAAACTATACTTATTTCACAGTTTAAAATTATATAATCTCATTTTCTAAATCAAAATTCTATTTTGATACTTGATCCGGGTTTTTAACAAAATATAAATGTAACATTCTCACTCAAATGGAAGCCTTAAATAAAGTATAATAATTTTTGAAACAATACATTTAGGTATCCGAATAATTACTAATTCATACATAATTATAAACAATAATTTCAAAATACTAAATAGTTCAAAAAGTCACTTACCTCGATTTTGCTGAACACAAAATTAATAGTCGAACGATTCCTAAATATAAATTTAGAACAAATAAATGTCATTAGGACAATTCTATTATTTAACAGCTTTCTTATTTCTTTTTCAAAATAACTATAAGTATATTTATAAAAATATTCTATTAATATTTAATCATTTTTTCAAACAAATATTACTATTATGTCAAAATAATAATCTAAATAGCAATAATAATTAAAGCCAATAATACTAATTCAAAATAGTAACTAATAATCTAAATACAAAGCAATAATTAAAACTATAAAAATAATAACAATGCAAAAATACTAATTACTATCAAAATATACTAAAATATCAACTAACAAACTAAATACAATATTTAAAATAAAAATGACAATACAAAAAAATTAAATAAGAAACATACCCAAAAATTATGAGTTCCGCACATTGCCTATGTACTCGATGGCAAAAATTTAACTAAAAAAGTCTTTTTATAAAAAGTTCTTACACAATAAGGTCCTTACTTAAAATTGGAGGTCCTTAAGATGGTGAAGTAAAACAAAAAGGATATTATTTTATTTATAGCCTAAGGAAGGAGTTGAGTTTTGTTAAAGGAGTGATGTGGGATTAAGTTTTTTGGGTTTTACATTACCCCCCCCCCCCCCCCCCCCCCATAAAAAAAATTGGTCCTCCAAATTTCCAAATCATAAAAAACTAACACGAATATTACATGTTCAAAGAGATTTACTATTTAATTATTAAGCATAGATAACAAAAGTGTTACATACCTTAATACTAGTTGTCTGAAAGTTGAAACACCCGTCCTCGAGTTAGCCTTGGACTTGCTACGATTACTTCCTCCTTCCTTGCATTTCCTTTAAATGGAGGGTTCTTGGGATATTACACATTTTTATGACATCTCTCTCTACAATGAAAGCACGTACCCATATTCTAATAACATTCTTTGTCTGGGTGGTTCCTACCACATCTCCCACATTTTAATTTATCTCCTTGGTTTACTTAATTTTTCCGAAATCTACCAATTTGGGTATTTATCCTTTTTGTTGGTCCCCCATGGATCAACTATCCCCCTAAAGGTTCCTTTCTCTTTCGATTGACACTCATCACATTCTCAATCTCTATTAGGCTCTTCTCAATAATCAATGTCTTATTCAGCACTGTATCATGTGTAGCTAGCTCAAAAGACGCAACGACATGCCTTATGTCGACTCGTAACCCGTACTCTAACCTACCGGCTTTTGTCACCTCATCTGGTATTAAGTTAGGTGTATACTTAACGAGCTTTGCAAACTCGGCTTCATATTGGGCAACCGTCTTGCTCCCTTGTTCTAGCCTAAAGAATTCCCTATCCTTTTATGCCTGAATCGTTCTAGCAAAGTACGTGTTGGTAAATGCCTCTTTGAACATGGTCCAAGTGTAGGGTTCAGGATTTCCCTCGTGCTTTCTTTTCTCCATAAGACATCAATCATAACCCCACCCTGCAGTTAGTAAACCACCAACGCCACCTGATTAGTTTCGGTACTCCCTAATAAGTCAAATGCCTTCTCCATTTCTTGAATTCATTTCGCAACGATAACAAGGTCTGTAGTCCTTTCAAAGATGGGGTGGGGGGTCAATCGCTTGAATTCTGCTACTATACCACATTGCCCAGACTGTTGATTTTGTACTAGTTGGGCTAAAGTATTAACTAGCTGAGCCATATCATCAATGCCACTATCATTGTTAGTAGAGTTACTTCTTCTAGGCGGCATTTTCTACACAATAAAACAGTCCCTACTAAATAACACTATACAAAGCTAGTATCAAAGCATATATCTAAATAAAATTCAAAATATCCATATTTATAGTAAACAAAATACTAATTCATGAAAATTCACGTTCAAAAAGCAAACTAACAAATATAACTAGACAATACAAATATTTTTCATCTTATTCTTTTCAAAAATTCTTAAATTTAGTCAAGACTATACCACAGCTAACTCCCAAAATCACTCCCCAGGGAATGTATAGGTTTTTCAACCCAACACATTGCGAGGGGCCACTGCTCTAATACTATCTCTTTAACACCCCGAACCCGCTATAGGCCAGAAGTTCCACATGTCGCAAGCACAAAGCTCGCAAGACAACAATATTAATAGCGCAGCCCAAACACAAACAAAATAACTCAACAATAATGAAACAAATTTGAAACCAAACAGTCTTTCATTATCAAAATTACACTAAGGTTCAATAACTAAATACCGAAAACATAACTTTGGAGATATAGCTCCATCAAACAAAAGTCTTATCAAAATACTAATAAACGTTTTAAACACACAAAAAAAACTTCAGCTATCCACAAAAGTATCTACAGTGCTCAGCTCTTAACAAGGTATCCTGTAAAAATTAATGTAAGGGTGAGCGGTAAAGCTCAGTAAGTGACAATCTTTACTATTTAGGTGGATCAAATATAGTTTGCAAAATACTTTTTCGAAATAACTTTTTGTTCAATAACAATAGTAAACATACTTGTTGAAAATAATTTTCTTGTTCGATAATAATAGTCGACATATACATTCAAAACCAAAATCAATAATCATAAAACACAATTCGAAATTGATTTCAATATATTCAATAAACGATTTCGATATGTTCAATATATTCGATGTATCTTTTAATTCACAGCCCTTGCGATTAGGTTACAATAGTCCTGTAACACGGCCATTATGTTTGATAATGTTAATGATACGCCCCCTACTAAGGTATCTTATCATGCACGTGCCTTGAAGAGCGTCTCCCGAAGGGTATCTAAATGTGTGCGCCTTAGTAGGTCATAAATTTTTCCGGAACTAGCGTAAACACTAACGGATTTTATACATAGTCGGACTGAGGTTTCTAAAAATAATTTCTCAATATTTTCGATATTCAAAACTATACTTATTTCACAGTTCAAAATCACATAATCTCATTTTCTAAATCAAAATTCTATTTTGATACTTAATCCGGGTTTTTAACAAAATATAAGTGTAACATTTTCACTCAAATGGAAGCCTTAAATAAAGTATAACAATTTTTGAAATAATACGTTTAGGTATTCGAATAATTACTAAAGCATACATAATTATCAACAATAATTTCAAAATACTAAATAGTTCGGAAAGTCACCTACCTCTATATTACTAAACACAAAATTAATAGTCGAACAATTCCTAAATATAAATTTAGAACAAATAAATGTCATTAGGACAATTCTATTATTTAACAACTTTCTTATTTCTTTTTTAAAATAACTATAAGTATATTTACAAAAATATTCTTTTAATATTTAATCCTTTTTTCAAAAAAATATTAATATTATGCCAAAATAATAATCTAAATAGCAATAATAATTAAACCAATAATACTAATTCAAACTAGTAACTAATAATCTAAATACAAACAATAATTAAAACTACAAAAATAATAACAATGCAAAAATACTAATTAATAACAAAATATACTAAAATATCAACTAACAAACTAAATACAATATTTAAAATAAAAATAACCATACAGAAAAATTAAATAAGAAACATACCCAAAAATTATGAGTTCCGCAAATTGTCTACGTCCTCAATGACAAAAATTTAACTACTGAAGTCTTTTTATAAAAAGCTCTCACACAACAAGGTACTTACTCAAAATTGGGGGTCCTTAAGTTAGTGAAGTAAAACAAAAAAGATAGTATTCTATTTTTAGTCTAAGGAATGAGTTGAGTTTTGCTAAAGGAGTGATGTGGGAGTAAGTTTTGTGGGTATTAGAATTATGATGACTAACTTACCAGTTATATTAACATCTCTTTTTGCCTCTCGGAGGACAGTAAAAGAGAATGTTATTAAACGAAGGGTTTCATCGATCACCTTTAATATCAACAAAGAAAGAGCTATTGTTAATTAAAATATAAGTACTCTTCAACTTGAATTAACTTGCTACATGTAGAATATCAATGTCAATGGCCAAGAGTGCATGTGAAAAGAATTCAAGTACCTTTGAGAGATATTCCATCTGTCTTATTTCTTTGAGTGTCAACCCCCTCTGTGTAGGTTGTCTGTTTTTTACTATAGCCTCTTGCTCCGCCTACATTATAATGAAATGATTGTGTTTATGAATAAATTTGGCAACAATTTGGCTAGAGTTTGCTAATGGCCGGTTAAGAAAATGTACAAAACTTAATATAGCCATGAGCTAAAAAATAAGTTTTTATTCATTTACCTTAGCTTTCTGGAAAAATTCAGGGTGTCCTTGTAAAAATATCGTAGCCCACCTTGTAGTGTGACCGGAAGATTCATGATCAGCATTCAAGTACATTACTAGAACATCGATGATTTCTTCGTCAGTTAGTCTTCGACCATTCTCATGTTCAACATCCAACAAAGCATCCATCATATCTTTCTTTGATTTAGTTTGTGAATTTCCCTTTCTCCTCAGCTTCCGGTCATCCAATATAGACTGGAAAATAACCACAAGTTTCTTTCGTGCCTGAAATTATTTAAATAGCCTAATTAAAATATATATAATAATTATTCGTTGTTCTTATTACAGGGATTAGTCAAATAATAATAATAAATAAATAAAAACCTTGAGCGCTTTATGGTAAGCAAATCCAGGGATATTGATTGCCATGGCTCTAACTCCATAATTAAGCGCAGTGTACTCTCTCTCCAATGCCTCCAGCACATGCTCACTCTCCGAGCTCATAAAAATATACATGACTATCCGAAATGTTAGCCTTCTAAGCTCAGTTAGGAACTCGATTTGGTCCCATGCCTGCCCATTTATCCAAGGCAGATATAACATAGCTGGAAATGAAAGAATCACGATTAGTGGACTTAAAAGCTCTGAGGAATGACAACATATTCCCAATAAAAGGCCAACCCAAATCACCTGGGGGGAAGAGAGAAGCGCATGTCACCCAACTAGCTTTCATACAGCCACCAGGTGATATAGCCAAGCAGCCACTTAAGACCCAAAACGCCATTAAAAATGGCTAAAAAATCCACGCATACAAAACCCAAGTAGGACTCCATTAGTATGGACAAGGGAGAGAGAGAAAATCAACAAGCTAGTGTGGTAGATAAGAATGGTTGTGATGAGATATATTTACGGGCACGTTTGGATTTGCTCTAGATGTTTATTTGAATGCATTAATGTAAAACATGATTCATTTTATTAGCCTTATTGCATTATTAATAGGATTCTATTTAAAAATAGAATTATATCCAAACCATTCACTACACTCAATAGATTTAATTACCGTTTATATAATTAATATGAATCAATTCAAACCCTTATATGCATATATCATTGATATGATTTAATTCAAATACTTCTATATATATATATATATATATATATATATATACACACACACAAACAATAAAAGGAAATAATTTATATATCAACAAATCTATGACGAAATTAAATTGCAACTTAGGTGGAATTCTAATATTTAAGATAGACTAATTAAATTAGTGTGATTATTCTTAATTTTCTCTTATCTCATACATGTATTTACATACGTTTATATTTACAATCGACATAAATTTTCGTCATATGTAACAAGACTCTATTGTAAAATATAAGATTGATTTTATACTTCTTTATGTTCAAGAATTATAATTAAACTTATATATTTACACATAAAAGGTATGAGTTGGTGAGAAACATCTCACGTTCTTGCGTGAGCTGTCCTTTATAATAATATTATTTTCAAAAATTATAATATATTTTTTTATACACAACATGAGAAAGAGTAACTTATACAAGAACGTAAAATATCTTTCACCTCTCTTTTTATCTTATATATATGTATGATTCATTTTAAGATCTTTATCATTAATATACAATAATAATTCAATTCAATACCATCTATATATAGTAAATAAGGTCATGTCCAAACACTTCCTATAATTTAAATCCTTATCCCAATCATTAATATCATTCAATTAAAAAACTTATCTATATTAAGTAATATTTATTACCCATTTATGCATATGTAATTAATATGATTTGATTCAAACTATTATATAATAAATTATGTATGTTAGTAGAGGAGCTCGTGCAAAATACGAATCTAGTTTAAAAACAATTTTAATCTATGGTTTGCAAGACTATAATAGTGATTAATAATGTTCAGTTGCATCCAAAAAAATAAAATTATAATGTTTAGAATTCTTTAGGCGTTTTAGATAAATTTTTCGTTTTAACTAACATTCCTTATGGATCACACACACACACAGATATATACGCTAGTTACTTATTGTGTTAAATCTAATGAGACCGCGATGAGTATTAAACATATACACGAGATAAATTATTTAGTGTTGTAGGAGCAAATTAACAGTTTGTTCTCTCTTCTTATACAGTGAGATTTATAAATAGTGGGCTCCTTGTGAATTTTATTTTTATGTGAGAAGAGAGAACAAACTGTTCATTTGCTCCCGATACATTAAATAATTTTTCTACACATGGTTGGTATATATATGTTAGCTTAGTCACCAGTGCAAAATCAAATGAGGCCATGGATGATTATTAAACATCCATACAACACAAAAATCAAATAAGGTCATGGTGACCATTAGAAACAAATTTAATATATTGTATTAAGTTTGAATATGTAAAAATCAAAATAAATTGATTTAAATACTCAAAATTGATCATACATTGACGAACAACTAGATCTAGTGTTACTATACTTTTATAATATGAAATACAAATGATAAACATGTACAAATATATTTTTATTTTACTAGATAGAAGTATAATTCAACAGATAACTAAGATAACTATTTGATGCCAACCAAATCTTTGTCTTGCACAGGTTAAAGGGGTAGTAGTGTTCTGATTATAAAATAAAAATACTGATCGTACTGTTATTGTATTTTTATAAATATTTTATTGGATATAATAATTAATTTTATTTTTTTTGATCTATATTAAATCATGTGAATGCTGAATGTATTATTTTTAATAAAATAATAAAAATTGCGCTTGTAAGAATTATTTTTTCTTTTATAATTATATTATTTAAAGATAAAATAAATATTTTATTTATACTTGAAATTGTAAATATAATTATATTTTACTAATTAGGACCAATGGCTGAGCCACGTTGGGACAGGAGGGGGACCCAGCCTCCCCTTCCCCCCATCCCCTAAATTTCAATTATTTTTACCTATTATATAATGGTAATCGTATATTTTTGCTATTAATTTATTTTGGCCCCTTCCTAAACCCATACTCCATTTGGCACAAAATAATATATAATTTTAAAAAAAAAATTATAATACGTATCAAAGTTCAACCTTAATTTTCAAAATCAAAGAAATAAATTTTAAATAAAAGTTTCACTTTTAGCGATCTCTCTCACTCTCTCTCCCCTTCCTCCCGAGTGCCTTAGTGGCTGATCCCTCTCTGACTTTTCCTTTTATGAATTCCACATTACTTCCTACATGAGCTGCGCGTTTACACTACTAATATCCACAAACATGTGTATAGCGTTAATTTATTTACTTTTTCAATCTTTTTTTTTTTTTTTTTTTGTAAACCAAGCAAATTGTAAAGGTAACCATTCTTGATTAGGGACGTTAAAGATGTTAAATTTTATGTTTGTTTCAATTCAGAATCTCGAAAAACCTTAACAAAAAGAAAGTGAAGAGTAATGTAAAAAAAAAGTGCTACAAATTTTAACATTATATATACTAAATGATTATTATAGCTTGTTAAAAGAATTCATAAACTTTGGCAGCCTCCTACACAATTTTTTTGGCTATGCCCCTAATAGTAATAAAAAAAAAAGAAGCAAAATTAAGTAAGATGATCTTTGAAAGAAAATTATTCCATTCTCAAACTAAATATTTTGAGTGTCGTATAGTAGAAAGGGGTTGTCGTTGTTTGTTTGTTCATTCTCTGGTTTAGGTGTGGAATATATGATGATGGTACATACAATCCCTAATAAAAAAAAATTGCCAATTAATTATAACTTGCTCATAAGTTCACAAGGGTTTAGGGTAGACTTGGCAAATTGTTGGTTTTGGGCATTTATGAGCTGGGTCATAATAGGTTGGATAATTTAACCGTGAATCAAATTATATATTTATTTAGGTGAAAGTAGCGGCACCCATTATCCAAACTAAATTACTTGCTGGCACTCGACCCAACCCGTTAACTTTTGACAAATATATATAATTAAGAGACAATTATACGCTCATTTATGACTAGCACATGATTTGAAATTGGGTAAAAACTAATTAATTCAAGAAGCAGAATTGAATATAGTTGCCAACTGTGGATGAAAGTGTCAACTTTTCCAATTGAAATCTTACTTTAAAACGGTTCGACAGTACAACTTGAAGTAACAGATGCGTAATTCAATCCAAAATTAACCTTCGCCATCTTCACTCACCGCCTTTTTCGTAGCTCTAGTGTTGTTTTATATCTGAATTTGGGGAAACCCCAACTTTATTACTGAATTTCCATTGCAACAATTCAACTCCTAATGGCAACAAAAGAAAGAAAAACTGTCATCTCAACCAATTATTGTTATCTCAAACCCTTATTGTTGTCTCAGCCCCCAAACACCAACACGGTACCACCATGAGAGAGAGAGAGAGAGAATCACATTCAACCACTATGCTAGGCATGGATTCATCTTCATAAGCTTTTAAAGGCGTTAGGTAAAATTCTCGAAAGAAATAATCTTGTTTTTTTGCAAGAGTATTATTTTTGAAAATGTGGACCCAAATACAAATTAAGGTTTATATTTTAACTTAAAAAATTAAATAAACAAAGACGAAAAAATTAAAAATAAATGAACAAGACATAAATAAATGAATAAGACCCGAGAGGTGTGACGCCCCCAAATTCAGATACTACTACCTTGAATTCAGTGCACACGATCTAATCTAAATAACATATATTTCTAATGTGAAAATAAATAAACATAAATTATTCATTACAAAAGGTTCACTATAGTCCCCAAGCTTTATAACCTTAAACAAAATACATCATGAATACACTATTAAAACAAAAAGGTTTCATGAATCACAAGACGGGATAGTAATACATAAAACTATTCTTTAAGCTTTCCCTTGTCCTTATCCTTCTTGAAATTTTCTGGCTTAACTATAATTTAGTTCATGATATAGTAAGAGTGAGCAACTACTTTGCTCAGCAAGTTAAAAATAAATAATGAAGGTATATCATAAATGAAAAAGAATAACTCAACTTTTAAAATAGTTGATGAAATAACTGATAAGATAATCAAAGTTTAAAATGAAAGAACAAATATTGATTATTTATTGCTGAGTGGTCCAATAGACCATGAACATTGTTAAGAAATCAATCATTCGAATAACCCTTTTATATATTTAAACTGTTAATTTGTACTTGAGGGGATCAGCATCTTATAAACCATATGTATGCATAACATTTAACTCTGATCGTATCAGATAATCAAGACTTATAGTCCCCTTATTTGGGTTGCTCTCTCAATTCAAGATTTCGTAGCAACTATTGATTTAGATAGTTTTTAAAAATATTAACATATGTATGTCTAGCCAAACAAATGGCGTAGACTAATTCTTTAAACAGTTCATGAAATGCAGAACTTTAAATATTTTACAGTTCAATAATAGAACAGGAATCCAAGTGCACCAAGTGCGAATATCAATGACTATCATTGATATGGAGTAATTGACAAACATTAAACCACTAACATGACTGAAAAATAATAACTCGTGTTTGAGATAAGAAACTTGCATAATGAAATGAGTTTAGGGTTTAGGAAATTGTTGACTACAGCTTATACAAGTTAAATTATTTTCTTTGAAAGACCTAATATTAAATAAGTTTTTCTTTCAATTAGTAACGCACATAGGGATTTATACATCATTCTCAAATAAATTGACACTTAAGCACATAATTTTCTATTTAATATCTCACAACTTACACGACAATATTATCACCCTTGAATAATATTTTAATTATTAAACAATATTATACTATATTTAATAATATCTAATTCACTTACCAATGTTATTAATTATTTAATAACATCCTAATTGGTTTCTAATATTTTTAATTATTTAATAATATTTAGCCCCCCTACTATTATTATTAACTATTTAATAATAATTTAATCACTTACTATTATTATTAATCATTTAATAAAATTTTAATTGTTTATTATTATTATTAATTATTTAATAATAATTTAATTATTTGTTATTATTATTAATTATTTAATAATAATTTAACTAATATTCCTTTTTAATAATATTTTAATCAATTAGTAATATTTAAAAACTTAAACAATTAAAAGTGATTTGTTTAATCATTTTATTAACTTCTTTACTCCTTTACTTTATTTTTTATTTAATATTAATTAAATAATAAATAATTACTTTTATGTAGTATTTAATTAAAATAAAATAATACATAATTATTTATGTTATTATCTTCTTTTCTATTAAGACAAGTGTAATTATTAAAAATACCTACTTGACTTATTATTTTTATAACTCTTGGATATACTTATTATATTTTATTTTATAAACAAAATAATTTTTTTAAAATTTTCCAACCTCATTTAATATTTTTAAACAGCCCATTTATGTCTGGAATTTATCATAATTATTAAAAATTGAGTTTTGATCAGAAAATTCTTAAATTTATATGTTAGCTTTCTATCATCATATAATACTCCCAGATATATTTTCATAATTCTTTGAGTCTCGCGTTTCAAGTTATAGCAGTCGTAAGCTTTTAAAACTTAGAGAATCGTCGGATCATAACTCACGCATCTGAGGTCGGATGAAGCTCATTTTTGTAAAGAGGCTTCTTTATACCATATAATATTATGTGTAAAACATATGGAATTTTTAGAGCAAGCTAAGTGGCAAAAAAAGGCCCTACAAAAATCTGGACACTAGATTTTCTAGGTTTTTTCGGTAGGAACTATTTTGCTAAAACAATCACCATAAATAGCTCGTTTAATATTTTTTAGTCATTCCACTTGAATTTTTTTTTTATCTTATAGTTATACCACCCAGATTTGACGGATTTCGAAAAGGAGTTTTGCAACGTGAACAGTAACTCCGGGAAGCGGACTATTCAAATTAGAACTTTTCGCCGAAAATCGATTTCATACTTTGATCAACTTTTGCAACATAAAAGCATACAAATACCCATGTTAACCCCATTAAACCATAAATCTACTAGTCTGGCATGGATTTAAACATAGAGGGTTTTGAAAATGATTTTCTACCATTAAAATATATTTTTGACCATAAAAAACACTCCAAATATACATAAATACATACATTAAAGGAAAACTAGGTTTTGAAGCACTTTTAACCTTTTAGTTGCTTTTTTTCTTCTTGCTAAAAACTTAAAGAGACTTGGATGATCCACCTTGATAACCTCATTGATAATCTGGGGCTTCCTCTTCCTCTTTGTTTTTCTAGCTTTTTATTTTTCTCAAGCTTTTCTATTAAGCTTCTCTTACTCTCAACCTTCTCTCTAACCCTTAGAATATCAAATGACCAATGAAATAATATGTGAGAGGAGTGTATTATATGATTTCTATTAGTTGAAATATATACTTACACTTTGTGTAAGTATACACATCAACCATCCATCACTATAGGCCTACTAGCTTGCCTTGCTTTTACCAATGCTTCCAAGGGAAGTTAAAAAGCTCTCCCAAATGTCCTTGTAGCTGCCGGCCAAAGACGTCCCACAAGGCTCCAAAATTACTTCTTTTTCCTTTTCTTTTAATGGTTTAATTAAATGTGTATATATATATAATCACCAACACCACTCACCTTGAGCTAAGTCTTAGGCTAGAATTAAATTAATTTATTGGACTTTACAAACAATCACATTGGGCCTCAATTAATTAAATGATTGGGCCTACAATTAATTTCAACATTGATTTCTATTAGGCTATTAATTAATTCATATCAACTTTGATTTCTATTGGGCTATCAATTAATTCATACCAACTTTGGCCCTAACCTTAACTAGGTTCATGATTTGGGCCAAATTAATCTCTTCAATCCATATCACTCAATTTAATTAGCGTTTGGAACATAATTAGGGTTTAGTAGAAATTAAGTTAGCTTTAATTCATTTCTTAACCCAATCGGCTCGATTAGGGTTTTCATTTATTAATTCACTGACTATTAATTTAATAATTCCTTTTTAGACTCCCATGTTTCATTTGTCAAGCTACTAATTAAAACACATTGAAGCTTAATTAAATGTAACAATAACAAAATACATAATCTAGTTTGACTTGCTAGACCCAAATCGAATGGACTATTACTTAGGGTTTCTAACTTATCGACCATCGATATAAAAAAAATCTTAGGTTAGTCCATTAGTTTTAAAATAACCAACCAAGTGAACGTCCCTTTAATAAAACCCTCACACACAAAGATATGATTACATATGAATGCACAACATATTAAACAAAAATTTAATTCACTTAATTGTTAAATATTTCGTAAATATATTTACAATGTGACGTAATATTCGTGGTCATTACAAGAGGGAATGAGTCTCGAACAGAAGGTTTGTGTAGCGATTAGATTGGTGGCTAGAAGAATGGAACGACCTGTGCATTACTCGGATAACCAGGATTATTCTAGGAATTTTCCTATTACTAAGGGTATATTTGGAATTTTTCTTAGAGTCAAATGTCTGACACATGAGCCCTTGCCAGAGAACTCTATAAATACCCCCCTCACTTCATAACAGATGGTACTTTTGAAGCTTTAGCCACTTGAAGGATTGTTTCTATGGATGTAATGGAGTTTGAAGAATTCTCTGGACTTGTGAATGACTTTAAATCAAGTTTTGGCGTGGGACATTCGTGACTACACTTGGACCCTCTAGCCTAACATGGATTCACTCGAGATCCCCAAACACCTAACATGGCTCTTGGACATTAGAGACTACACTAGGGCCCCAAGAGTTCTGCCACATGTTACTCAAGTAATTGCTCAACTGTGGTGCTATCCAAATAAAAAACCATGGAATCTCTAATTCCCTTCTTAAAACGATGGAGGGTGCAGGGAGAAAGCTTTTCTTTCTCCCCATTCAACAAAAGCTTAAAGTTGCTCACTCCCCAGATGGTGTCTCCAGTTATGGTGTTGCCAATATTTCTTCTTTTTTCCCCAAACTAATGTGGTCCAAAGGCTTCACTATTGTTAGATCTCCACTTGAATATGATCGCAAACTTTGGCCTCGGGATTACGCTTAATTCTATGTTGACATAATGGTGAACAGTAATGGCAGTGGGCGATCACTATTCCAAAAAATAGCTTTTCGATGTCACGATCCATGCATTCAAAAAACTCCCTAACGACGAAGTGTTGTCGAGGGTGGATGTGTTTATATGCACTGCTGATCTCTAGAAGGAGCCAAACCTAGAGGTGATGAACACCGTTATATCAGTGTGAGCCCATGAATAAAAATTAGGGTTCACATTGAATGAACTTAAACAAAATTAACGAATAACGAACAACGAACAATGAACAATGAACTAACCCACAATGAACGAACGAACAAAAGACTGAAAAGGACGAAAAACCTATGATTGGACCCCCTAGGGTTCGGCCCCTCTAGGGGTTGGTTACTTAGGCCCGTTTGATGTTTTTCTCCCGAACTCCGTCCCAAACGAGTTACAAGAAGTACAATGAATGAATAATGAACCCAAAATGAAGTAAACTTGTGAAGACTTAAAAGTAATCCTTCTTAACTTCTATATGACAAGATGAACTTTTCATAGAAATGAGAATCGAAAGAAACAAACAAAAACCGATCAAGAAAATATGAAATAAATAAAACGCAACAGAAGAGAAGCGGGACCCCTAGGGTTCGGCCCCCTAAGGTGGGCCCCCCTTGGGGTAGGTTCTTTCCCACTCCATGATGTGTTTCTTTAAAAAATTTAGATGGTAAAATTGATTCATGTGATTTTTCTAAACTTAAAATTATTTAACCTTAAATGTATGATTTAAGAGGTGTTGTCATAAGTCCTGAGCCAAAAGACTTATTAGAACAACTTGTATTGGGAATCGATTGAGGAATTGAATTAGTGGGTAGAAGAATTGGATGATTTGGGCATTACCCGGGTAACCAGGGGTGTTTTATGAATCTCCCTATCATTAAGGATATTTTTGGAATTTTCCCTTTTAATATGTGCCTGGCACATGACCTAGACCCTATAAATACCTCTTCACTTAACAAGTGAAGGGACTTTTGGAACTTTGTGGGATTCTCTGCTACTTAAGAGCTCTCTTTCTCACTCTATCTCAACAAAGAAAAAGTTGGAAAGAATTGCAGAACTTGTGATCAACTTCAAATCGAGTGAATAAGAGTGTTGTCGTTAACTATCTTAAATTCATTCGAAACCACGTAACACTTGCCACGACTCTCGGACACTAGCGATTATGCCGGAACCCCGAGAGTTCTTTCACGTGTTACTCTAGTAGTTACTCACCAGTTCTTTTCCCCTCTCTAATCTTTCAACTGATTCAGTATCTTTCATGAATTTCTCACCTCCATAATTACTATGAACCCTAACCCTAACAAGGTACATGATTTTCATTCCTATATTTTTTTGGCGACTCTATTGGGGAGGTGAGAATTTGTGAAGAGAATGTCCACGACTCGGAGTAGAAGAACTACAAGAAAAGTTTCACAGACTACAAGTAGCACTTCCTCACAAATGGCTGATCAGCGACTCACGAGCACCATGTCAGTAAACACAGGAGTACAAAGTGAGAAAGAAATAGGAGAGCAAAATATCATTGAGGCCATGCAGCGGGAGATAATGAAGGAGTTAAAGGAGACTCGTGATGGGCAAGAAGTGATAATGTCCATGATGTTGGAAATACAGAAACAACAGGAGGAGATGATGAGTTTCCGCCAACAGTTGATGCAAATCCTGACCTTCGGTGCCATGTTCCCAAAAAATTTGCATGCAATGCAATTGGGAGTAAGAAACGGCAATAAGAATGTTTAGAATGCACCTCCAGCACTAGAAGCCCAACAGATTTCAACTGCCACTCTACAGACCCAAGACGGTAGTCACATGCCACCACCCAGGACAGAGGCAAACCAATCTCAACCTATAATTCCATCCTTTTCACAAATAGACTCTGATGGCCTCACCTCTAGAGGGGCATACATCAAGTAAGTATGTAACCAAAGATAATATGATGGATATGATCAACAATTTTTCATACAAACAACCAAGCCAGTAGAACTGGACTTCACTCCACCTTACTCAGCACATGTTTGGAGAAAACCTTATCCAGCAAGTTATATTCAGCACCCTCCACAATTCTCGAAATATAATGGAGAGAAAAGAAATGCAAGGGATCATATAGCTAGATTTTGTGGAATCAATGTCCCCGTGGTTGGACGATGATGAAGCCAACAATCACAACATCTTACTAAGAGAGTTCAACAAAACACTGACAGATAGTGCTTTCAACTGGTATTATAACTTGGAAAATGGGTCAGTCCAAGACTGGGATGACATGAAGTCGCAATTTTTTAAGAAATTTTTCTATGTGCATAAATAGGTAACTATCGTGGAACTGATGAGAATCACACATAAATCGAACGAAGGGATATTAGATTATGTAGATAGATTTGGGACTCAAACACAGAAGTGTGTAGAGCTGAATGAAGAAAAGAACCTCATCAACATATACAATAATGGTGCTCTGGATGCTTTCAAGACCCACCTTATTACCAAGGCCTGCGACTCCTTCACAACACTGTCATCATTCGCACAGGATTTAGGAAGAATCAAATCATTACCTAAGAGCCGCGAAATCATTGCATGTAAGGGTAAGAGGAAAGCTACTGTGGCTTTATCAAATTCTCAACTAAAACCACAAAGGGTAAGAGGGAAAAGAATAAAAATAATCTAGAGTTGCTAGTTTCAGAAACCATTACCTACAGTGATGAGGCATTCAACAATTTGTACGAATAATGTGTGGAACACGAAGTGGTGATGCCTCAAACACCCAGGTTCGTGTTAACCGAAAAAATGAAGAGGTGCCCAGACTTTTGCATAAATCATCAGTGTGTAGGGCACTCTACCATGGACTATCACAAATTGGGAAAAATATACCACAAAAATTAGCGATAGGAGAAATCGAGCTAAAATAAAGAGGTAGCATGCTGAACAGACATGTGTCAATAAGACTAAGTACTTTCATATTATCATTTATTTCTTTTGATTTTATTAAATAAATACATTGTATCTTGAGCAAAGAATTTCTCAAAAAGTTACACTTTGAATTCCAAAAGTGATGAAATGATTTAAATTCATATATATAATAGTTATAATTTCTCTTTAAAAGTGACAAGGCACCTGAACATAAGCTCTCCACCTGAATAGTTAAACTTTCTCTTCAAAAGTGACGAGGCACGTGAACATAAGCCCACAACCCAAACAGTTACACTTTTTCTTCAAAAGTGATGAGGTACCTAAACATAAGCCCTTAACCCGAATAGTTACACTTTCTCTTCAAAAGTGACAAGGCACCTGAATATAAGCCCTTAACCTGAAAAGTTTCATTTTTTCTTTAAAAGTGATGAGACGCTCAACCCTAAGCCCTTAACCCGAAAAGTTATACTTTTTCTTTAAAAGTGATAAGGCCCTCAACCTGAAAAGTTGTGATTTTTTTCAAAAGTGATGACGCACCTGAATATATGTCCTCAACCCAAGAAGTTACACTTTTTTCTTCAAAAGTGATGAGGCACCTAACCATAAGCCCTCAACCCTGAACAGTTATGCTTGTAAACTTCTAAAGCAACCTGATAGTTACACTTTTAAAACTTTAAAAGCGACCCAATAATTACACTTTTAAAACTTCAAAAGTGATGCGACACTCGACCCTAAGCCCTCAACCCGACAAAGTTATACTTTTTCTTCAGAAGTGATGAGGAAATAAAAGGTTACAAAGGGACCACAATCTAACACTCATAACATATCAAATTTAAGAAGAGGTAGAGCTTGATCCTCTAGGTTGGTAATAGCGAAATCCCGAGCCTTTTTTCTTCTCGATGTTGTTATTACCTCAAATAAAATAATTGAGTATCTGAAGCTCGACCTTCAAGATTAGATATGGCATCTTAAAGTGTAACCAAAGCTCTTTGAAAAGAAAGACATTTTTATAATGACGTAAATTGAGAAAGCAAGAAGATGAACAAAGATTCAAATAAACTTGATAAATGATTGTGTTTAACATCTTAAGAGACCCTCCTAGGGTTCGGCCTTTGAGAGTTCATCCCTATAAAGGATCCCTCTCCTAAGAACTTCATCTTTTGAAGCTTCCAAAGGTTGATCTCTAGAAAACTATTCAGAAAACTAAAGTAAAGATTCAACGACTTGAAGAAATCATGCACGTGACTTACTCAAAATATGACTTACGTGAAGGTGGCAAATGTAAGCCCAAGTATAAATTAAGGCTCATATGAAATCGTAAAGAAATGAATGAAAGAAGGAAGAGTCAAAAATAAACAAGCGGCCAAAGAATGAACAAACAACCAAAAAATGGGAGAATATTAGGGTTCATCCCCCTAGGGGCTGAATAGGGTTCGACCCCCTGGGATTCGGTCCCTAGAGTTCGGCCGCCCTAAGTAGTCCCGCCTTGAGGTAAAGTTTCGACGATCTCTTCTCGAGCGAACTTCATTAGAACTCCCAAAAAGAATGAAGGAATAAAGAAATAATTATTCTCAAAACTCATTCCAAACTTTCACAAACCCTAGATATGCCCCCTAGGGTTTGAATTTGTACCTTAAGATTTAGCCCAAGGGATTTTCCTCTTAAGATTCAAATTTTCGCAAGCCCAGAATTTGGATGCCTAAAAATTCTATTTGAAGTATGTAGTTTCACATAGGATTCAACCCTAGAATGTGTGAAAACATCATTTAAACATTAAATAATAAGCTGAAAGGCTTAATTATGAAAAGAATAATAAAAATATGAAGAAATCCAGAACAATCCAAAAAAATTATAAAAATTTTCAAGGCCAAAACACCTGCTTCTAAGCCTTTTTTTAGGTTTTCTATGCTATTCTTCATGGCCGAAGGTGGTGATTTTTTTAGGCCTCGTCGTCTCGATCGTTTTGACATATTATGGGTCCCGAAACTCTAAAAGGATCAAAAGTTATGACAAAAATAGTATTGACCTTCTAAAACTTGATTTTTTTGCACAATCGTCACTTCCAAGCCGTGACTCACGTGCAGGGGGAAAATGTGAGCCCATGAATAAAAATTAGGGTTCAAATTGAATGAACTATAATAAAATTAACAAACCAACGAATAATGAACGAATGAACAAGAGACCGAAAAAGGCAAAAAAATCTAATATTGGACCCCCTAGGGTTCGGCCCCCCTAGGGGTTGGTTACTTAGGGACCATTTGATGTTTCCTCTCCTGAACTCCATCTCGAAAGAGTTTCAAGGGGTACAATGAACGAATAATGAACCCGAAACCAAGTAAACTTGTGAAGACTTAAAAGTGAGCATACTTAACTTCTATATGACAAGATGAATTTTTCAAAGAAATGAGAATTAAGAGAAACAAACGAAAATCGATCAAGAAAACACGAAACAAACGAAATGAACAGAAGAAGAACGGGACCCTTAGGTTTCAGCCCCTAGGGTGGGCCCCCTTGGGGTGGTTATTTCTAGCTCTGTGGTGCATTTCTTCAATTCCTTCGATGGTAAAATTGATTCGTGTGATTTTTGTGACACCCCGGATTTTTATAATATTCTTCAATTGAGGATTATGGTCAATTAAGTAAGGATTATGAGATAAAACGTGGTTTAAAAGATAGAATGTACTAAGGAATGGTGAAATATGAATTATTGTATGATTAATGTGATATAAGTAACATATGTGATTGAGTTAATGTTTGAGAGGGACTCTTGATATAAATAAGAGCCTATGAAACGTAAAGGATCAGCTAGCTAATGAGAATGCATGATCGAATTGAGATATGTATAAATTAGGAAGGAATTATTATAAAAAGGAACTTTGAGGATTTAATGGTAATAAATGATTATAGATAAATGATGGACTGTAATGCCACATTAAGGTGGTATGAAAAGAATTGTGGTAAGACACGTTGTTATGTGTCATCAGGTATTATATTGATTATGTGTATTTGCATATGGAATCGATCATAGATATAAGAATTGAGGAAATGATGAGGAAAGCAAAAGTGAATAGAGAGTCGGTTATGAATATTAGTAGCAAGTTAAATGAGTAGGCCTGAAGAGGCGAGGATATGAGAAATGACAAGGTAAGTTAGTATGTGTAGAAAAGAAGGGACGATTGACCTAATTAGTCTATTAAAGATTAAAAGGAATAATAAGAGTATGATAGGTGAATATATGGAATTTGTTAAGAAATTGGTATGATTAATTGAAATGAGCTATGTAGTGATACGACGTATAGAAATGAAAGGTAATCTTCCGAGAATAAGTGGAAGGCATGTTTGATGTAAGAATGGTTCTAATTGCCATTTAATTGATATGTAAATTATTAAAGGGACGTAAAGATTGTAAATCGTCGACATAAGTTTAAAAAGGAATGAAGAATGATTAGTTTTGGTAATTTGGTCGATGTTCGCTTCTCGAGGAAGCGGTTTATGGAAAGATAAGTAAGTTGACTGTGAGAAATGTCAAGAATTAAAGTAGATTGAATGTAGAACCAAAGGTGGTTTGTAGATAATCAAGGTTGTAATGTTATGTTGAGGATTGATATATATATTGTGAATTATTACTATTATTAATTAATGGAATTCAATGTTCAAAGTGTGACAAGTGATTTGGGACAAGCCAATTATGGGCTAATAGATGAAGGGTTAAAATTCAAATATGATGAAACAAGTTTGGATCAAAAAGGATTTGAAATGGATTGAAAATAGGTATTTATGATTTAATTAGGAATTAATTTCCTAGATTTTTTTGACAAATGACCATTATGCCCTTAGCAAGTGGTGAAATGACATATGTATCCTAGCAATATTTAATGACTATTATACCCTTGATTAGTCATGAGAAATGACATAATTACCCCTAACCATGCATGAGTTAGCTAACTAAGGTTGAGTTAGTTGTTGGAGAAATTGTTATTATATATGCATGTATATGTTAAGCATAATAGCCAAGCCCATTTTGCTTAAAATAATTGATATCTTTCGAAGTTGCTAGAAGAGAGAGAGAGCTAGGAGAGAAGGAGCAAGAAGCAAGTCTAGGGTTGTTAAAAGCTTGCAAGAATCCATGGAAAAGTGATCAAGAGAAGCTTATGAAGCCATCAAAGCGAAGAATATGATCATAACAAGGATTATAGCAAGGAGAAGAAAGCCACAAAGAAGGTATAAGCATGTTTATGTTATAAAGTTTGATGTTTACAAGATTAAATGCTAGTTTATGAGTAGATATGGAAGAATTTATGGATATAAGTAAAGGTTATGTGAGTTATGTGTTTTATATGGATTATTTGGTGAAACCCTAAGCATAAAGGTTAGCTTTGCAAAGGTGATACATTAGTCATGCATGTTTTCAAGGTTAAGGAGTATGATTCATGGATAATCATGTGTTACTTGTTGATAGATTTGATAAAAATCTAGATGAAGTGTATGAACATGTCTAAAGCACATGAAATTTCTACTAGATAGCATCATGAGTTATGTATTGGTTGAAAAGTATGATATGTTTGAAGAAATCTGAATATTAGGCTATAATTTGCCGTTAAACCGAATTGTAATCTGTAAAGTGCATTAGAATGTACAGTTCTAAGTTATATAGACGTATATAGTCATTAAATGTGTATATAGTTGCCTATGTGGTGTTGAGAGATTAAGGTGTCAAGATAAGTTTAAGTTTAAAATTGAAAAGTTTGGAAAATTTGACAAAATCCAACTAAAGGGTGATTTTTGGCAATTTTGAGTAATTGAAGGGCAAATGAGTTCAAACACTTAAGTTTTATGAAAATATACATGTTAGAGTCAATTTGGTAATCAACGGAATCAAATTTGATTGGAAAGGCGATTCGAACGATCGAAAACGATCGTTTCGATTCGAAATGGATTTTAACGGACAATTATCGCCTCGTGCGAAGTTTTATGGTTTTGAAAGTTTGGACATGTCATATATAGGCTATATGAACTATGTCAAGTGTTGAATTGATGTTTTAAATCAAATGGCCAAAAATCACAAGAATTGCAAAAGTTGAGTTTTAAAAATTTAAAAATTTTCCAAGTATAGAAATAGTTTGAACAGCCCTCCTACGGGCAAGTGTATCTCTGATTTGGAGAAGCAAAATGAGGCAAATGAAAATTTATTAAAATACTATAATGTAAGGACTAGAACTGTACCAAATTTGGTTTTAATTGGATTTGTGGTTAGGAAATTAAAAATCAGCAAAGTAGGGAAGAAAATCAGAAAAACTGAAGTTGCAGGACTGCGTCGGGGCGCAGTCTTTTGGCCTGCAAACTGCGCCAGGGCGCAGTTACTGTTCACGGACTGAGAAGATTTCGCGGCCAGCGCGGTCTGGTGCAGCCGGGGCGCGATGTACTGTAGCAACTTGAAAATTTTTTAAGTCCCAAAATGCTATATTTTGATGTGCAATGATAAGAATGGTTTATGTAAACCCTAAATAAATACGAATGGGCTATATAAAGGATGTCAAGTATAATGAAACGATATACGGCATAACATAATATGCCTAAAGCTAAGCCAAAGCGCGTTATAAATTATGAGAAAGGGGTCGGAAGCGAATTAGGATGTATTATAAACTAATACAACAAATGTGATATGAATCGAGAATAATAGTTAAGAGATGTTGGATTAAGTTTGATGATTTATATAAGTTTATGATCCTATATTGATGAATATAGATGATATGTTTACAGATGGCGTTCAATGTAGCAAACCGATACGAGGGAATAGAAAGGCCAAGCGAGGCAGTCCAGGTTAAGTGAAATAAATGCTAAACAGGCAAGTATTCGGACTGTAAGGTGCTATTGTCCTACGTAAACTGTGTAGTAGTAAAAGATTTGTAACATACCTTACATGCAATTATGTGATTTAACTGTTAAGTGAAATATGTGACATTCATGTATAACATGATACAATAGAAAGACATAGTGCATATTATGAACTGCAAGCATGAAACGTGTTATCTGAATTACTTGCTGAGCTTTATGCTCACCCTTGCCATGGACTAACATTTCAGGTAAAATACAAGAAGGCCGGAGGTTCCGGTGATGCTAAGGTAAAAAGTGTGAATGCATGGAGATGCGTAAAGAAATTTGAAATTGTATCTATGAGATATTCATGTAAAGCAAATGTATGTAATTTGTATATATGCAAGTTATGTAATGACCGGTTTTAAATGTTAAACCTAGATGGTAGAAAGAACAGTATGATTTGCTAATTTGTGTTATCGGAGAATGAAAATGTATGTATGTCTTATTCAGGGAAAAGTTACACATGGGATAAACTTGTATGTATGGCATAAAGTTGTGTAAACAGGATATATATGTATATATAATGCAAATGTATGAATACAGGAATATATAAACAGGGCCATATATAGATGAAACTATGGCGAAATTTTGTTTATAAGTGATGAAATAATTATATATGTGTATGTTTATAATAGGTCACAAACTATTAATGGGTGACGTAAGTTCTAATGAAAGGTAAATGAACGTTGCGATCCTGAGACAGGTTTAAGAATGTAAGTGAAATGAGTTTCAAAAAAAAAAAAAAATGGACCGCATTTATGGTCAACTCAAATGTTTTAATGGTCAAAGGTTAAAGTTTAACGCACGGGATCCCGGTTAATAAGGTTTAAAGTTAATAATTATGATATCCAGAGATAATCGGATAATTAAATAAGGTCGGAATTTCGGGACGTTACAATTTTTCTAGACTTAATATTATTTAACCTTAAAGGTATTATTTAAGAGGTGTTTGTCATGAGTCCTGAGGCAGAAGACTCATGAGACCAATTTGTATTGGGAATCGATTGAGGGATTTGATTAATGGCTAGTAGAATTAGATGATTTGAGGGGGTTTAAGGGGGGGAAATTTGAAAAACAAAACTATATTAACACTACAAGAAAAAGCCTTAATTTCGACGAAAATAATTTCATCAGAATTAAATTAGTCTCGACAAAATATTTCGTCGGTGATAAATTCGTCGAAATTAAGACTTTCCGTTAGAAATTCCGTCGAGGTTAGACCTTTGGTTATGGCGGCAATTATTCCCCCGCAAGGAAATTTAGTTCCAACGGAATTCCGTCGAAGATAACTTTATTTTCGATGAAATTCAGTCGAAAATAATTCTTTTTTTTTACTAACTAGAGACCGATCAGTCTTCTCTTTCATTTCCTTTATCTTTCTCTCTATGCTCAGATTCTTCATTCTTATGACGTTATTAAGGGTATTTCTGAATTTTTTCCTTTTAACATGTGCATAGCACGTGACCTGGACCCTATAAATACCACTTCACTTAACAAGTGAAAGGACTTTTAGAACTTTGGGAGATTCTTTGCTACTTAAGAGCTCTCTCTCTCTCTCTCTCTCTCTTGAAACAAAGAAGTTGGAAGAAATTACAGAACATGTGATCAACTCCTAATTGAGTGAATAAGAGTGTTGGCATTGCCTATCTTGAATTCATTCGAAACCACATAACACTTGTCACGACTCTCGGACACTAGCTATTATGTCGGAATCTCGAGAGTTCTGTCATGTGTTATTCTGGTAGTTGTTCACCAGTTCTTTTCTCCTCTCCAATCTTTCAACCGATTTTGTATCTTTTACGAATTTCTCGCCTCCACCATTACTACGAACCCTAACCCTAGCAAGGTACGCGATTTATGATGAGTGGATTAAGGGAGACTCCAAAACATTCCGATTTGTGAAGATGGGCATGTCATGCTTACGAATTTTGACCTTCCTATTAGATGTTTTGTAAACCCGATGCATTTGAAATCCTTTTCTTTGGTTATGGAGCCTCCACGGATGTCGAGGCCATGTATGGGATCTAACTATATAGATTCCTTTTTGCTTAGAACCCTCTTGTTCGGACTTAGGAGGATTATATCACATGAGGCTTCGGTTTGCAGCAGGTTCAGATTGCAGGGTTCGAAAAAAGGTCCTTGGGCTTTGGATATGCAGGGTTTGGTAAAAACCCCTAGGCCTTGGCCTTACAGGGTTCAACAAGTGTTTGCCTAATAGATCACCATATTTTATCCTGCCTCAAGACTAAACGTAACCGACCAAAGTCTTAATTTCTATGGATGGAACCAAGTAGGGGAATTTGTGTGTGGCACTCGGTGCTGTACGTGTTTTGGTTATTAAATTGTACACCACGAAGAGTTATCTCTTAAAGCAAACAACTACTGTTTAATTCTAAAGTAATATTGAAAAAAAAAACTTTGAAGTCTCCCTTCCTACTTGGTATAGTTATAGAAATTTAGCCAAAAATTAATTATCCACATGGAAGCAAATTGAAGAAAAACTCTGCTCCAAATACAAAAACTTAAGAATATTAACTAAATTTGAGAATTTGACTAGCCGAAGCCTCCATATACCGAACACTCCTGGAACCGAAATCTCTTGGCTCCGAACATTATTACAATATAGTATTACATTGTTGATAAGGCTGCATATTTTTGAAATAGATGAGGTTGCTTTTAAAATGACATATTCTAAATTTATATATTTTCTTTGATGCATCTATATCATTAATACATATGACCAATTTATATGTCAGGCAATTATCAAATGCCAACATTTGGCGTTAGTAATCCAAATATAGGGAATTATTAAATACCTATTATACATTTTCTAATTGATCAAACAATATATTCTTATTTATTTGGCATATGATTATGCATGCCCGTTTCAGAAACAAAGATGTTTTGAAGTTTATATTACCAAATTAATAGATACACTCCTCAAAGGGTATATAATAAATTTTATATTTATTATTTGAGCATAACATTGAGTGCATAGTGAAACAACTATACTCGCGTAAATGCAACACATGTAAGCATCGAAAGAAATTTATTATTATTAAACTTCATGTATAACATGAATATACTAACATAATGTGATACTTAACTCTTTATGATGTTTAGCAATATAATGACAATTGTGTATTTATTTATTTTCGACATTACGCATGATGAGTTTGTCGAGATTAAAAAGCTTCATTTGGAATCAAGCTAGATGTCACAAATGTATTGGGAACTCACTAAACATAGTCAAGAATCACCAAGTTGCAAGTGTCCTCAAGTTAGACCAACTAAATAAACATGATGAGACTAAGATATGAAGAATATCGAACCAAACTTCACCAACCACGAGTATTACCTCATCGAATTTAGCTTCAAAGCGATCAAACCAAGCTTTACAAGGCGCAAATCGGGATATAGACAGACTAATCCTAGAAGACGCTCAATAGGGAACAAATCTTCTTAACGACCAATTCATACCATGCAAGCGATAAGAGAGCATATAGCGTTGAATGTCGTATAATGAAAGATGTTAAAGGTATTGAAGAAGGTGCATGAAGAGCAAAGGATGATTTTGTCAATGATGTAGATCCCAATTTTTCAAGCCATGTTTCTAGGAAGTTCGTAAATAGTGCAAGTTGGAGCGGATAACAGTAACACTAATAATTAGAATGCACCTCCGATAACAGAAGGCCAGCGTGAAAGTAATATGCCCTCAAGCCAATCACATATTAAAGTGATAAACATATATGTTGTAATCTTATTAATTTATTAATAAAAAAATTTATTTAATGGCGTTTCTTTATTCATGATTAATTAGTTAAATTTATTAAATGGATAAACCCATAGTTTTGGAGCAATATTTTTAGAATCGTAATGTTGATTATGCTAATGAGATCTAAATTCAAGATAACTCAAAACTAAAATGTTCTTAATCGAGGGATCACTAAAATAGGGATTAGTGAATCTGAATAGATTAGTGCTGTTAATGCCTGATTTTTTATGCACGTCGAAAATCACTAAAAAACATGAGCAACCTGCACGATTAATAATCACACTGAGAGGATCATGATGGCTTGGTATAATATTCTGAACTTCCGAGAGAGTTGTAATCCGACTTTATATGAATAAATAAAGATTAAATTACATCTTATATGTGTTATGAAATCTTCGTTATTGTTTATTATTGTGTTTCGATTCAAGTATCCAACTTTAGCACGAAAAAAGAGAATAAAAGTTTTTTTTCAAAAATTAAAAAAAGAAAGATAAAATCCAAACCCTAGAAAACCTAACCTAGGCCCCCGAGTGAAACGTGTACGTTAAAATGACATTCTGTTTTAGGATTCATCTTTCCCACACTTTGAAAACATGTTATAGTCGATAAAAGTTTTTCTCGAAAAATACGTTAGGAATAGGACGAAATAAGAAAAAGACAAAAACTATTTTTTTTGCCTTTTTGATCGTCTAACCATTTTTTGAGAAATGATTGTCGAAAATACTATTCATCGAAAAACGTGCAATGTATTTTTGACTTTTCACTTCACAGAATAGTGTTTATTTGGAATAAAACTCTGTAATATCTGACTTTTAAATCAGTAAAGATCAATTCAACTGGAATACTTAAAAATGAACTAGGTTAGAGATAACAGGATTAGAAAACCTAATCTAGACCTAAACCTAGTTACAAATTAATTGAATTAGCTAACTAATTAACTTAATTAGATGATTAATATTAATCCGGTTGGAATCGAACTATGTTAAGGTAACTAGATTACCATATAACCTAATTATCATCTAATTAAACTAAACCTAACTAGGATTAAGGTTAATTTAGCTAAAGATTAACCTAATCTATAAGTTAAACTAATCGGTGAATTAATAATCTAATTAACCTATGTTTATTGCTAATTAACCTAAGCATGACTAAGCTAGATTATCAAAATGACTAAACTAACCTGGATCAAGCTTGGTAAAAGACCACGACTACCCCTCAAATAAATGGTTATTTCACCAACCAAATATGCCATAGTACTATTCCTTTGGTAGGCTTGATCTTGGCCATTAATTTAGAAGATGATGATGTCACCAAATATGATGATTACAAACATTTAATGGCATTAAATGGAGCATATGGCTGGCCATTCCAAGTGGGAGAGGGGTGATGCACTTAAGCTTAGCTTAGCTTGGAAGTTTTGTCACAATGACCTTAATTCCCTAGCTTTAATTAGCCTATAAATAGGAAGTAAGGTGCACTTTTTTCATCATTCATTTCTAAGCTCAAAAATCTAGTATCAAAGCTATACATATATTGAGAGAGAGTTCTTGTGAGTTACTACCTTGGAAATTACAAAGAAATAGTTAAAGCTTACAAATTCAAAAGGTACAATCTCTAATAGTTATTATGTTCAATTTTTCTTTCGTCTTAAATTTTCAAAAGCTCAAGAACGCGAGTCATAGCCATATACGATTGTCGTTCTCCGTGTTCTTCACGTGTTCTTGAGCCTTTCCTCATTTTACAGTATTTATAATGTTGAATTTCATTTCATAGTTTAAAACTCAAGAACGTATGTCGCCATGTACGATTGTCGTTCTCCGTGTTCTTCGTATGTTCTTGAGCAATTATTATAAATTGTTATAATCAATTATACAAGCCGTTATAATGACCATATTTTGTCCATTATAAAGTGTCATAATCACTTATGTAATCAGTTATAATGCTAAAATTATTTCAAGTATAAAATCCAAAAGCTCAAGATCATAATTCGTAGTCATGTACGATTTTTCGTTCTTCGTGTGTTCTTGAGCAAAAGTCATGAGTCTTTCTATGAGAAAGTTTATGATTTACTATTTTTATGTTATAAAGTGTTATTGAGTCTTATAACATGATTTCTTAAAAAGTTAAAGCAAGCGGTACCATGTTTCACATGGTTAACCCTAAAAAATTTTATCAAAGCAAGTTTACTGTCTGTTTTTACCATTTTTCAAAAACTTAAATTCAAAATCTGCCTTAGAAATATAAATAAAAGTTGTAGATCATGAAATTTTAAGCAATTTAGAGTCAAGAATCACTTCAAAATATTTTCGTATGACAAAGTTAAGACAGTTACCGAAAAGAACGTCGAAGCTAAAAAAAATTTAGTGACCCTCGGGTTCAAGTACCAAAAATAATGATTTTGAGTGAGCCAAGCCTCCTAAAAATTCTACCAATGAAAATAGTCTAGTTTAGTTATAAAAACACGTATAAAGAAGGAAAATTTGATGAACTAACATTCGGGTACGCATAACCCTTTATATAGGTACTTTAAACGATTATCGGGAAACCCTAATTGTGCAAAAAGGCAAGTTTTCTATCCTTAACCTTTGTTTACTTGCTTTTTATGTGATTTATATATTTTATACAATCAACGTGTTATAAATCTTTGATACGAGAGTTATTGCTTCTTGTTTTGGCATAACTTATAAAATGAAATGCTTATTCATGATATATCTCGAATCATGCTTTATTATATCAAATCAAGTTGTCTTGGGGCGATCCTGGCATGTGAAGTAAACTGAGATGAACGAATATGTCGCACTGTTCATTATTATTCCAGTGTCGTGTATGTTATGCATAACATAGGATGTCGTTAGGTTGATCCTCTTTTTATATCCACTGTAAATGGTTCTAAGTCGAAAGACAAAGAACAGTTCAAGGCCTAACTACCACTCAGTCTTGCTATGTTAAAATATTTTGTAATATCAATTGTTGTGCCATGAATCCTTACAATCCATATCGATGTGAGTTCACTTATATGCTATGTGTTTAAGACTTGTTAAGCATCTTAGCTCACCCTTACAAATAAACATAATTTGCAGACAAACCCGAGAGCTCCGCCTCAAAGAAGAAAGGAAAGAAGAAATGCGTAGATTAGTTTACTGCTTTCCTTAACTATTCTTAACTGTAGTCATAATGACATTTTGTAATAAGAACAAGTTCCACGCATGTAACCGAAAATTATATAATTATTATCAAGTTTTATCACATTCTTTTGTTACGTCTTTACTTTAATTAAACCAAGAATTGTTAAAACTTAACATAGTATTGATAATGATCTATTTATCTGGATGATGATCGATAAATAACTTGTGAGTGTTATACATCCGAGAAAGGACTAAGCGATATTGATTAGTCAAATTCATCGTTAAGGTTCCTCAGACCCAGATATAAATCGTTATTACTATTCTGAATGTCAGATAAATAGGATTATTGATATGAAGAGATATCACTATAACCAAATATGTTTCGAGTGAGGGTTTTAACTAGTTGGGTAATGTTCTGTATGGAAAGAGAATTTTGCATCGAATAAAGATATAACCGTTTGTCACGGATAAAGATGCAAACATTTATCACGGGTGAAGATACAAACATTTATCGCGAGATTCTCTGTTCCCAAGAGCCGTCCTAATGATTTAATGTCGTAGATATTGGAACATGTAAAGTTATAGAATATCTAAATCTTAAGGATAAAATGATATGATTGGGTATTAAGTCTCGTGTATCGATTACAAGAACTTGATATAAAATAATGAAAGATCTTTGGAAATTAAGATGAGAACTTTGTTTATGAATAAAGAAAATTATCTATAAATCTAATAATTTAGCTTTTATAGTGAGCATCAAGTCAGCTATAGTAAGTATAGTGATTTGGGAGCGTCACACTTGGGTCGTCGGGGGATAGCTCCGGTGTGAGAATAAATATATGCCAAAAGTATAAATAATGAAGAGAATTAAATTGATGGAAAATAATAAAATTCTGTATGAATGAATATGTACCGTGATCGCCGTTAATGGTTGCACATATAGTTGCTTTAATCCACCTAAAGCCAATTAGGAGTGAAAGCCCTTATTCAATTATCCTTAAAACTATCATTGCTTAGTTGACTGAGTCATTTCCCAATTTGAACTCCCTTATCTCTCCAAATTAAGACATTCAATCCAACTTTGATATGGATTTTGACACTCTTTATCCAAGCCGCCAGAATTAACTATATTAGGCTGACCCAAGTCATGGCCTAATGACCAACGCCAAATCCGGGTCACAACAAAATGAATAAATCGGGCTACACCTTAACAAGGGCCAAATAATTATATCCCAATATTTCTCCTACTCCCCTATTTTAAAGAGTTTTAAATAGGGGAGTAACATTCGAAATATATTAAAAAACTCCTTAACTACTAATTATAACTGCCAATACCCACACGTGCACAACATATCTTTACCATCCTCAAACCCCGTGCTCATCATTAAAAAAACCCCAAATTCAATACAACCAGTCACATCACTGTTCATCTTCTTACAAATAATCCTCTCAATCCCCAACATTTCTCTCTCTTCTGCAAATACATACTTCCAGTCGATTTTCCTATACCTTCTGGGCAAAATCTCAACTTTTCCCCCATTTCTAGTCACTAATGGCTTCAAACCCTTTATCTTCTTCTACCTAAAACCCCGTACAATTTCAACTATCCACCATAAAAAACAATAAGACAAAGACCAGAAAAAAATCAAAAATTTCAATCATGTCAACACCAAATCCACAGTCAAAGGCACAGTCATCCCTCACATCCGAGCTGAATTTGAAATCCCAGCCGGATACTCCCTAGGAGACCCCAACCCTGAACAAAGGATGTACTGGCATCCCGCCACCTCTTAGTTCGGAGTACCTATCTACGCTCTAAAAAATGGGGTTAGATTTCCCCTTCACGAATTCATCTGTTCGTTTCTTGTCTTCGTCGACATTGGGTTTGCCCAACTCATGCCGGATTCCTACATTCACACTACAAGAAAATCGGCTAAGTCTGACAGAATTATTTTTAACGGACTAAATTTTGTCAAAATTAATATAAATTTTGTCCGTCGTGAGTATATTATGCTAGACGAAATGCCGTCGGGAATATGAAAAGGTACTTACCGAGAAAAAGTCTCGCCCGCGCCAAAGATAAAGTCGACGAAATTGTGTATATTCGACGAAAATTCGATTGAAGATAAACTTAATTTCGATGGACTTAAGTCCGGCGGAATTCCGTCGAAAATAGTGAAATTAAAACGCCTGAATCAACTCACCCCATTAGGTCAGGTTCATTTGTTTTTTTTTCATTATACCCTCGTCTTTGTATTCTCTCTTATACTCTCAGCCCCCTGTTTTCACAGTTGATCGTTATTTCATAATTTATACATCTTCAAAAATTAGTAGTATAACGCTATTTTTATTTTTGCAAGCTCTAGCTAGTGTCAGCGTCCGAGCGCTATTGTTGGATCATCTCATACAAGCTTTAGCTTAGGTCTTGACAGCAGTGTCAAAGACGTTTCGTACGGATCCAATTTTTCGTCGTCAGGACTTGTTGAGTCATACGTGCTTTCATCAGTTTGCGCAGATTATTACATTTGGGGCCACCGCCGAGAGTGCAGGTATCATTCCGATGCAGTTCACCGCGAAACACGATGAGGTGGTTCGGATGGTGGTTACCATACTTACGAAGGCTTTTGGCCCGATGTTAAGTCAGCCCCTAACTACTTAAGTATATTTTATTCAATTTATGTTGAACTATCTGCATTTTATGTAATTTCAACCGTGTTTAGTTGTTTCTATAATTTTCAACGATTTTCTTACATTGTACATAATTTTTGTGTATGAACAGGATGACGATGCCAAGCAGGGCCTTTCTTATGAACTCGATGATGATGGCACTGATATGTAGTCATAGATAGTTATAGGCATACTTATATAAATTTGTAGTTGTAGTTTATACATTATTGTAATGATAAAAGTTATTGTAATTGTAAAACATATTATTGGATTGAAGACAGTTTTAGTTTATATTTTTGTAGTTATCGTTTGTACTAGTTTATAATTGAATATGTTATTATTGGGAGTGAAAATAGTTTATGGGATTGAAAGTTAGTTTATGCATAAGTGTTGTTGGGATTGAAAATAGGTACATGCACAAAATGTGGTGTAAAAACCTGGTTATTGAAGAAAAAAAATTAATGTCTTATTTATGACAGAATAAGGTATTTCCAACAGAAATTTCGTCCAAAAGAATAAATTTAAAAAATTCCATCAACTAACACCTGTCATTTAATCCTGACGAAATTATCGTATTATCGATGAAAAACCCGTCAAAAATAATGAATGCCCCTTCACCAGAACGTGCCACGCGTCAGTAGTATTTTTGACGAATTTTCCAGTCGAAAATAAGGCCCGTCAGAGATGATATAAGTCCGACGGAATGTTTATCGGGAATAAAGTCGGTCGAATATAGTTATTTTTGACCAACTTTTTGATGGACTTATTTCTGACCAGGTTATATTCGACATAATTTTCGACAACAGAATCCATCGAAAATAGCTTATGGCCGACGGAATAAGCCTATTTCCAACGGAAAGTTTGGTCGGAATTAGCTTTTTCTCTTATAGTGTCATCTTATCTGTTTCATAGTCTACTACAAACAACGAAATATCAAACCCTCCATTGATTTCTTTTTCTCTATCTTTATCTTCAGAAAAACCTGAGAACTAGGCTTCCTGGTCGGCAAGCCTAGATGCAAACCCTACGCAGTTTTAAGGAATGACATCATTATTGGATGTTCGTCTTAGGACCTGATACCCACCTCATCCAATCATGGGACGACCCTGATAAACCCCAAATTAATGAACTGTCCGTCGACAATAAGAGAGAATTCCAAGACTACAATGGCTTTTTGATCACGGAAGTAAGTACCCGACCCTTCTTCATTGAGGAGCTTCGCAAAAAGATCGAGGAACTGACCCAATAAAACCAACACCTCATTAATCAAGGCATTCAAAAAGATGAAGCACTCCACATCTCTGTCATGGCCAACAAACTTCTTAAGGAAGAAAATCAAACACTAAAGACCTAAGCTCGGACAACCAAAGAAGATAACCACCACACCATAATTCTAAAGAGTTTACTGAAGCCGTAGTAGCTCAGTACGGCTAGGGCTACACATATGCTAAAGGATTAATTAAAGCGGTCGGTCACGACCCCAAGTCCATGGGCTTTTCCTCAGACGAAGAAGAAGAAGCCGACCCACCATCCAACTAATCAACTTGTACTCTTTAATTTATGCACAAAAATAGAACAATCTTTTATATTTAGTCATCAATCATGAATGAAATATAACTTCTTTTATCAAATTCTTCTGCTTTGCATAAATTCTTCCTTATGACTACTCTATCAAAACTCCAATCTTCATAATTGACCAAGTATAAATAATAAATAAACTACTAATAATACTAATCAAATCACCTAACAAAAGTAAATATGAATTATTGATAGTACTTCTTCAACCTACTAGCAAGCCAAAAAAAAAATTAGTTCTAAACTTGACATATCCCGAAGCCGATAAGTTCCAGGTTTGACAACTTCTTTTACTTCAAACGGACCCTCTTAATTAGTCATCAACTTTCTTGTATTCTAAGGAGTTGAAGCCTCTGCTTCCCGAAGCACCAAATCACAAACATCAAACCTCATTTGCTTGACTTTTTTATTATATTACCGAGTAGTCTTTTGCTGATAAACAGCTAACTTCAACATTGCAACGTCTCGAACTTCATCTAGCAGGTCCAAATTAAGTCGAAGACCCTTATCATTGTACGCCTCCCTGAAGCTCAAAACCCAGATTGAAGGCGAGCCAATCTTCACAGGAATTAACGCATCAGGCCCATATGACAACTGAAAAGGAAAATCACCAGTAGTTAACCGTGAGTAGTCTGATACGCCTATAACACACTTTGAAGCTCCTCGGGACCTACCCTTTACCTAATCCAATCTCCTCTTAATCCCATTCTGTAAAGTCCTGTTTGTAACCTCCATTTGTCCGTTAGCTTGAGGATGAGCCACATACACCCTCTAATGTTAAATACCGAGGTTAAACAGGAACTATTCAAACTTGGCCCCAACAAACTGCAATTCATTATTTGACACCAAGACCATAGGTATGTCGAAGTGAAAAACAACTGACTCCTTAAGAAATTAGATGCAATCATGCTCGATGATGTGTCGAAGGGGTTTCACCTCCACCCACTTAGTCATATAGTCTATGGTTACCACCAAATAAGCTACCTGCTCTTTAGCCTTTGGCATTGGTCCCAATAGATTAATCCCCCACATAGTGAAAGGAATGGGAGATAACACCAACAACAACTCCTTTAGTGGCCGATAAGAAATAGAACTATTCAACTGACACTTTAGACATTTTTGCATAAATTCCTTTGCATCCTAAAAATAGTCAACCAATAATAGCCCTGTCAGATCAATTTGTAAGCCAAAGATTTAGCACCCATATGATCTCCACAAATACCTTTGTGTACTTTTCGAAGGGCATAAGTCACCTCAGACGAAACCAAACATCTCAACAATGGAGTGGAATAAGCACGCCGATACAAGTTTTCGACAATAAGGCAAAAATAAGAACTTCGATACTTTATCCGCTTCACCTGCACCTTATCCGAAGGCAACTTTCCATCAGCCAAATATTCCAAATATAAAGTAAGCCAGCAATTTGATCTCTCTATACACTTCAGCTCCCTCCTTATATTGATTGGCTCACTCAAAACTTCTAAGTACACCGAACCGGTGAATGAATCTGCATGAGTAGTAGCCACTTTAGAGAGTACGTCAGCCACTGAATTATCATCCCGATTTATGTTCTGAAGGGAATAGGACTCGAAATGCTACAAAAGCCTCTTAACTTCATAGAGATATTTAGTCATCCTTGCCCCTTGAGCCTCATACTCTCCCTGAAACTGTATCACAACCAACTTGTTAGTTCCCAATAACACGATAGATATCTAGAAGGGGGGGTTGAATAGATACTTTTAAAAATTTCTTTTACTTTAATGATCTTGCTTTAAATAATACCTAATCAATAAGTTTAACACAGCGGAATACGATTTAGTTACCCCTCTCTTGATATGTTAAAGTAAAAATTCAACAAGCAAATATATGGCAGATATAGCAATTTAAAAGACACAATAAGAAAGACTCCAGGTTTTAAGTGGTTCAGAGCTCACAAGACTCCTACTCCACTGTTCTGCTCTTCCAGCAGCAAATCCACTAAGGATACTTTTACAATTTCAGAATCACTAAGACTCATTCAAGACCAGCAGTCTTGGAACTCTAGTTCACTAAGAACTCTACAAGTCTAACAGACTTAGATACTCTAGTTCACAAAGAACTCTCCTAAAGTGATGTAAATTTGGATATGCTACTAAGTTGCTTTTAGCTTGAGTTTTTGAATGACTTAGTAGCAATGCAAGCTTTCTTATCAGTTTGATCTTTTTCAACTTCTTGTGTATTTTTCTTGTGTAATTCTCTGCCCTTTTCTTTTGCCGATCTTGGTATTTAAAAAGTGAGGGCTTCAGTTTTCTTCCCATTGGAACATCTACTAGAGCTTTTGTTTTTTTCCGTTACCTCACAGAAGAGAGCTGCTGTATATTATATTAATATAGCTCATTAATGCTCTGATGAGATTTTATTTGATCTGACCTGTTAGTCCATGGAATGTTGTTTTCTTTTTCCTTGGGGACAGATACGTCAGTCGTAGGTTCCTACCAACTTTCATAAAGTCGTTTGGTCCTTCCATACTATAGGACTGATAGGACACAGTCCTCTGACTTTTCTGCCTTGAAAGTCTTCTTTCTGTTGTATAGTGCGCTTGGGTCAGTCCCCTGACTTTTCTGACTTTGATCGATTTGCAGAAGCTTTTTGATTATGTCAATGAAGATTGAATTCTTGAACGGAATAGCTTCTGAACTGAGAGTCGTGATGTCTCTTGCCTTTTTGCTCAACGACCTTCCATGATCAACTCTACGAATATCCTTGCTGTCGTGATTGATCTGTAAAGGATCATCTCTTATTGTCATCGTAGAGTTTACTTAACTGTTAGACTGTTGATCGTAGAGTTCATTTTATGGTTTCTCGCTTAGAACATAGTCTGTTGGTCGTAGAGTCTTCTTGCCAAAATCGTAGAGTCCGTTCTACGATTGGTTGTCTTGATCGTAGAGTCTGTTTAATCGTAGAGTCTTCTTGACTGAAATCGTAGAGTCCATTCTACGATTATATTACAACAAAAGATCAACCTAACAGTTTTGATCTATCTAAGTCTTAGTACAACACAAAAGACTTTTATACATTTATATCAAGAGATCAACCTAACAGTTTTGATCTTATCTAATACAGCCCTTGTACATTATTTCTTATCATCAAATTTAACCATTCAATGTTCAACACAACTAAAAATCACTAAAGATAAGGATATTCTTCACTTCCAAGCTCTAAGCTAATCTCAAACCTGCTAAAATGGCTTCATACTCTGCTTCGTTGTTAGTTGCTTTAAAACAGAATCTGATTTACCTATTGAACCTTGAACCCCTCGGGATTGGCTAAAATAATGATCTCAGCACCAATAACATCGACGTCAACGATCCATCCACGTACAATGTCCAAGAAGATGTCGGGACCCATTGCCCCCCCAGTTATCAACTCCGCCTCAAAATTAGGCTTCAAATCCTCTTCCGAGAACATGCATTCTACCATGAAATTCGTCAAAGCTTGTCCTTTTATTGCCATTCGAGGGTGGTACTCCAATAGAAACTGACTCAATTGTACCGACCAGACCATCATTCTTCCCTATGCTTCTGGTTTGTACAAGACCTTCTTTAGAGGCTGATTGGTATAGACCACAATAACCCGACCATGGAAGTAATGCCGAAGCTTCCTACTGGTAATTACCAACGCATAGGCACACTTCTCCAAGTTTGGATATCTCGTCTTCGCGTCCCTTAATGCATGGCTCACATAATACACTGGACGTTGTCGGCCACCTTTCTCCCGAACTAGCACTACTCCAATTGCCAACAAACTGACTGCTAAGTAAAGATAAAGGACCTCCTTTGGTAACGATTTCTGCAACAAAGGAGCCAAGGATAAGTATCTTTCAATCCCTTGAAAAACATCTTCACACTCTGATGTCCATTATAACATATTCTTATTCTTCGGCCCCTTTAATGTCTCAAAGAAAGGTAAACACCTCTCCACTTACCTTGGAATAAACCTCCTTAAAGTAGCTACATGACCTGTTAATCATTGAACATCCTTGAATGACTGAAGAGACTTCATATCTAAAATCAATTTTATGTTTTCTGGGTTGGCTTCAATTCCACGTCTGCTAACCAAATAACCCAAAAACTTACCCAAACCCAATCCGAAGGTACATTTGGTAGGGTTAAGGCGCATGTTGTAGTGTTTGACAGTATGAAAACACTCTTCCAAATCCTCCAAGTGATCCTGAAGTCTCCTACTTTTGATGATCATATCGTCTACATATACCTCCATGTTGCGGCCAATCTGCTTTATGAATACTATGTTCACCATCCTCTGATAAATTGCCTTGACATTTATCAGTCCAAATGTCATCCCGTTGTAAGCATAGATGGCCCAATGTGTAATGAAGGCCATCTTCAGGATGTTCTCTTTGGCAATCAAAATCTGATTGTATCCCGATAATGCATCCAAAAAGCTCAAGATGGCATTACCCAACGTTGCATCTATGAGTTGATCAATATAAGAGAGTGGGTAAAAATCCTTCGGACACTCCTTATTGAGATCAATATAGTCTATACAAATCATCTCCTTCCCATTCTGCTTATGAACCAATACCATATTAGCCAGCCATTCAGGGTACTCAATCTCCTTTATCACACCTGCATATAAAAGCTTTGTCACTTCCTCATCAATCACCTTCTATCTTTCCAGAGCAAAGATTTGATGCTTTTGAAAAATTGGCTTCTTCTTAGGATTAACCGACCGCTTATAGATGGCAACGTCTTCTACTATCCCTGGTATATCGTGAGAAGTCCAGGCGAAGATGTCAGCATATGTTCTGAGCAACTCTATTAATCCTTTTCTGACGGTATCTTGCAGCCCGACCCCTATCTTCACTGTCTTAGCCGTATTACCGGGATAAGCTCTACATCTTCTGTCTCTTATGCAGGAGTCGTTATAGGTTCAGTTACTCCCTTGGTAAAGGGCTCCAAGTCGACTATCATAGTTTGTTTATGTTTCCTAGTTCCTACAGCCGTTGTCGTTATGGTATGCCGATAACACCTCCTTGTAATAACCAAATCTCCTTTCACCTCGTCGACCCCATTGGCTATCAAGAATTTCATCGTAAAATGAGGGATTGAAGTCATTGCATGAAGTGCCGAAAGGGTGTACGTCCTAGAATAGCATTATAGGCAGAATCTACCTGAACCACAAAGAACTGGACCTTAATCTGCATTTGCCAAGGAGTCGTGCCGAAGACCACTGACATTACAAAAAAATGGACATTCGGCAACGAATTATAAAGTCGTTACAAAAAATATATGTTTAGCAACAAAATTTGTCATTCATTTCAGATTGTGAAAGGCTTTTATTTTTCATAACAAAATTCATAAGTAGTTGCAAAATTTAGTTGTCAATTCGTTGGTAGGGAAAAAAAAAATCCCGCCTACTTACTTTTTGGTTGCCAATGTGTTAGCGGTAAAAATCATTTCCCGTCACTTGATTTCTCCTCATCGTAGGTAACGAAAAGTTTTTTGTTACTATATTTTGTAGCCTAATATAGACCACATTAATTGTCAACAATTTTTTTGCTGTTGCGTATCTTGTATAATTTTTTGCTATGATTATTAAAATGTTGCCCTAAATTAAAATATCCCCAATTAGGGTTGTAATACAATGATTAATATTATAAATTATGTAAAAAAATATTATTCATTATAAATTTTATTGTTTTATAATTTTTAATAAGTAATCTCAATTTTAATTTTAAATATGTCTCAAATTAATTTTTAAAATTAATAAGGATTAAATAATTTTAAACAAAAAATATAACAAAGGAAAGTAGATTCATTGACGGTCAAGACAAATTAAGGCGAAAAGCCATTTTCATGCCTGATAGCTACATTATATAATTTTAATAATCTAGTAAGTATATCTTTATTTAAATATCTTGGGCCTGCGCCAACATCAATCCAATTCAATTAGTCAAAATCCTTGTTATTTCAAATTTCCAATTCAAATTTGTCGTTTGTTTCTATAGTCGTTTCTTGTTGCCCATCCGGCCATCTCGGTGACATCAATATGTACTTTTGACAAATTATCAATTCAAAATATTACTATGCAAAGATAAGATACCTTTCAATGCTCATGCTACATAAAAGTAATATTTTTTTAATTTAAAATATATAATTAAATTTAACTTTAAAAAATCAGTATAAGTTATTTTTAAATTCAAATTAATGTGAATAATTTTACTTTCGACAACAATAAATTTTGTAAATATTACTATTTTTTTACATAGCTTTATGATTTTCATATTTATATTTACTTAAATTAAAAGAATTTATATCAATTTTATTAAATATATTTAAAAATTTATATCAATTTAAAATTTAAAATATTTTAAATTATTTTCAAGAAAATCAATCAGATCCTATATTTTGAAACTAAGACATTAATAGGATAGAGATTCGGTATCATAAATTACTAACTATAAAGTATTGATCCGGTAAAGTCTTTTTATAGTATATATATATATAAAGTAAAAGGTTTATAAGTATGTAATAATTTTATTTTTATTTGATAATTTTATTGTACGTATGCAATGAGTATATATATATATATATATATAGAAGTTATATAATTTAGTGGGAGTACTAAATTAACTATAATGGGACAAACAATTAAATTCGTTTTGTTCATTTTCTTTTCTTCATGGTGCGGGCTAAAGAGGGCCCAAGGGATGATGAATTAGTGGTTTGAGGCTCTAAGCCCTTTTGGAAACACTAATAACTATACAGAGTCTTCTAAATTCTAATAATATAGTAGTTCTTATTTCGTAATATCTATATCTTCGTATCATACTTGGACGAGATGGCCCAAAAAAATTACTCCACACCTTCAGTCTGCAACTCTCCCCTCTCCTTTTTGGTAAAGACTTTATATGACTCCAATAAAAATAAATACTCGATCCGTTTTATATTATAAGTTTAATATTAATTTTTTAAAAATTTATTTTAAATATTTTAAAACTCAAAATTAACATGAATTTATTTGATTTATATCGATACGATTATAAATATTATAAATTACCTAAAAAATATTACTAGTTATATGACTTACTATTTTTAATTCTCTCAAATATTTGATTAAAATATTAGTAATATGCTTATGAGGAGTTTCATTTATTATGTATCCTTAATATATATTACATAGTTATAAAGTATTTATTTTATTTCATTATACGCAACGTTTATATAGAGTTTGAGTCATGATTATTAAACCCGGCTCGAATCGACGGTCCGATCAGTAAAAATCGGAATCAGTTGACATGCCGGTCTGGTTTAACCAAAATAATTAGTTTTCACCGACCAGGTCAAAAGTTGGTTGACTATCGGTCGAACCGACAGTTCAACCGTTAAAACTGGTTAGTTGACCCGGTTTTAAAGTATTTTTTAATATTTTTTTTATAATTTTTAAAATTAGATGTTTTTACTAATATTATAATATTATTTCACTATATTTTAGTTTACAAAAAATTAAATATTTTAAAATTTTATTAATTATTAATAATAATTTTTTTAATGTATTTATGACATCACCGATTCATTAACAGTTCAACCACTGGTTAAACCAGTAATCCATCCACCCACCAGGTACCCCTTCCGGTTCGAGGATCGATCCGGTTTGAAAATATTGGTTTGAGTTATAATATATTGTGCAACTCTCCAAAAAGTTTACTAAGTGAAAATTTTAATTAATTGAACGAAATTTCAAACGTGAAACAAATGAAAGGTTACTTTTTAAAATTGCAATAGTATAAATTTATTATAAATACTTTACAAATTTATAAATTTGTAATTAAACCATTAAAGAAAAAATAAAAACTTATCTCTATTTAATTAATCATCATAAAAGTTGATTTTTATGTTGTTAAATCAAATATTTATTCTCTCGTTTTTAAATTTTTATTATAAATTGTAAGACCCCGAATTTTATGAAATATAAAATTTAATTTTTCTTCATATATTTTTTCTGAAACAGTAAGTGGTTAAATCGATAAAGTTAAAAGTTAAGGATGTTATTTTGTCGGACAATATTCGTTTTGTCGGGGAATATTCGTTTTGTCGGGGAATATTCGGGCCGTACGACGGCGCCGAAATAACTAATTATTGGTGGACCCCACAATGGAATATTTGTCGGATATAGAAAACGACAGAAGTAACCTTTTTAAATAAAAATAGTCAACGGTGTTAACTGTTAAAATACCGGTGATAAAAGAATAGTAGCATACGGTAAATTATGGTATTTTCTGTAAGCACACGGTACTCTACAGTAGCACACGGTATTGCACAGTGTCTCATATTATTGACACCATAACTGTTACGCATCATTTCATCGATAATTGTCACTGCATAATATTTTATATTATCAATTCAATTATTGTTGCTACACAGTATTTTGCATTATTGATTCAATAATTGTCATTACACTGTATTTCATATCATTGAGTCAATAATTGTTGCTGCACTGTTTTTAAAATTATTGAACCTAATAATTGTCACAGTAGCAAATATACTGTAATTTAAATTATTAAATTAATAATAATCTGTAATGTGTTTTTTACATTATTGTTGAATTAATGTTGTAGCATTATGTTATTATATATGAAAGACCCACATAAAAAAAATAAAAAAAATAAAAAATTTATTTTTACTATTTTAAATAGTAACCATGTGGACCCTCTGTGGGGGCCACATGAAATATAAACATGCAAATTGCTGAAGTTTGGTGATAAAGGCAGCAGCAGGCGGCTGCTGAAATCTTCAACACTGGCATGCGCACGCCAGTCACCAACCACGCACAGTGACCCTCCTTTTCTCCTATAAATAGGTTGCTCAGCTGAATAGAAAAATCACACCTAAAACATAAAATTTTTATATAAGAATTTTATGAGTTTTCTCTGAAAATAGTAAGGTTATTTTGAGTGTTTGAAAGTCAAAAGGAGTGCAGGAATTTTTCAAGTAAGTCTTTTATTAAAGAGTAATAATTTCATAAATTCCTATTTTTCACGGTATTCACAAATCTTTCCTTAGAAGACTCTTCTTTGAGAAGATTTATTTTTAAAAGCTTTCTTTGGAAGATTTATTTTGGAATATTATTTTAAAAACTATTTTAAAGTAGTTATATTATACTACAAAAATTATGTTAAATATATATAATTTTGATAGTTCATATTATACGAGTTATCATACACTTTGAAATTTATATGTGGTAATTACTAATTTTATTAAAAATATATATAGGTTGATCAACCTCATTTAAATCAATATCCAGTCACGTGTTAAGGTAAGGATTATCATTATTTTCACACTCTTAAATTTATTGCGGTAAGCAATATTATCTTCTTTCATATTCTAACTTACTACGGTAAGGGGTATCACTCTTTTCATCATCATAAATGGATATTATTTTCTTTCTTACTTGAAGGGATTATCATTCTTTGATTCTCGAAAATAATATCGTTTCTTTCTTGTGCCATTTACTTCCATGTATTAAATTGTGGGAATAACCTTACGGCGCGGTTTACCGCCTGTTGGTGAATAACCTTTTGTATTCATTCCTTATTAATCTTTGAGAATAACCTTACGGTGCGGATTATCGCCTGTTTGGTGAATAACTCTTCGTATTCAAATTGATGGGAATAACCTTACGGCGCGGATTATCGCCTGTTTGGTGAATAACTATTCGTATTCAAGTTGATGGGAATAACCTTACGGCGCGGATTACAGCCTGTTGGTGAATAACCCTTTTTATTTGTCTCGTGTGAAAATAATTTGTCTACACGAATTATCACATGACACTTTTATTCCATATTCGTAAGTGATATCATTTTCCTTTATACTCATAAGGGATACCATACCATCTTTTTCATCTTCCATTATTCAAACTTACTATGGTAAGGGATATTAATTTCCTTCACCTTTTGTTAATCAAACCTGCTACGGTAAGGGATATTATTTTCTTTCATACACCTAAATCGAAACTTATTATGGAACTATTGCTTCTATAATTCCTGAAAATATTATATGTTCCATAATAGTTGAATTCTATTATTTCAACTGAACCTTCCTATTTTCTGAACATTTCTATTGAACTGTAATCATTATTCTGAACTGCGGATCTTGAATATCATTTTTAAATTTCACTCCACATCATGTTGGCAATTTGGACATTATTTGAATCTGCACAAAGTAAACTTCTGATACTTATTGTTTATCCTGTTCTTCTGTTCATCATTTGTATCACTGTTATTTGTATTAATCATCAAGAATCAAACTGTTGTGAATATCTGTGGCCGGGGGCACAGATGTGATATAATTGTTGAACAGATGATAGGTTAAAGGCGATATACTAGGTTAAAGGCGATACATCTGTTCGGTGTCTTTTATGGCACGTGGTGAATGTTCTCTTTGGCCCGTAGTGCAAGGATGAACTGTTGGTTGGTATGATTATGACCAAAGGCTGAATCTGGTATAATCATGACCGTTGGTGTTATATTGAATGTCTTTGGCCCGTAGTGCAAAGATGAACTGTTGATCTGCATGATTATGACCAGGAACTGTGAAGTTGTATTATCTTGACTAATGGTATTTCAGATGATAAAAGTTGATGATATTTTTACTAAAAAGAGAAGCGAGTGAACATTATAGTCTGCATTATTCTTCTAATAGATTGCTCATTCCGCTGCTATTATTGATCTGAACATTGTTTAAGAATTTAACTACAGTTTTTGATATAAACCTTGTAGTCTATTGTATTCAGAACTCAACTGTTGAAGACTAATGATAATTTATTCGTCATTATCTTAGTCATGATATTTCTTACTGGGCTATTTGAGCTCACCCCTTTCTTTTGTTCCATTGTTTTTCAACAGGAGATGAAAACGTAACGGGGTCTAGCCGGGGGATGGAGTGAGAGTCCGAGGAATAGCTATCCTAGTCTTCACGTGTTGTAAAATAGTGTGGCAATAATAGTGAAGACTTAGTTGTGTATTATTATACACTGTATTGTTGTACGTTGTGATTTGTTGTAATAATTTTGTTGTAGTCTTTTGACGACTCAAGTTTGGGCTGTGTGGGCCTAGATTTGGGGGCGTCACAGTTGGTATCAGAGCTTAGGGATATGGTCTTTAATGGAGATCTGGGGTAGAACTAGGAGGGGAGAGACGAATATAATCAGTCACTAGTGTGTCCCACCTAAATTAGATTTTATTATCTAATGAGTTGATTTGAATATAGGGACATAAAGTGATGAGTCAGTTTGTTTGAACTAACAATTATTTTGTGACCACAGTTAAGTATGACATCTGAAAATCAAGAGGTTAACTATGGAATACCCGAAGCAAATGTAGCCGAGAATCAGGAGGCCCCAAACAATCCTCCTGCCAACTCAGGAAATAATGTTCCTGATAACATGATGAACGATGGATTCTTTAGGAATTTCATGTAGTTCATACAGAATCAAGCAAGAGGAAATCCAGTCAATAATAACGGTAGAAACGCTGATAATTTGAGGATGGTCACTGTCAAGCAATTTAAAGAATTGGGACCACCTGAATTCCACGGGAAGCCTGACCCACTCAAAGCGGAGGCATGGCTGAAGCAGACGACAAAAATACTTGATGTCTTACAATGCGCTGATGATCAAAAGATGTCATTTGCCACTTTTATGTTACGAGGTGAGGCGGACCATTGGTGGGAAGCGGTAAAACGTATTCAACCTTCAGCACTCGAAATGTCTTGGACAGAATTCGAAGAACTGTTTAACGAGAAGTATTTCCCAGAAAGCATCCGCCATATGAAAGAGGTGGAATTCATTAAGCTGGAGCAGGGAAACATGACAGTCTCCCAATATGAAGCTAAGTTCGCCGAGTTATCTCGTTTTGCCACCCATCTAGTGGATAACGAAGCACGAATGAGTCGAATGTTCCTAAGAGGTTTGAGACTCAAAATTCGTCAACAACTTAGCTCTCATAAATTCAGTTTGTATTCAGATGTTGTGGATAGGGCTCAAAGGGTGGAGCAAACAGATGAAACATTGCAGCCAAGACTTAATGATCAGCATAGAGAAAGGAATGACAACAACCACAGGAACGAGAACCATCGAGGAGGTAACCAACACTTCGGTGGTAATTCCACATCAAATAACAGAAGAGGAGAATCCAGTGGGAACAATTTCAAAAGAAAGAGATTTCATAATAATTATGGAAGGGCACCAGCACCAGTACCAGCACCAGCACCGACCCCAGTTTCAAGGGGAGAAGATCGACCACCAGTGAGATGTTATAGGTGTGGTCAGGAAGGTCATATCAGCCCAAACTGTACACAGCAGTCCAAAAAGTGTTACAGTTGTGGGAAAGAGGGTCATCTTGCGCGGTTTTGTCCTGCCACAAAATCGAGTCCAGCTGCAATGATGATACCAAAAGCTAGCGCGGATAAGGGAAAATCTGTAGTTCAAGGGAGAGCTTTTGTTGTGACATCCCAAATGGCACGAAACTCGAACGAGGTGATAACCGGTAAGCTATTCATAAATTCTCGTGAAGTCTACGCTTTGTTAGATACTGGCTCTACCCATTCTTTTATCTCACCTGCATGTGCTCAGCGTTTAAACTTAACTCCTGAAAATTTGGACTTTGACTTATCAGTTGAAACCCCATTAGGAGAAATGACCATTACATCTACTGTCTATAAATCTTGCCTAGTTCAAATCAACAACCTCACATTACCTGTTGACCTTATTTCTTTGGAAATGCATGAATTTGATGTGATTTTAGGAATTGATTGGTTGACTACCCATCATGCTAAAATTGATTGTTTTCATAAGATTATTAGTTTTCATATTCCTAATCAACCTGTCATGCAAATTCAAGCAACTAAACCATTGAAATCTATAACTGTTATTTCTAGCCATAAAGTCATTCGTTTATTGAAAAACGGATGTCAAGCCTTTTTAGCTCATGTCACTGATTTGAACAAAAATACGTCAAACTTGAATGATATTCCCATTGTTAATGAGTTTCCTGACGTTTTTCCTGAAGAACTTCCTGGTTTACCCCCAAACCGTGAAATTGAATTTTGTATTGATCTTGAACTCGGTATCAAGCCCATTTCCAAAGCCCCATACCGAATGGCTCCCATTGAACTTCAAGAGTTAAAAGTCCAACTACAGGAATTGTTGGATACCGGTTTCATTCGTCCGAATGCATCACCTTGGGGTGCTCCTATTCTATTTGTGAAGAAGAAAGACGGGAGTATGAGATTGTGCATTGACTACCGAGAATTGAACCATGTCACCATCAAAAACAGGTACCCGTTGTCTCGGATCGATGACATGTTTGATCAATTACAAGGTGCTCAACATTTCTCAAAGATTGATCTCCGTTCTGGATATCATCAGTTAAAGGTTAAAGCTGAGGACATTCCAAAGACTGCTTTCAGAACTCGTTATGGGCATTATGAGTTTTTAGTCATGCCTTTTGGACTAACCAATGCTCCTGCAGCTTTCATGGACATGATGAACCGAATATTCAAGGAATATTTGGATCATTTTGTGGTTGTCTTTATTGATGACATCCTCATATACTCCAAGAATCGCGAGGATCATGAAGAACACCTGAGATTGATACTCCAAAAGCTCCGTGAAAACAAATTATATGCCAAGTTGAAGAAATGTGAGTTCTGGCTTGAGGAGGTCACGTTTCTTGGGCATGTGATTTCTAGTCAAGGAATATCAGTCGATCCTGCGAAAATTGAAACGGTACTAAATTGGGAACAACCCAAGACAGTAACCGAAGTCCGAAGTTTTCTGGGCCTAGCTGGTTATTATCGGAGATTCGTAGAAGGATTTTCTCGAATCGCCACTCCATTAACTCAGCTTACTCGAAAAAACACAAAATTCATATGGAGCGAGGAATGCGAGAAAAGTTTTCAAGAACTCAAGAGGAGGCTGGTTTCAGCTCCTGTTCTGACCATTCCATCAGGATCAGGAGAATTCGTCATATATAGCGATGCTTCAGGCAAAGGTCTAGGCTGTGTCCTTATGCAACATGGAAAGGTTATAGCCTATGCCTCTCGACAACTCAAAGATTATGAGAAAAATTATCCTACTCATGATCTAGAGTTGGCAGCAGTCGTTTTCGCATTGAAGATCTGGATACACTACTTGTACGGAGAAAATGTGGATATCTATACGGATCATAAAAGTCTCAAGTATTTCTTCACCCAGAAGGAACTCAACATGCGACAACGACGTTGGCTTGAGCTGTTGAAGGATTACGACCACACAATCCAGTATCACCCGGGAAAGACGAACGTTGTAGCTGACGCTTTGAGCAGAAGATCTTATGCGAGTACAAGTGCACTGCTGACAACACAAAAGTGTATTTTGTACGACTTGCAAAAGATGGAGATAGAGCTAAAGACACCAGGGACCCACTCGAAGATTGCTCACGTGCGAGTAGAACCAGCTTTAATGGATAAAATTAAAGCTGCTCAAGCTACCGATCCGGAACTGATGAACATGATGAAGAAAGTACAAGAAGGTGCCATCCCCGAAGCAAGAATCGACGAGACAGGAATACTTCGAGTTAACTCTCGACTCTGTGTTCCTAACGATCCTAATTTGAAGCATAAAATCACGATGGAGGCACACAACACGCCATTTGCAATCCACCCAGGAGGTACCAAGATGTATCGAGATCTTCGACATACATTTTGGTGGCACAATATGAAAAGGGAGATTGCAGAGTTTATCTCAAGGTGCCTAACTTGTCAACGTGTCAAGGCAGAGCATCAAGTACCTAAGGGTCCATTACAACCACTTGAGGTTCCCGAATGGAAGTGGGAACACATCAATATGGATTTCGTGACGGGTCTTCCCAAAGTTTCTCAAGGCTTAGATGCAATTTGGGTTATCGTAGATAGATTGACCAAATCCGCTCATTTCTTGCCTATACGAGAAAACTTTTCACTTGAACGTCTTGCCGGTATGTACATAAATGAGATCGTGAGATTGCATGGCATGCCAGTTTCCATAGTTTCTGATCGAGATCCTAGATTCACTTCACGCTTTTGGATCAGTCTACAAAAAGCTATGGGCACTGAACTACGTTTTAGTTCTGCATACCATCCTCAAACGGACGGACAATCGGAAAGGACGATCCAAACCCTCGAAGATCTTTTGAGACTTTGCGTACTCGACTTCAAAGGAAGTTGGGATAAGTACTTGCCATTGGTGGAATTTTCCTACAACAATAGTTACCAAGCAAGTACAGGCATGGCTCCATTCGAGGCTTTATATGGACGCAAATGTCGCTCTCCAATATGTTGGAATGAGGTAGGAGAAGCAAAATTGTTGGGACCCGAGTTGGTACGCTTGACGACCGAAAAGATCCAAATGATCCGACAACGAATACAGACAGCGCAAGAACGACAAAAGAGTTATGCTGATCTTCATCGGAGAGACGAAAGTTTCAACGTCGGAGATCATGTATTCTTACGTGTTTCTCCATGGAAAGGAGTTACGAGATTCGGAAAGAGAGGAAAACTCAACCCTCGATTTATTGGCCCATTTGAAATCCTCGATCGGGTGGGAACTGTAGCTTACAGACTAGCCTTACCACCAAGTATGTCTCGCATCCATAACGTTTTTCACATATCTATGTTACGTAAATATGTGAAGGACCCAAACCACGTCATTGAGTTAGAACCAGACGTTATAGCAAAAGATTTAACGTATAAGGAGGTACCTGTTAAGATCCTAGATAAGAAAGAGCAGATTCTACGCTCAAAGGTTATATCTCAAGTTAAGGTTTTATGGAGGAACCAAGATATTGAGGAAATGACCTGGGAGCTAGAATCCGAGATGAAATCTAAATATCCTTACCTCTTCGAAATGCCAGGTACGTCAATTTCGGGGACGAAATTTCATAAGGAGGGGAGGTTGTAAGACCCCGAATTTTATGAAATATAAAATTTAATTTTTCTTCATATATTTTTTCTGAAACAGTAAGTGGTTAAATCGATAAAGTTAAAAGTTAAGGATGTTATTTTGTCGGACAATATTCGTTTTGTCGGGGAATATTCGTTTTGTCGGGAAATATTCGGGCCGTACGACGGCGCCGAAATAACTAATTATTGGTGGACCCCACAATGGAATATTTGTCGGATATAGAAAACGACAGAAGTAACCTTTTTAAATAAAAATAGTCAACGGTGTTAACTGTTAAAATACCGGTGATAAAAGAATAGTAGCATACGGTAAATTATGGTATTTTCTGTAAGCACACGGTACTCTACAGTAGCACACGGTATTGCACAGTGTCTCATATTATTGACACCATAACTGTTACGCATCATTTCATCGATAATTGTCACTGCATAATATTTTATATTATCAATTCAATTATTGTTGCTACACAGTATTTTGCATTATTGATTCAATAATTGTCATTACACTGTATTTCATATCATTGAGTCAATAATTGTTGCTGCACTGTTTTTAAAATTATTGAACCTAATAATTGTCACAGTAGCAAATATACTGTAATTTAAATTATTAAATTAATAATAATCTGTAATGTGTTTTTTACATTATTGTTGAATTAATGTTGTAGCATTATGTTATTATATATGAAAGACCCACATAAAAAAAATAAAAAAAATAAAAAATTTATTTTTACTATTTTAAATAGTAACCATGTGGACCCTCTGTGGGGGCCACATGAAATATAAACATGCAAATTGCTGAAGTTTGGTGATAAAGGCAGCAGCAGGCGGCTGCTGAAATCTTCAACACTGGCATGCGCACGCCAGTCACCAACCACGCACAGTGACCCTCCTTTTCTCCTATAAATAGGTTGCTCAGCTGAATAGAAAAATCACACCTAAAACATAAAATTTTTATATAAGAATTTTATGAGTTTTCTCTGAAAATAGTAAGGTTATTTTGAGTGTTTGAAAGTCAAAAGGAGTGCAGGAATTTTTCAAGTAAGTCTTTTATTAAAGAGTAATAATTTCATAAATTCCTATTTTTCACGGTATTCACAAATCTTTCCTTAGAAGACTCTTCTTTGAGAAGATTTATTTTTAAAAGCTTTCTTTGGAAGATTTATTTTGGAATATTATTTTAAAAACTATTTTAAAGTAGTTATATTATACTACAAAAATTATGTTAAATATATATAATTTTGATAGTTCATATTATACGAGTTATCATACACTTTGAAATTTATATGTGGTAATTACTAATTTTATTAAAAATATATATAGGTTGATCAACCTCATTTAAATCAATATCCAGTCACGTGTTAAGGTAAGGATTATCATTATTTTCACACTCTTAAATTTATTGCGGTAAGCAATATTATCTTCTTTCATATTCTAACTTACTACGGTAAGGGGTATCACTCTTTTCATCATCATAAATGGATATTATTTTCTTTCTTACTTGAAGGGATTATCATTCTTTGATTCTCGAAAATAATATCGTTTCTTTCTTGTGCCATTTACTTCCATGTATTAAATTGTGGGAATAACCTTACGGCGCGGTTTACCGCCTGTTGGTGAATAACCTTTTGTATTCATTCCTTATTAATCTTTGAGAATAACCTTACGGTGCGGATTATCGTCTGTTTGGTGAATAACTCTTCGTATTCAAATTGATGGGAATAACCTTACGGCGCGGATTATCGCCTGTTTGGTGAATAACTATTCGTATTCAAGTTGATGGGAATAACCTTACGGCGCGGATTACAGCCTGTTGGTGAATAACCCTTTTTATTTGTCTCGTGTGAAAGTAATTTGTCTACACGAATTATCACATGACACTTTTATTCCATATTCGTAAGTGATATCATTTTCCTTTATACTCATAAGGGATACCATACCATCTTTTTCATCTTCCATTATTCAAACTTACTATGGTAAGGGATATTAATTTCCTTCACCTTTTGTTAATCAAACCTGCTACGGTAAGGGATATTATTTTCTTTCATACACCTAAATCGAAACTTATTATGGAACTATTGCTTCTATAATTCCTGAAAATATTATATGTTCCATAATAGTTGAATTCCATTATTTCAACTGAACCTTCCTATTTTCTGAACATTTCTATTGAACTGTAATCATTATTCTGAACTGCGGATCTTGAATATCATTTTTAAATTTCACTCCACATCATGTTGGCAATTTGGACATTATTTGAATCTGCACAAAGTAAACTTCTGATACTTATTGTTTATCCTGTTCTTCTGTTCATCATTTGTATCACTGTTATTTGTATTAATCATCAAGAATCAAACTGTTGTGAATATCTGTGGCCGGGGGCACAGATGTGATATAATTGTTGAACAGATGATAGGTTAAAGGCGATATACTAGGTTAAAGGCGATATACTAGGTTAAAGGCGATACATCTGTTCGGTGTCTTTTATGGCACGTGGTGAATGTTCTCTTTGGCCCGTAGTGCAAGGATGAACTGTTGGTTGGTATGATTATGACCAAAGGCTGAATCTGGTATAATCATGACCGTTGGTGTTATATTGAATGTCTTTGGCCCGTAGTGCAAAGATGAACTGTTGATCTGCATGATTATGACCAGGAACTGTGAAGTTGTATTATCTTGACTAATGGTATTTCAGATGATAAAAGTTGATGATATTTTTACTAAAAAGAGAAGCGAGTGGACATTATAGTCTGCATTATTCTTCTAATAGATTGCTCATTCCGCTGCTATTATTGATCTGAACATTGTTTAAGAATTTAACTACAATTTTTGATATAAACCTTGTAGTCTATTGTATTCAGAACTCAACTGTTGAAGACTAATGATAATTTATTCGTCATTATCTTAGTCATGATATTTCTTACTGGGCTATTTGAGCTCACCCCTTTCTTTTGTTCCATTGTTTTTCAACAGGAGATGAAAACGTAACGGGGTCTAGCCGGGGGATGGAGTGAGAGTCCGAGGAATAGCTATCCTAGTCTTCACGTGTTGTAAAATAGTGTGGCAATAATAGTGAAGACTTAGTTGTGTATTATTATACACTGTATTGTTGTACGTTGTGCTTTGTTGTAATAATTTTGTTGTAGTCTTTTGACGACTTAAGTTTGGGCTGTGTGGGCCTAGATTTGGGGGCGTCACATAAATAATTTTAAACATTATTGTATTACACTGCACCATTGACACTGTTTCAAGTGTTAAATAATAAATTATTGATATTTAATTAATTTTAATGTGATTATTGAAGATGTGTTGATTTGTATATAAGTCAAGGTAAAACTAGTACAAAATTAAATTACTAGTTATAAACACTTTTTTTTCCAAGAAAAACTAATTTAGTAGTAAAATTATATTGTCCATTGCTCCCTGCATCTTACATAAGTTTTGATAATAAAACACTTGTGCCAAACTAATAATTATAATTTTGTTCTTTTAGTATATAATTTTTTTGTTAAATGTTACATTTTAGATATTTTATACTTCACAATAGTAAAAATATATAAATTAAAATTAAATAAATTTATTTTAGTTTATTAACATTATAATAAAAATATTATTTCCTACTTCTATATCTTCTCCTATCCTTGAGTTCTTCTCTTTGCTACATCTTTTTACCCTCTTCTGTTGGCTCAAAAACTCATCTAATTAGAAAATATAACCAAAAAATATTGATACACACACACTACATATAAAAATACTTGCACAATTGAATGAGATATAAAATAACTACTAATATTTATCATATATATTAAGAAATCAAAATATTATAACAAATCAATATAACTAATACATAATTACTACTTTAGACTTTACAAGGGATGATATTTATTAAGTATATATACATTAAAAACTATACAACACAATTAATTAAGGAATACACATATAGAACATAGTATATACATATAAATATAAAATTGAATTTTAATTTTAATCTTAATTAAAATTATTTATTGTACATAATTAAAATAAATAAATATATAAATTAAAATAATTAATTATACAGTACAAGAATTTATAATATAACTATTAAAGGCTTATATACATATATGCCGTATAATAATAGTATATATATGTATAAATATTATCTGAGAGAATTTGAGGCAGCGAAATAATTACTTAAATTAATTCAACGGTCAAGACCATGATCCTCCACTAACCGTAAGAAAAAGCCAGAGATTGACATGTGTATTTTACTAACAAATATGCCCATCCCTTCGATCAAGTTCTATAATGATCCAACGCCGTAATTGAAGCGCAATTAAAGCACAACATTTCAAGAATAGAAAGGAAAAGAAAGCTGACCCATCTCTCCTTTCTCTCTCCTCTGCACCTAAACTGTGCAACAAAAAAACCAAACCCGATTCCCTCATCGTTCAAATCCAATGGATCCTGTGGGATTCCGCTTGACGGTGGACGAGCGAGATCACGGAGTAGTTGCAGAGAATTCTAAACATTCACAAAAAGGCCAAACTGACCCTGCCTAGGGTTTACATCGGTGGCAGGTACATTGGCGGTGCGGAGGAGGTCCGACAGCTGAATGAGATCGCCGAGCTGAAGAAGTTCCTGGAAGTATTGTGGGCGGCAGAGCCAGGGGTTTGCGAGGGATGCGGCGGCTACAGATTTATCCTCTGCGACGAGTGTAGCGGAAGCCACAAATGCTATACGGAGAAAATCAGTGGATTTAGGAGCTGCATGGCGTGTAATGAGAATGGTTTGATCAGGTGCCCTTCTTGTTCTTGTGCTTCAATTTGAACCGTTCGATTTGATGAATTTGACTACTTTCTGGTTATAGTTCTCTATTCAACATTAAATGTTTACTTGTGTATGTATTCCTTGGTGGCCCCCTATCGGATCAATGCCATGCTTGTTGATATACATATCATGATTACCTTGTATATATATAGGCTATCTGGAACTGATTTAGTGCACATTCCTCCTACATATTCACATTCACTGCATATAGAGTTTAAACATGCTTAAAAGAGCTTCTACCAGTGGCATTAAGTCCGATTCCTCTTTTTAGAAGAGGAAATATTATTTTACTTATTATTTCCTGATTTGGTTCAAGATTGCTTCAGTTAACTTTTTATGTGCATCATTCGCACAATCGTGCAAATCCTATTCAATACACGAAGAACTATGTGGATATGCTTATAGCAAATATCCTTTCTATAACAGAACTAATGGAGCAGATCATTTTCTTGGTGCTTGCCATGATTGGTTATGCTATTCTATTCTCAAGCTTACCACCAAGGTAAATTTGAATGCCAAGAGTTAAAACATATCCATTTAGTTTACCTGTTAATCTTCATTCATAGTTTCGGGTTATATATCAACTGATGATTTCGATGTTTGTCATAAACTCATAATATTTGGTGGTAGTTCTGCTTTTATAGGGGTGGAGTATTTTCATTTTGTGTTGATTATGTTTTCTGGACAGCTCCTCTGGGAGAAATTAGATTTATAGCTGGTTTTCTAGTGTGAAGTTTCTTTTCTTTTCTTTTTATTCCCCACTCGGTTTTGATTCTTTTGCATAATGAAGAAACTTGGTGAAACTCATCTTTTGAAGGCTTCAAAAACATAATCTGTAACTTCAAATACACCATAACGGAAAGTGAAATATGTATCATTATGTGTGACCTACATGATATATTAATTTTTATGATTTATATCTAAATATAAGCTAAAGGAAGAGTTACCAAAAATAACCATTTCTCAGGCCCCGGAAGAAACAAGGGGACTAATGCTCATCTGCATCAGAGCACTCTGCAATGCAGATATCAAAGTAGGTTTCAACATAGGCAAAGATGTATACATTCCAACAACATACGTTCGATCAGCCCAAAATCCTCTAATAGACATCGGTGGCAACCCTCCTTCTCAAAGGCCAATTATCGCCTTTTTGCTGGATACATGCATGGAAATGTCCGGCCACAACCTCTACAACACTGGGGAAATGACACTGACATGAAAATACTAAATCGAATGCCTTGTCTAAAGGGAAACAGGAATTACATTCACCACATGAAGACCAGAAAGTACAGCATTTGTGCTAGAGATTTTGCTGTCAACGGTCCAAGAGTTGTGGAAAATCAATATACTACGAATGTGTGCCAGTTATTATATCAGATAATTATGTGCCTCTATTCGTTTTGGACTGGGAATCTTTTGCTGTTTTCATCTTGGAGAAGGATATTCCGAATTTGAAGAACATATTGCTTTCTTGCTCAGAGGAAAAGTATTTTGAGATGCAAATGAGAGTGAAGAAGGTACAAGAACATTTTCTTTGTCATTTTGGACCAGTAAAGTATGATTAATATGATTCTTAACTCTATTTGGTATAACAGAGAGTTTTTGGGATAAGTTAATTCTACTTTATTTTCGTACAAAAAATTCTATGTAGCTCTAAAATCACAACTAGCTAGATTATATCTATAATAACAAAATGCAAATGGATTTGAAAAAAAAAAAATTCCCGCTCATCTCCTAACATTTGATCTGAACCGTCCAAAAAATGGGATAAATCTCACCGTTCGTTGCTTCCTCTTTAACAGCAACCCAAGTCCCTTTCATTCGTTATTTGACCTACAGTTCGGCTGAGTGAGAGACTTAGACTACGGAGAGCCAGAGAAGGAAGAGGGAATAGATCGGAAATCAAGAGTACAGAGAGAAGAATCGCACGGAGAAGCGCACGGAGCTCATCGTTCCCAACATTACAAGGTATCCATTGAAGCTGGTTTCTTTATTTGGGCTAATTTTTTTTTTTGCCTATATCTGTATGTAGTGTAGATTTTTCTGATGAGAATGACTCATCTTCTTATTTTTTGGTCTCTATCTAGCCTTTTATATTCCTGGGTCCCCTTTTTTGTTCTTTTTTTAGCATTACTAGATGTAACAATTGGTAAATGAGAGATCAAAATGCTTTTTTTTGTTCTTTTTTTGTGACTCTGACATTTAGTTAATTTGTGCTGCCTTCTGTTGTTATAAACATCAATGAAAATAAGTTAAATAATGCTTAATTTGTAATGCATACGCAAATGCGTATTCCCCCATATAATCAAAAAACTTAGCATCCATAAACCTCACAACCCTGAAGCCATGATGTTTCACAGCTGTTGAGCACGGAGAGTCTGCTGCGGAAGGCGGTTGTGGTGTGCATCGGTTCTGGGTTTGTGTTTACAGTAGTATTCTTCAGATTGGAGGCGGAGGAGAGAGAATGAGTTTGTGTTTGCAGGACTCGGATGAGATGAATAAACGATTGAAAGGGATGGAAGAGGATGGGTTTTTTATTTATGTATTTAAGTTTGTTGTTATACTGTGAAAATCAATTTCTTTGGTGATTTTTTTTTAGGACTAATGGGATTATCTGATTGCGTATGCATTACAAATTAAGAGTTTATTCAAAGAATATATACTTTTGAGTCTTGGACAATCATTTTTTTATTTATGCTTTTAAGTTTGTTGTTAGACTGTGAAAATCAATTTCTTTGGTGATTTTTTTTTAGGACTGAAGGGAGTATCTGATTAGTATACTTATATCAGTTATATGTGAACTTAAGGTTTTGGTTGCTTTTAGTTGAATTAGGTTGGAATCAAGTAAAGGCTCGATACAGAAAATTTTCCTTTGGTCAGCTACTATGCCAATAGAGTCATAATTATGTTAATATTTTGGGAATAGCTCACATTTGTCAGAGATGTGATGGAGGTGCCAAAGACCATAATTTTGTGGTGCAAAAGAGATGACAAATAAGTTTATTACCTTATAGTTCATTACGAGCTAGGTTGATTTGTTTTTACCCTTTTACGTGCACTGATTATTCCTTTGTGGTTTAAGTTTGGATATTCTTTAGGGATCAATTTTGCATGCCTTTGTGTAAGCATAGAATTTGGTTTTGGGAGTTGGTTATTCTTACATATATCAAGCATTGAGAAGAGCTGAACATAATGATAACTGATATGGTCAAGTTGTGAGGTTTGGATTTGGAGGTTTTTAATTCTCAAAATTCCTGCATGTTTTGAAACTTTGTTTGTATGGTACTGCTTTATGGTGCGGTATGGTACTACTCCGAGGAAATAAATTAGTTCAAGACATCCATATGATACTGCTTTGGCAAAACACATTATTTAGCCCATTGTACTTGGAAAAAATTAGTTGGCGGCTTAAGAAACTAGAATAAAATAAAACTTTAGTTGGTAACAACAGGTGAGTAGGTGGTGAATGTGAGCTTGAGTTTTGATACTTGAGTTTAATTTTTTTTGTACTACACTGTTTTTGGACATTTGGACTAATTAGTGGTGTGAATTAATGTGTTTATTTTCATTTTTTTTAAAATATTAAGTTTCGTGTTTGGTATGGGTTTTTTGACATTTAGATTATGATTTATGGGTTGTTGTTAGTAGCTTTACATATGGAGTTTGTGCTATATTAGGCTGTTTATTTTATGGTGACAAATGATAGTTTTGTGGATTCGTGTACATTGCAGTGGTGTTTGCATTTGATAAAAAGTTCCCCATAATCATATATGTATAGTCAAACACACATATATTATCTCTTGAACTAATTTCAATTTAAAATTTGATGAGCTTGATTGGTAGTGGTGGGACAAATGATTGATCAAATGGTTGACTTGACAAAGTTTGTAGGGCTTTGGATTTTATTTTGACTTTCTTAATGGGAAATTATGGATGCCCTATTGTACATTTTTGGTTCAAACTAATGATTCGGATAAGTTTTGAAATCCCTTGGTAATTGGTGTTAGCAAGTTACATCACAAATTATGTCCAAGGAATCAATATTTAAATCCATTAGTGTATAAGGTAACATAAGAAAATGGATTGTTATGCCACATTTCATGTATGTTATACCAAGTGAATTCATAAACCAAATGAGAGGGATTTCATAAGTTCAATTCCAAACTAAAGGATTTTTATGTGCACTAATGAGCTATGGAGCAAGCTTGGCATAAGTAACCCAAATGGGAGGGATTCCCTAAGTTTTAATTGTTGAATGATATGTCTTTATTTTTTTTTAAACAAGGACTGCTATATTTTATAAAATAGGGGCTGCTATGTTGCAAACGAAAGGGGGTTGTTTTGTTTTCAAATAAAAAGGGGACTGTTTTGTTATCTAAAAATAAAGGGGTGCTATATTTTAAAGCAAGGGGCTGCTATATAAGGAATTACAGAATTTCCTTTTATGTATTCTTGAATATTGAGATGTGTTGTTATGTGATTTTGTGATAGATAAGACTTATGATGTGCTGCAATTAACCTAGATGAACTTACATGTATATGGATTGATTTAGAAACCAAACTAAGCTGGTAAGAAGTCAAAATCATCAAAACAGTCCATGTTAGTGAACTATGATGATTTGGCAATTCTGGCCACTATTTTCCATGCCATAATAAATTGATTTTGAACCACTATTTAATGAAATAAATACTTTGTAGTAAGGTCTAATTGGTCTCCACAAATGGTTGCAATCCAAGCTGTAGATTAAATATTAAAAATCACCAAAGTTGCTTGAAAAATAAGATAAATTTGCAGATTCTGTTTTGCGCAGCCACTTTCATCCATCTGTTTGCATGTCTTCATAAGCTATTTTTGGCCAACTTAATATCTAAATAAATACTCTGGTATATGGTCTAGAGTTATGTCCAAGTGGGGTAGTCATTAGAGTCATTAGAGTTACAGACTAAAAACTAGAAATCGCCATAGTAACAACATAAATCTGCTAGGGCAGCTTCTGAAAACAACAACATGGCTGCCATATCTGTTCTTTATGCCCTCAGTTAGCTGAATTCCAATTCTGAGTGTGCGAGTTTTCCAAGTAATTTAGTTTTTTTATTGTTTTTATGTGGTAAAATGCATTCAAACAATCTAAAAAAAAGGCTCAAGTCAGGAATCTCTCACGTGTTGTGATATCAAATTTTCTACTTTTGGTTATTTTACTCGTAAATTTCTTTATCATGCAAAAGCTGGTATAAAATTTGCAGTCTTGGGATGATAAGGCTATTGAATGGAAACATGTTCATTTAGCAACAAGTCGAGGATGGAGAAAAGTTAGCAAGGTTATGTGTATTTTATAATTCTTAAATCGTATTCAAGTAATCACGTGTCAATCTACTATTGCAGGTGGAAAGTTCATACTCAATATTGAGAAGCGCACAATTGATTATGTAGAATCCGTTTAAGCTGATTATTTACTAATTGTATAAGAAGACTCTGTGTCTAAATGAGTGGTTTCATTAGTTTTAGTTGATTGCTTAATTTCTTTCTTTCCCTGTTTTACTTCCAAGCGACCTACAGAATGATAGTACTAGCCTTTAGGGCTGTCAATCAAATGAATTGTTGAATGATAAAATTAATATATCAACAAATCAACCGCATAAATTAGAGAATTAACGATAAAGAATTTAGCTCAAGCCTCGAAAGGTCAAAGTACTAACTATATACAGAAACAGAGCTGCTTAGTTTTTTTAACTTTGTATAGATGCAAACCAAACTCTGAATGTTACTAGAGGAGTTTTTACTTACTTTTACAATTTATTTAGTAAGAACCAATTTTGAAATTATTTAGAATTATGAAGTGTAGTTTAATTTTTTTACAAATTAATTGTCCGTACATTTATTGCAATTCTTTACATTATGAAATAGTGTTTCGAATTTTTATTTAATTTTAAAATTTAGTCAGATCCGACTTGGTAATTCCCCAATATACCCTTATGAAGTAGTAAAGGTTAAGTGTACTTGCAGTTATGGTGCTTACTTTGCGAAGGGTTGAACTATATGTAATGTTTTGGTCATTCAATTCGTGAGCAATAGAGTATTACTTTGGCATTTCTGTATTTTCCTGAATTTCATGAAACCTAATGTTTTTGTATGCGCCTTTGAAGAAGCTGAGATTCCCAATTTGAAGGAAGATAAACCAGGTCTTACTCACACTCAATACAAGGTAGTCTCTCAAATTTGGAACTTGATGTTGTTATATCTCACTTAATACATGGCATTGCCCTTTTGTTTAAATTTAATAAGGTAATATTATTTAGAATATTATTTTGTGTTCTTTTTCCTTCTCTATAAGACGAACAGTCTTATAAATTAATTTGTCCCAACACTAACCATATTGAGGGAGGCACACAGGCATGATGTTTGCCTGTTCCTGTCAATGGCTCTTGAGTTAGATGAGTGGCATGTTACTCATTTTTCTGTTGACTCACTCATTGTTGTCCACCCTTTAGATAATTTATATATCTTCTAATATGGGATTGAGTGGAGTATAAATGTATAATTTATATATCTTCTAATGGCATGTTACTCATTTTTCTGTTGACTCACTCATTGTTGTCCACCCTTTAGATAATTTATATATCTTCTAATATGGGATTGAGTGGAGTATAAATGTATAATTTATATATCTTCTAATATGGGATTGAGTGGAGTATAAATGTATGATATAGGATTTAGGTAGCAGATGTACCCATGTTGTGGTTAATATTTAACCAGACGGTATTTGTTTTTAGGATTTTTGTAATTCATCTATAAATACTTGAAAACCCCTTTTGATATATGTCAAGTTCCTCAAATTCTAAATTATCCTTTTTTTTACTTTTACATTCACATGACATCAGTTACTGGTTATTAGTATTATTTTTAATGTTAACTCCTGAAGAAGTTAGCAATGGTGATTTTCATTTTTAATGGTGGTCCTCTAAAATGCATCATAAATTCGATCCGAATATTATTGTTTTCTTGCTCCTCCAATATATTAGACATTTGAGCTCTTTATGAGAAACTGTTTATGCAAATTATTTACTGTATTACTCTTTCATTATGCATAATGTAATAACTTCCCAATATTGTCAAAATGTGCATTGTCTAGCTTGAGTTATATGCTACCCATTTGTTATCTTATTTTTTTTTATTGTCATTGATATTGTTGCTAGTGGTCTAAAATATATGTATACATACATACCTGCATAAATAAGTTAATCTCTGTTTTAGAAACTTGCTATATCAAAGGAGTTATATGATGTATCTGTTTTATAAACTTGCTAGAAAATGTCCCACACCTTATTATTCACCTATATCAATTTTGTAATAATACTTCTAATAGTCTCATAAATTCTTATTTTGTTAGTGTTTGGAATATTAATTTGAGAAAGACCCATTTTTTAGTTCATTCACAACAATTGACCATCCACCGTCTCATTGTAGGATCCTTCCTATTAGTTGCTTTATAGTTGATAGTTCAGCCCACGGAGTATCAACATTCTTTTTGTCATCAATGGAAATGAACATGGCCAGACAATGAGTCAAATTATTTCTGGAACAATTTGGTTTTCTACAATTTAGTCAATTATTTACATGATACTTCTTTTAATGAAATTACTTATTTTACCTCTTTTATAGTTGATAGTTCAGCCCATGGAGTATCAACATTCTTTTTGTCATCAATGGAAATAAACATGGCCAGACAATGAGTCAAATTATTTCTGGAACAATTTGGTTTTCTACAATTTAGTCAATTATTTACATGATACCTCTTTTAATGAAATTACTTATTTTACATCATTTTGATACCAAATGGTATTCTCTTATGCGCAAAAAATGACATTAGATTTATGCGAATACTGAACAATATTGGCTTTTTCTTCCAATCTAATTAGCTGTTAAATAATTAATATGAATTTGCATGTTTTATTTTTTATTCGCATAACTGTTAAATTTTTCTACTTCTACTACTTTTCGTTAAACTCTCAGTTGACAACAACAAATATCCGCAAAACACATATTTTGGTTAAAATTGACTTTATTTTTTATACCGATTTGTATTTTTCCTTTTCTTTTAATCTACTCAAAATTAATTTGTGCTTTTCGTTGACTCAGTTCATCTATGATAAGTTGGAATTTGTGTTTTCCTTCAGTTATATAGATTTTCTTTTTGTTCTCTTTTTAATTAGTATGACTAGATTTAAAATCGAATATGCAATTTTCAGCCTATATGTTTTTCCCAGTTTATATGCAATTTATGGTCCCCAAATTAAGTTTTCTTGGCATAACTGAAACGTTTACTGTAAATGTGACTACTCATTGTGATTTTCTTTTTCTCCACGTAGCCTGATGTGTCCTTCTCCGAAACTATTAGACAATGAGAATGTCATTTTTTCGTGGGCTTTACGACGTCGTCGAACTCGACCACAATCACAACTACTGTCTAAATGTCGAAAACTTAATTTGCAGTGGGGTAATACCCATCACCGTACCGCATCACGGTTACATGCCCAACCTCGCCGATCATATGCTACAAATTTGAAAAAGCCACCTAGACATCCTTTCGAACAGTTCTTGACGTCAGTCACACCTAAACGAACACACCGACAAGGTAATCAATTCTTAAAAAAAGAAATTTCACTTGCATTCTTTGTCTACCAGATCTTATTTCTTTCCCACTAAAAGGTTTTTTCAGCAGAGTTCGTGACTGTTGTGCTTACCCCGTACATTGGACGTCCACTCAGACATCAATTAGAAATTGGTTCTACGTCAAACCCACCTAAACGAAAACCACTACAAGGTATTCAAATGTATATATTAAGGAAAGTTTTTAACTATATTCTTAATTAGGACTTTTTTTTACTAATACTACAAATTTGCCTGTGCCGATGGCATGTACTTTTTTCCTCAGGTTCTGTTAGGTATCTTGAGTGCTAACAATTTTGTTCATAAATGACATACACTTTATTATTATGAATTCTTTGTTGATCCATCCTTTGGTGGTTATTACTCTCTCTACGTGGGTGTCGACTCTACGATTAACCCATCTTTCGTGGTAGTTGTCGTTTCCGCTGTCACGTGTTGGTCCTTACAAAAATCTAGCCACCTCACCACGCGTTAAATTAAATATCCTTTTTTTTTCACTTGCTGTTAGTTAGATCATATTAATATTAATTTTTTTTCATCTTTAAATATGCTAAATTTGGGCTACCAATCAATTCAAATAGTCAGATGGTTTTAGTACGCTAAATTTTGGCTACCAATTAACTTACTTAGTGGATTTTTCTCAAACACCCTCTTCACAATGTCTGAATACCCTTTCTACCACACGCCCACTTTGCTCTACACAAAGTCATAACACCCTTCCCAAATACCTTTTGATATCTTTCACACTACTAATTATTATCTACAGAGATTACGAATTCTATGCTTTCACCTTCCATTGGACGTCCACTAAGACGACAAATTGAAATTGGGTCGACGTCAAGCGCACCTGAACCAATACCACTACAAGGTAATCAACTCTACAATAATAACTACTTCACTATCATTCTTTTTCCACCAAATTTGATTCGTTTCACACTAATACATTTTTCCAACAGCGCATATGAATCATGTCGGCACCCTTTCCACTGTACGACCTACTTATACCGTGTTTGGATATGTACGTCCCTTTTATATTCTTAATGAAAATTGAACAATTACTGTTACTTATTGAAATTTATAACGTGTCTTTCAATTTGGGACAGGAGGATTATCATTTGCAATGCACGGTAAAATTATTTTGTTCTTTTATACCTAACTTGCTTTTTATTATTTTTTCTTTTTATTATACTTTCTAGATTTAACCTTCTTTTTTCTTCCTCTCTTTAATAGAGAGAACATTACCGGAAAAAAAATATTGGCATTGTCATTCAAGAAGAATCTGAATTGAAGATTATGCGTAAGGCAAGAAAATAATACTTTTTCTTTTCTTAAGCTCATACTTTATTTTCCAAGACAAAACATCTTATATTTGTACGCTATCAGGAAAATCAAAGAAAACTTCGATCCAAAGCAACAGGGAAGGATAATCAAAAAGGACAAGAAAAAGAAAATCGCGCTCCCTCTTTGCCTGTGGTAAGTTTACACTATCCTAGATATTAACGTTATTAGTTACAAAGATTTCTCACACAAAGTCGTATACATAAAATATTTGAACCTAATTTTTTAACGACACTATGCCTTCTTAGGTTTATAAGTATATATCTATTATTGTTTTCCGGGTTTCAATAATAATATCATTTACGAAACTACACTTCCCCAACGTAAAACAAAATAATCATAAAGTTGCGAGCAATGCATATTGCACAGTGCTTGCGTGTGAAATACAAAACCAATCAAATCAAATTGAATATATGCACCCTAATCCACAAATATAAAATATTTTTTGACCTCTTAAAAAAACACTACGACTTCTTACCTTCACACTTAGCTATCTATTGTTATTTTTAGGGATTCAATAAAAATATCTCTTACGAAGCTCCAATTCGTCAACGTAAAAGACGAGAAAGGGATAATGGTGATGTGCGTCCAATACATATTGCTCAGCGCTTGCGTCGTGAAAGAGAGAAGCAAGCAAAAATAAAACAATCTCACCCATATCCATTTCAACCAAGATTTTACCCTGGTTTAATCCCCAGGCCATCCAAACGCGCCGCTTATGAACGAGAATGTATCGCGATCAAGAATCATTTTTATCAGCATCCGTCGTTGTTAACACCTACGCCACCATGTTCTGATCGAATTCCTCCAGTTTCGATTTTACCACCTCAAGGGTTACATTCACCTAACTCAAAATCAAGGGGTGAAGAAATCCTTCTTCCACCAAATAATGTGGAGCATATACACGACTCCTGTAACATTATATCCTCTTCCATGCCTACATCCCCAACTTCTGGGTAAGTTTAATGCAAATGATTTATAACTACATACCATAAGGAATGTTATAATAGATATATGTTAACTATTTTGAAACAAATTCATGAATTTTCTAGGTTACTACCATTTCTTCAGTCAAACCTTGATAAAGCTTGCGTACAAGAGGAGGCATTGCCTACAAATATAGCCCCTCTTCCGCATCCTACTTTAGGGAGACACTACCTCGATAAAATGAATATACAGTGTCCTCACTGCTCAGCATTGCATTGGAACGTCGAAAAGTTGTCAACTTCATCTTTTAAATGCCCTTTTTTCGGAACATGTTGTTTGCAAGGAAAGATTCGACTTCCACAACTATTAACGCCTTCTCCAGAAATTCAATCATTATATGATGGCGATGATGATCAGTCAAAGTCCTTTCGAAGTTATACCCGACTGTACAATGCGGCTAATGCTTTTACTAGCTTAGGTGTACATATGGACGATAGAGTTGTTCCTGGTAGAGGTCCCAACGCATTTACAATCCACGGGGAATTGCGTCATCAGACAGGGTTGTTACAACCTGCAGCCGGTCAAGATCCAGTTTATGCACAGTTGTATATTCACGATGCCGATGTTGCTTTAGAATATCGTTCCCGAAGAAATTCGAAGCTGCGAGAGGATGTCCTGAGAACAATACAAGATAGTCTCTTGAGATACAACTCATTTTCTGAGAAGTTTAGATATGCAGCTGCAATTTTAAGCAATGAACATCTGAACAATCATGACATCCCAGCTTACCTTCATTATAGTGCATCGAAAGACCGACGAACTCATAATTTACCAACGTCAAATGAGGTGGTTGTTATATTATTACCTGGAGATGGTGCTGAATTCTCTGCGATGCGGGATATTATTGTACGGTTAAGAGGGAGTGACCAGTTGATGCACATAAATGAATGTCATCCAGCTTATTTACCACTACATTACGTATTGTTATTTCCGTTTGGTGAGCTTGGATGGGAACCAAATTTTAGGCAGTGGGATGTCAATCAAGGTAAAGTTTCATCAAAGAGACTTACGCAATTGCAATATTATGGGTATCGTTTGTTTGAAAGACCTACTGAGTATTCAACTATTTTGAGGGGCGGGAGATTGTTTCAAGAGTTTATTGTAGATGCATGGGCCGCAACAGAGCAGAATCGATTAACATATTACAGGCTAAACCAAACAAAATTGCGATCTGATCTATACCAAGATCTGGTCTCTGTAGTTACTGATGGGTTAAATGCTAATCAAGTTGGTAAACGAGTTGTTTTGCCTTCTTCTTTTTCTGGGAGTCCAAGGCAAATGTTTGAAATCTTCCAAGATTCTATGGCCATAACTCGGTATAACCAACACCCTGACATTTTCTTGACTATGACGGCAAATCCGAATTGGCCTGAGATAAAACATGCACTGTTACCACATCAAACGTCAATTGACTGCCCAGACTTGGTGGCCCGCGTATTTGAGTTGAAGCGACAAGCTCTGATGATGGAGATTGATAAGAAGAAAATATTTGGTGAAAAGGTGGCACATGTTTTCACGATTGAATTCCAAAAGCGTGGTTTGCCGCATATTCACTTGCTAATATTTCTTCAAGGGCCTAATAAAATACGAACACGTGAACACGTAAATCGAGTTGTTTGTGCCGAATTCCCCGATCCAATTTCTGATCCACTTCTATATGAAACAGTTAAAACTTGCATGGTACATGGACCGTGTGGTGTTCGAAATCTTAAATCACCATGTATGGAAGATGGTAAATGCACTAAGAGATATCCTAAAGATTGGGCAGAAGAAACTACAATGGGCGAAGATGGGTATCCGATATATCAAAGGCGGAATGACGGTCGAAAACATTCTCTGAGATCTGGACATGAAATTGATAATAGAGATGTTGTACCATATAATCCATACATCTCTAGGTTGTTTAATTGCCATATAAATGTGGAAGTTTGTGCAGGAGTAAGGTGCGTAAAGTATATTAACAAGTACATCTACAAGGGTCACGATCGAACAACTTTGGTATTGGGGGCCGTAGATGAGATTAAGCAGTATATTGACTCAAGGTACATTGGACCTACAGAGGCGGCATGGCGGATATTTGGAAATCCTATGCACCAAGAGTTCCCTCCAGTTATCCGTCTGGTAGTTCACCTAGAGGGAAAACATCACGTCTGCTATAACCCTTCTGAACCAATAACTGCAATAATGAACCGAGCAGATGATCAACAGACAACTCTAACAGGATTTTTTGCATGCTGCTCTACTAATGATTTAGCTCGAACTCTCACATACCAACAATTTCCAAAGCATTTCGTTTGGCAAAAGAAAGAACAGCTCTGGACAGAGAGGCGGAGGGGATTTGCAATCGGAAGAATATATTTTGCCAGTCCAAATGAAGGTGAAAGGTTTTATCTTCGTCTTCTGCTGACGGTTGTAGAGGGACCTCAATCTTTTCAATGTTTAAGAACAGTTGATAATGTTGTACACCCCACATATAAGGCTGCATGTATTGCCAAAGGACTTTTGGAAGACGATGAAGAGTGGATTCAATGTCTTATAGAAGCATCAATAATGAGAACAGGTTCTCAATTAAGAAGATTGTTTTCTATTATCTTGACACAATGCTCTCCTTTAAATCCAGAAGTGTTGTGGAACCGATTTTCTATGCATATTTGTGATGATCTATCACGCAAAATAAGTGCATGTTATGGCATTGATGTTCCTACTGATGCTCAAATTTGTGATTATGGTTTATACCTTATTAATCAGTTGCTTCACGATTCGGGGAAGAGCTTATCAAATTTCCCACCAATGCCACTGCCATCTGCTACTTGGAGAATTATTGTTGGCAATCCACTTATATGGGAACATAGGCAGTTGCATATTGAAGTTGATCAAATAAATGTCCACCAAAACATTGATTTGCTGAATGAAGGTCAGCGTAGTGCTTATAATGCAATCATTACATCTGTTTATGAAAATATAGGAACAACCTTCTTTCTGAGTGGGGGCGCAAGAACTGGAAAGACTTTTTTCTACAATACAATTGCCAAAAAATGTCGTTCCTTAGGCGATATAGTAATTACATTCGCATCCTCTGGAATTGCTTCTGGGTTGTTACATGGGGGTCGTAATGCACATTCAACATTCTGCATTCCATTAAACGTATTAGAAAATTCAGTTTGTGGATTCACGAAGCGATCATCACACTCAGAATTATTTCAGAATGCTAGACTAATTATATGGGATGAGGTTCCAATGCAGCATCGTTATCGTGTCGAAGTAGTTAACCGGACCTTACAAGACATCCGTGATAACTCACAACCATTTGGAGGTATTACTGTTGTTCTTGGGGGAGATTTTAGGCAGATTCTTCCTGTTATACCTAGAGGCCTTCGCGAGCATATAGTGGCAGCATCACTTCGACGTTCTTTGCTTTGGAAAGATGTACATGTCTTGACTTTACAAGTTAACATGCGCTTACACGATGACCCATCTAATAGATTTGATTTCTCGGCTTTTCTTAATGAGGTAAGACTATTTGTATATTTATTCATATTGCTATTTATATATCGTCGATAATATTTGAAATTTTACTAATCATTCATTTATGTGTAGATTGGATCTAACCCTCAAGAATCTATACAACTTCCAGATTCAATAAAAACAACTCAAAATTTATCTTCTCTGATCTCGACCATCTACCCAGAGCTAGAAGTGCGAAGTAAGGTCAATCCTGAATTCTTAAAAGATCGCACAATTTTATCTGCTAGAAATAAAGATGTCAATGATATCAACTTAGCTGCATTGGCGGTTTTTCCTGGAGAAATACATACCTACTTTGCTGCTGACAAAATGGTTGAAGATGATGACGTAGATCGTACTATTATGCATCGGTACCCGAATGAGTTTTTGAACACACTCAATCCCCCTGGACTACCACCGTTCAAATTAGAATTAAAAGAGGGTTGCCCAATAATGCTTCTAAGGAACATTGCACCGAAAGATGGCCTTTGTAATGGTACTAGACTTATCATAGTCAAGTGTGGTGCTTTAGTACTTGAAGCTGAGATCTTAACTGGTGATAAGCAAGGCGACTTGGTATTCATTCCAAGAATTTCTTTGACTCCTTCTTCGTCTGAGTTAAGTATTAAAATGACAAGAAGACAATTCCCAGTGAGGTTAGCGTATGCAATGACAATGAATAAATCACAGGGCTAGTCAGTCAAATTTGTTGGGGTAGATTTGCGTACGCCAGTATTTAGTCACGGTCAACTATATGTAGCTTTGTCAAGATGCACATGTTCTTCCCGCTTATGCGTACTTATTCGTGAATTGACTGACAAGTCCACAACAAATATTGTATATCCTGAAGTTTTGTTATAATTTGGTGTGTTTGAGGTACCATTTCTTATCTCCGTGTATTATTGCCTTCTTACGTTAAAGGTTTAGCTATTTATTTTTTCAAATAAATATAACTAAACGATTCATTTCATTTTTTCCAGTCTTGGGATGATAAGGCTATTGAATGGAAATGTGTTCATTCAACAAGTCGAGGATGGAGAAAATTTAACAAGGTCACGTGTATTTTATAATTCTTAAATCGTATTCAATTAATCACGTGTCAATTTATTTTTTCTTGCGATATTACTAACATTTTGCTTTCTCTTATAAGTAACAGATTTTTGTTACTAACAATATCTGTTGGCCGTGGACGTTGTCGATGGATAGTCTTTCTTTTCAGAGGTTTATGTACCGAAGACATGGTAGAGCTTGACAGACCTACAAGGAAAATGTTGTTAGGGATGTATTTTTTTGTAATAGCGTACTAAAAGTGGTAATATTTTTGGGTAGCTAATTGGAAAATAGATTGTTGTAAAAAACCTTACTTATATACGCGATGTTGTATTTATTATAAATTTATATTATTAAGTGTGTCATCTATTATGTGTATAGAGTTCGCAGGTGTTCGATAAAAAGGATACATTGTTGTGAAGGTACATGTACTTTGTCTATCAATCCACTTTGACAAGGAGGTGGAGACGTAACTTTTAATTGTTTTATGCAGAGATGCTTTTGATTCCCTGCGATTGGTGGATTATTGCTGTAGAAGAATGCTACTGACTCATGTTGACCTCATTGAGATGCTTCTGAACTACCATAGTACTCTCTATCTCTCTCTTGCACTGTGTGTCAGTCTTTACTTTTCTGTCAGTTTACGTAGGTTATTTTATGTGCCTCCATAGGTGTGTATCTGTGTGTATGACCTATGTTGTGGTTGAAACCCATGTAACCTTTTCTTTTATTCACCTGCGTAGGTTTGTGTATGTCCTATAGTCGTTGGGGGAAGGACTGGTGGTAGTCGGGTAACGTTTTCTTCAACTTTCTTTTTTCCCTAGATGTTGATGAGTGTTTTTGCTTTCGATTAAAAGATCAATTTGATGTTGCATGTAGAAGACATGTTCTTCTAAACTTCTCAATGTATAGGATTTGGTAGGCCAAGTGACAGAAAATCCGTTACTTTCCTGATTTGTAACTGGTTTAGTGGCTTTACTATCTTTTGATAAATTTTATCCACCTGTTTATAAACAAAGTATGCTTCTTTTGTTAAGATGGTGAAGATAATATAGATATGTGTATATCTTTTCATTAAGTTAGCATTGCGATTCATTTTCTCTGTCATTGAAGAACATGGATTTTAGCCAACTAAATCTATTGTACACGAGTATTCATAGTGCCGTAGGCACGGGCTTTTATCTAGTGTGTATATATATATATATATATATATATATATATATATATATATATATATATATATATATATATATGTATTCTAAGTACTCCAGTAACTCCGCCATAGTTTTTCTTCTTTAATCATCTTATAAACGCAAATGCCTGTTTAGGAAGTTTAAAGTTAAAATATTTTGTTTTATGAAATATTTGTAAACATTATTTACTTTTTACATGCAAGTAATCTTTTAACAATTTTACTAGTACATGTACTGTTTTATTTAGCTGCACCATGATATATTGAAAATAAATCTCAATATATAGGACTAAATGACTAAAAGCAATGTTACAGTGAGCCTTCTTCAGTGAAAAGCATGCTGCAGTGAGCCTTACTCATATTGTAGCTCTAATATTTTTGCTTTTGGCTCATCATAATCATCATACTCTGGTTTGTAACAGTGCATTGCATCATTAGCTCGAGCCCTCATATATTGTCATGGAAAGCACGTTATTCATATAGATATTAAACCTGAGAACCTTTTGGTTGGGGCACAGGTAATAAGCAGCACTTAGTCTTGCTCCTATTTTCTGTTGTAATGCATTAATAGCTACTTTTAGTACTTATTGTGTTAAATTGGGTTTTTTTATTGTCTCACGGTGAACTTAAAATCGGGAATTTCGAGTGGTCAGTTCACACATTTAACCGTAGGCAGACTGTGTGTGGAACTCGTGATTATCTCCCACCTGAGATGGTTATGTACATTTGCACATTTCATCGGAGCACTTGTAGTGTAAATGATGTTAATATTATGTTCAGTTTTGTATTTAAGCAATTTAGGTCATTGAGGGTATTGAATCTGTCATTAATATTGAATGTTGATGACTTAGTAGAATCTCCTTTTTTTGCAGGATTGTGCAAGTGGATATAAAGTTTTGTTCAAAACAACCTATCGTCTCTTTAGCCGCAAAAGATCTCATCAGTCAGGTTTGGTTTTTCTCCTCTGCCCTACATGAAATCAGGAAACTGATTTCACTTGTCATAGTTTTTCAAGGTTTAGGAAAAAGTTCCACTTATTCTATCTTTTTATAATATAGTAGTTATCAAGGTTGGTCTAAATTAATCTCTTTTTAGGTATATTGAAGCTAGTAAAGCTCAGCTTAACAAGTTTGAAGGTCTTTATCTAGTTTCTTCAGTAGCACAGACTGTTATTTTATATGCGTTCAAGAACATGTTGAAAATGCTATACATCCTTTCATGCCTTACGTGATTGAAAGAACTGTGGTAGATTTAGATAGTTGATTGTAAAGATGATTAATGATCATGTACTAGATGATATTATTTAATTAATAATATTTGAGTTTTTTGTTCCAGATGATTTTATTTAATTAATAATAGTTGAATGATCATGTACTGGATTAATGATCATATTGTTGCTATAAACCAAAGAAAAAGGCAACATTTATATTGTTGCAAATCATAGCAACTTTCGTTGCACATATAAAGAAAATGGCAATGTATAGTGTTATTGCTAATTGACAACAATTTTCATTGCTCTAAAAAAATAATCAGCATCGAATATTATTGTTGCTAATTGATCATAATTATCTATAACAAGACCAACGACAATGAAAAATCTAGTTGCAAAATAATATATGGCCGACATATTGTGCTCATTTAGCAACAAACATCGTTGTCAAAAAGTACACAACAACAATTTTCATACTGTTCAGCAACGACAAACATCGTCGGTAAAAATGTCTCAACTACAACGAAATTTCATCTTCGTTGACAAAATAATTTCATTGCTAGACAATTAGCAATGCTCATTGCCCAACGGATGGTCCAACAACCGAAAAATCGTTGTAAATGACCTTTAGCAATGAAATTTCGTATCTTTATCAACGAAAATTGGTTGTTGCCGAATCGCCTTTTTTGGTAGCGTGACAACTCTATCGTACCGACCACGTGTATTTCCTCGTTCCCAAAACCATAAAGTGGTGACTCCATCCCGTCCTCCATTTTTACACCATCCAAGTCTATTTGTTGATATGCATGATTATACAAAACATCTACCGAGGATCCATTATCAATCATTATTCTCTTCATAAACATCGATCCAACTTGGGCTCCTTCATATGGTTCCACCGCATCAGGGGATAATCTTCATCTGAGAAGGAAATAACTATGTTCGGGAATGGCCGATAAGGTTTTGTCGTCTACACTGACAACGCCCTCACTATATCTAAGACTGATCGTCGTCGTTTTCCGGTCTACTTCTTAAAATTTCCTCTAATAATAACATCAATGACTTTTCTCGAACGATTATCTTGATTTGCTTCCCGATGACTCCTTTGAGGTTGTGCTTGGGCCGGGGCCTCCCGCCCAATCACATATTGAACAAGCTTTCTATTTTGAACATTCTTTTATATAAGGTCTTTGAGTTCATGGTATCGCCCTATTGCATGCCCCGATGTTTGATGGTAGTTATAATATATCCTCCTATTCCCCTTATATCCTTGAGCATTCTTCTGAGGGGATTCAAAAAATGGCTTTCCCCGAATCTGCACCAAAATTTGTGAACTCTGTTAGTGTTTAGGGGAGTATATGTCTTAACATCTTGCTTCGATCGAGAAAACGCTTTGTCTATCTGAGGAGGATTTATCTTCGGGCCGATTTGATCCCACATCTCCGGTTTAGTTTCATTGTGTTCCTGGGATGGTCAACCACTTTCTGATTTTGATTTAAATTTGTCATAGCATCCTCTATTGCAATGAAATTCTCTGCTCATTCATAAGCATCCAATAATTCTTTCGGGGGCTTGAACTTGATGTCATTCATAAGCTTTCGAGACCTTCCAACATCTAAGCTCGATGTGAAGAAACCCAAAGCTTGAGTCATGGTAAGGTCTGTGATTGTCCCGATTGCTTCTCTGAACCTCTAAACATATTAACTCTTTGACTTGGTATGCTTTTTCTTAATCTGCATGAGTGAGGCTGTAAGCTTTCCCCTTCTTTTCTTACTTCTGAACCGCTTATGAAACTTGTTGCACTGCTCCTACCAAGACTCGATGCAATTTGGGGGGTAGAGACATGAACCACTGCTTGGCCGACTTCTTCAAGTTGGTGACAAATATCTTGCACATCCCAACCTTCGAGTGATTGTAATAATCCATGACACTGATAAGAATGAGTATGGTCATATGAATCACCAGTTTTGTCGTATAACTCTAATGATGGTAGCTTCTTAGACGGATCAGCCCTCTCTTGAACAATGGTCGGGGAAAAAGGAGACTTCGGATCAATGGGCTTTAGATCTGGCTCTTTCCCTGTCATCCCTTACTCTAGTTCATCCATTCTCTTCAAGACTGGGTCAAGGACATCAAGCATTCTGTCACGTCTTTCCCCTTTCCTCGTGTCATCGTCAACCCTATTAGCAGGCGGGGACCTAGTTCACTTTCTTATATTGTCATCAACCTTATTAGTAGGCGGGGACCTAGTTCTCCTCCGATGTGAATGACGTGAATGAACAGTTTCTCTATCACGAGAAACTTGCCTTGTACCTCCCCTCTTTATATCTTCTTTATCCCTCTGATTTGGTTTTGTGCGATGACCCTTTGAATTCTCCCTCAGTTGTAATGTTAGGGGGTCATTCACTCAGCCGTGCTAAACTCGGCTTTGTGGCGTTGGTTCCCGAGACCCCCTGACAGTAGTTTGGGGTTCGTTGTCATCCTGTAATTCCTTCAGAAGCCCTACCCATTCCTCTTGCTATCGGTGTAGAGTTTCCAATGCTTTTTTAGCCCTTTGGATGATTAGCCTCCGTATAGTCTCCCGCTGGTCCTGTCCACCAGACGCCATGTTCCGATCCTGTTTGCCCCACCCCATATTCCGATCCTGATTGTTCTCCTTGTGCACAAATCTTGGACTAGTGAGTTGGGAGGAGAGAACATCCGACATCTTAGAGGTGATGATTGTGTTGCTATTATCTTGAACCCTCATGGTGAGCTCTCCCTTTTAGACATCTATAATAGTTCTCCCGGTGGCTAGAAATGGATGCTTTAATATTATAGGCACCTCTCGATCCTCCTCAAAGTCCAGAACTATAAAGTCAGCTGGAAAGATGAATTTGTCAACCTTTACCAACACATCTTCCACTATTCCTTTAGGGTATGTCAGAGATCTATCAGCTAGTTGTAAAGTAACACTGGTTGGCTTAGCTTCGTTCAACCCCAGCTTCTTATAGATAGACAATGGCATAAGATTGATGCTTGCTCCCAGATCACATAACGCTTTGCCATTAAATTCACTTCCAATAGAACAATGAATGGTGAAACTCCCAGGGTCCTTAAGCTTTGGAGGAAGCTTCTTCTGAAGAATTGCATTGCATTCCTTTATTAGCGCGACCGTCTCATAGTCACCAAGCTTTCGTTTCTTTGACAGAATGTCTTTCATAAATTTTATGTAGCTTGGCATCTGTTCCAAAGTTTTAGCAAATAGAATGTTTATGTGATGCTTTTTCAAGACCTCAAAGAACTTAGAAAACAATTTATCCAGTTTCTATTTTTGTCGCCTTTAAGGAAATGGCATGGGTTGTACTCTTGGAATAGTCCTGTTGACTATTGGGACCGACTCTTGGATTTCTTCCACCAAAATTTTTGGCTTTCCACTTGTTGTATTTTCTTCCTAAACAACAACTTCCTCTTCAATTGGGTTTGGTGACACTGTAGTGGTTTCTCTATTAGTATTCAGTAAAGGTCTACCACTACGTAGTGTAACTGCTTTGCATTGCCCCTTGTCTTCCCTCTTTGGATTGACTTCAGTGTCACTAGGCAAGGTTCCTTGCGGACAATTGTTAATAGCGCTTGTAAGCTGTCCCACTTGGTTTTCGAGATTCTGAATAGCAATATCTTGGCTATTAATTCTCATCTCATTTTGTGAGATATACCAGGAAAGCAGTTCTTCCAGGTAAGACTTTTTCTCCGTATGAGGAGCTTGTTGTTGATTGTAATTTTGAAACCCTGGAGGATATGGTTTTCTTGGAGTTGAAGATTGTCCTTGATTGCTATTATTGCTCCATGAGAAATTAGGATGATTTCTCACTCCATGATAATAATAAGTCGGCACATTGTTGTTTTGCTGCCAATTGTAATTACTGACATACTGCACTGATTCTGTCCTGATAGCACATTGATCACTAGGATGTTCTCCAGTCTGTATATCACGTACCACTGCAACACTTTGCACAGGTTTCATTCCCATAGTGTCGATTTTCCTTGCAAGTGGAGCCACTTGTGCAGATAAGGATGTAACTGCATCCACTTCATGCATTCCCGCTACTTTCCTTGGAGTCAACCTCTCAGAAGGCCACTGATAATTATTTGCTGCCATGGTTTTCAACAACTCATACGCCTCATCATAATTCTTCCCCATTAAGGCTTCGCCAACTGCGGTATCAATACTTTGTAGGGTAGAACTTGACAAACCGTTATAAAATGTCTGCACTTGTAACCACTTAGGTATACCATGGTGGGTACATCTTCTGAGAAGATCCTTAAAATGCTCCCACGTCTCATAAAGAGACTTAGAATCATACTGTGAAATGGTTGTAATGTCATTTTACATTCTTGCTGTTTTAGTCGGGGGAAGAATTTCGTCAAAAATTTCTGAGCTAGATCAGCCCATGTGCTAATGGAGCCTGCTGGTAGAGCATGCAAGCAATTCTTCGCCTTATCACGCAGAGTGAAAGGAAACATACGAAGTCTGAGAGCGTCTTCGGAAACTCCTTAATATCTGAAAATGTCACAGATTTTCAGAAAGTTTATCAAATGAGCATTCGGGTCATCATTTGGCATTCCACCGAATTGAACATGATTCTGAATCATTTGGATAGTGCCCGGCTTGATCTCAAAGCTAGTAGCTATAATAGCTGACCTAATGATGCTCGAATGGATATCTGTGACTTGCAGCATAGCATATTCCCGTAATGTTTTATGATCTTCTGCCATTGTATCTTGATCGTGCACAACTTGACCCCTTCTTTCTTTTCGCAGTCTTTGCAAAGTTCTTTCAATCTCAGGATCGAAAGTTATGAGATTCGGATCTTGAAAAGGTTGCATACAAAATCAAGAGTACCTGGAAAATTAAACAAACGTAACCGTTTAAATTAAGATTATATCGAATGAGCTTAATATTGCAAAAAAATTATATAAATAACTCATCGGCAATGGCGCCAAAAACTTGACGGTCATTTTCACAATTAAAATTAGCGTGCAAGTATACAAGGTCTTCAAGTACTATAAAGTATTTCTATGCTGATCCCACAAAGAGTTAACTGTAATATTTTTCATATATTAAACTTATAACAATATAATCTTATTTAAACAATGACTAAAGTTGGTGATTTTGATTAACACATTTTTAAAATAAATAAAACACGACAACTAATATTAGGACCACAACTTTACTTACTATCTCATTAAAATTTCACACCCTTCCTTTTAATGAATGGATCAAACGAATGATAACCTGAGAATAAAAGCAACCATAAACCTCTTTCGATAGTTAAATGATTCACACCCTACTACTTAGACCACTATATTCCTATGTGATCCTAATTAAGCAAGATGACAATAAAAACAGATTCTCTACAAGGCTACACAAGAGCCAAGGTATATTCTTATCCAAGATACAAGTTAGGTATTCCATCTGAAGATAAAGAATCCTACAAGTGTTATCATGTTTTAGGTAAGCTATTTAATCCATTTTCAATATCATAAACAACACCATAATACTTACAAGGTAAGTAATCCATACATGAAGAACAAAACATGATAATCATTCATTTCCAATCCATACACATTAAAAGGAGAGATATTCAATTAAAACTAAGTAATGAGCTTCATTGTGATCTTAGAAAGGAAGTTAGTTCATAACTTGATGAATAAAAACCATTAACAAGTTGCTCATCATTCTTAAATTACACAAAAATGAAGACAAAATATATAGATGAAACTTCTTATGACACAAGTTTCATGCAAATAAAATCCCTTCACTATGTATCAATCCAAGCTAGACAAATCTCCTTGGTCTTGAACTCAAAACCAATCCAAGTTGCTTTGTAGACTTGAAAAACTGAAGAAAAGTTGCTCTGAAGAAAATAAAATCGACCCCCCTTAGGTCAAGCAACACTTAGAGTTAAATAGCCAAAATCCCGCCTGTGGACAGTATGGTTGACCGCTGTGGCGATGCTCTCCACCGCTACAGTGGTGGCCTTGGCTAGAAATTACTGAAATGCCCTTTTAGCTTAAAAACCCTGCAAGTCACATACAAGAGATCAGGAACCCATAAAAACATGTATGTAAGCATAAATAACTTTCAAAAACTCACAAATCATTAAGTCAGAAGTATTAATTCGCATTCGCAGGTATAAAACCCACTCATCACTTACCAAATGAACTAAAACTCTAGCAAGCTTAGGGAGGTCCTTTATTTATAAACATCCTCTAAGTAATGCTTGAACTTCTTAATCACCCAACCTTAGTTGATTGGCTTAATTAAACAAGGATTCACATTTTAAGGGATTTGATGTGCATTGGGAAGGAATTTGTGAATTGATGTTTTCCAAGCAATTTCTTGAGCCTCTTCCCCCTTGTGGTCCACCTCCCCTAATGGCCGGCTACTCTCTCTCTCTCTCTCTCTATATATATATATATATATATATATATATATACATATATTCATTTTCCAATTGCTAGCACTCTTGACCAAGTTGGACTTTTAATTCAATTTTTCTGGGCCACTAGTTTATATCATTTTTGGCTAGCCACACATAGGTCATTGGGCTCTTAGCATACAAGATAAATTACAAGTATTTGAACTAGTTAAAAAAAAACTACAACACAAAATTTATAAGTCCATAATTTATTAAATGATTGGGCTTGCTTAATTAAACAATTGGACTAGTCCACTAGTAATAAATTTCTAGTTGGACTATCAAATAACATTATTACTATTTTACACCTAGCATTAATTAATAACCACATTAATTAATTTACATAATCCAATTTAACTTGCTGGATATCAAGTTAAATGAATTATCACATAGCTCACTAACCTTATCAATAATTTGATATTACATTATCTAGGTTGGTCCATTAATTTAATTAACCCATTAATTAAACTTTCCTTTAATTATCTCAACACATAATTAAATAAACCAAGCTATCATACAATGATTTAATTTAATCGCACAAAAAATTAATTTATCGATAATTAATTTCATTAATATAAGTTAAAATATTCACGGTTATTACAAGAGTCGTATTAATTATCACTTGATATAGATAGGGAATTGATATTTTCACAAGAAAAATTGATATTTTCGCAAAGCTCTCCTTATATGAATAGTAAATAGGTCCCACGATCATGTGAATGAGATTTCATGAAAATATCAATTTTTCTTTGTGAAAATAGTAATTCCCTATAGATAAGTTTTTGAATTGAATGATATTAATGATTGAGATAAGGATTTAAATTATAATAACTGTTTGGATAGCTATGACCATATTTGCTATATAGAGAAGGTACTGAATTGAATTATTATTTTATATGATTATACTTCTTGAAAATAAAGAAGGGTTTTAAAATCAATCTTATATTTTATAATAGAACCTTGTTACATATGATGATAAATTTATATCGATTGTAAATAACTACGTGTATGTGAGAATACATGAGATAGGAGAAAATTAAAAATGTTCTCAACCTAATTTATTTTATCTTACCGCTTAAAATTCCACCTAAGTCACAATTTAACTTCATTATATATTCGTCGGCATATAAATTATTTCATTTACTATATATTGAAGGATTTAAATGAAATCATATTAATGATGTATGCATATTAAAATCATTAAATCATATTAATGATATAAGGGTTTAAATTTATTATATTAATTATATACAAGGGTAATTAAATTTATCGAGTGTGGTGAATGGGGATATAATTTTATTTGAGTGTTGATATATACACACCTAAAATGTATTTTTGCAAAACTTTTATATGCAAGACAGCAAGAGACTGTATTACCCTTACATATATAAAATTAATTAATAACTATCTATCAATTTTATTTTTAAATTTATTATACTTAATATTTACAAGTCAAAATGTGTGTAAACAGCTAGCTACTTCAAAACATTATTCTCAACCGTTTACGAAATCAAACTACTATATTAAGGTAGCTAGTTTCTTAACTAATAGCATTCTTTTTAGTTTGAGATATTTTATATTATAATTTATTATTAAATTAAAGACTAGAATACATAAAATATTAGAAAAAATAAAAAAAACAAAAGATTTATAAATGGTAAACTTTTTCTTGTTCGTATTTTTTAAGACATGATATATAATTTACCTCGATATCATATTAAAGTGATACTCCACAATATAGTCAAATTGGTCCATCTAATTCAAATATATATATATATATATGTATATGTTTCGACTTGAAATCAATTCATGAATTTTAAAATTCAAAGTAAATAAGAAATTATTTAGTCAATAAAATTTCAAATATTGTAAAGTATAAAAAAATTACGAATTACAATTTATAAATTTTAGAATTTATATATATATATATATATATATATATATATATATATATTACCATGTCTGATAAAATATATTATAATAATTTAAATTTTATGAACATAATTGATAGAGATTTATTAGACTTTTTTTTTGTTGAGTTTAAGGTATAATTAGCTTAGGGCTAAAATAGACAAGTGTTGAATAATTTAATTGGCTTTCTATTAATTAAGGGTAGTATTATCTCTTTAATATAAAAAAATATGCAACAATAAATTTAGAGTATGCATATAGTACCTTCTATTTTTTAATAGAATCATATTAATTGTGGGGATATGGAAAATCATATTGCATTAATTGGATTCAAATAGAAACAGCTAGACCACTGGGGATAAGGCTAGAATCATATTACTTGTGGAGATAAGGCTAGAACCATATTAATTGTGGGGATATATATGGCAAGTCATATTGCATAATGGATTCAAATAGGATTATCTAGAGCAAATCCAAACATGCCTATATATATATATCCATCACCACCACTCCTCTCTACCTCACTAGCTTTTAAATTGTCTCTCTCTCCCTTGTTGTCCACACTAATGGAGTCCTACTTGGGTTTTGTATTGGTGAATTTTGTAGCCATTTTTATTGGCGTTTTGGGTCTTAAGTGGCTGCTTGGCTATATCACCTGGTGGCTGTATGAAAGCAAGTTGGGTGACAAGCGCTTCTCTCTTCCTCCAGGTGATTTGGGTTTGCCTTTTTTTGGGAATATGTGGTCATTTCTCCGAGCTTTTAAGTCCACTAATCCTGATTCTTTCATTTCCAGCTATGTTAGCAGGTCCTCTCTCTCTCTCTCTCTCTCTTTCTTCGTGTGTGTATATATATAGACACACAAGATTTGGATTTGTAACTCTCCACTATACAGATTATTATATTAGACAAATCCAACTCATGCTATATATATATATATATATATATATATATATATATATATATAGTCACTTAATTATTTATATAAACTGCCAAATGGACTGCCTATTTACAATTGTCTCTCTCTCTCTCTTTATTCGCGTGTGTATATATATAGACACACAAGATTTGGATTTGTAACTCTCCGCTATACAAATTATTATATTATACAAATCCAACTCATGCTATATATATATAGCAACTTAATTATTTATATAGACTGCCAAATGAACTGCCTATTTACAATTGTCTTGAATCCAGATTCCTCGTGTATTACTTTGGTTAAATCCTGTTTTCAAATGTAGTTTTGGTCCCCATCCCATCATTTTTGTCCCAAACAAGTAACAACCATACACACACATACATGAGAGTTGGATTTGCAACTCTATGCTATACAAGTATTATGCAAATTCAACTCTTCACTATATAGAATATTGCAACTTACTTTTATAGACTACTGAATGGATTATTACCCATTTGTAATTGTTTGAAATCCAGATCCCTCCTGTTTTTAAATGTAGTTTTTTTTTTTGTTGCTATGTTAAGCTGAAATTTAACAATTTTGGCTTTGTCAAGATTGGATCCCAAAATCTCAGTCACCCTAGAGTGAATTTACCATTGGGCTACTTGAGGCTTGGTTTTTTAAATGTAGTTTTGGTTCTCGTCCTATAGTTTTTGTCTCGTACAAGTTACAACCAAAATTCTTTAGGTGATTGAGTTGACCTTAAAGTCTAAATATTAATTTTATGACTTTCTTGCAGCCTGTTTAATTTGAAACAAATATTTTTTTTTGTTGTATTCTTGGATATGTTCTAATGATCAGTGGCGAAGGCAGAAATATTTTTTAGTAGGATCAAAATTATTACTAAGCTATAAATAATTTAGCAAGGGTTCGGAGGCAGCGCTCTCAAGCCAATTTTTTATTAATATTTTTGTACTTTTGGGTCACACACACACACACACACACACACACACACACATATATATACTATATTACAATGACAATATAAAAACTATTAATATACGGTATATATATTATATTGACTCATAATAGATTTTTCTAATCACAACTGTTCATAAGTATTTAATTCATTAATTATTTTGAAAAATAATATAAATTAGATTATTATTTAGTTTTAAAATATTATAGAGAGGTATATATTGAGGGAATATAAGTCATATATGATTAAAATTTGATTGACAAAATTATAAATTTTTAATTTGATCCCGTATAGTAAAAATTTTATAAAATTTGAGTGGGGTCAATTTATATATAATATTTAAATTTTTTAAAATTTACTATATATTATAAAGTAATTATTTTTTTCAATGGGGTCAATTGACCTCACAAGATAACACGTGGCTTCGCCGTTGCTAATGATATTTTAAATGGAAAATACAGATACGGCCGTACCGGAATTTACAAGGCCCTCATGTTTGGTAATCCAAGTGTCATTGTCACAACACCTGAAGCATGCAAACTAGTTCTGACGGATGATGAAGCATTTGAGCCCGGCTGGCCTAGTTCTACAGTAGAACTTATTGGGAAAAAATCGTTTGTTACCATTTCTTTTGAAGAACACAAGCGATTACGGAGATTAACTGCTGCACCGGTGAATGGACATGAAGCCTTGTCAAACTACATACCCTACATAGAAGATATTGTTATATCTGCCTTGGATAAATGGGCAGGCATGGGCCAACTCGAGTTCCTAACTGAGCTTAGAAGGCTAACATTTCAGATAGTTATGTATATTTTTATGAGCTCGGAGAGTGAGCATGTGCTGGAGGCATTGGAGAGAGAGTACACTGCACTTAATTATGGAGTTAGAGCCATGGCAATCAATATCCCTGGATTTGCTTACCATAAAGCGCTCAAGGTTTTTATTTATTATTATTATTATTATTATTATTTGACTAATCCCTGTAATAAGAACAACAAATAATTATTATAAATAATTTAATTAGGCTGTTTAAATAATTTCAGGCACGAAAGAAACTTGTGGCTATTTTCCAGTCAATATTGGATGACCGGAAGCTGAGGAGAAAGGGAAATTCACAAACTAAATCAAAGAAAGATATGATGGATGCTTTGTTGGATGTTGAAGATGAGAATGGTCGAAGACTAACTGACGAAGAAATCATCGATGTTCTAGTAATGTACTTGAATGCTGGTCATGAATCTTCCGGTCACACTACAATGTGGGCTACCATATTTCTACAAGGACACCCTGAATTTTTCCAGAAAGCTAAGGTAAAAGAATAAAAACTTATTTTTTAGCTCATGGCTATATTAAGTTTTGTACATTTTCTTAACCGGCCATTAGCAAACTCTAGCCAAATTGTTGCCAAATTTATTCATAAACACATAATCATTTCATTATAATGTAGGCGGAGCAAGAGGCTATAGTAAAAAACAGACCACCTACACAGAGGGGGTTGACACTCGAAGAAATAAGACAGATGGAATATCTCTCAAAGGTACTTGAATTCTTTTCACATGCACTCTTGGCCATTGACATTGATATTCTACATGTAGCAAGTTAATTCAAGTTGAAGAGTACTTATATTTTAATTAACAATAGCTCTTTCTTTGTTGATATTAAAGGTGATCGATGAAACCCTTCGTTTAGTAACATTCTCTTTTACGGTCTTCCGAGAGGCAAAACGAGATGTTAATATAAGTGGTAAGTTAGTCATCATAATTGTGTGTGCATAAATTTGAAATTGTTAATTACTCCATCCTACTATTATGTCTAAGTGTGTCCATGAGAAACATGCATATTAATTGTTAGCTTTTCAGGTTATACCATCCCCAAGGGTTGGAAAGTTTTGACTTGGTTTAGGAGTATTCACTTAAATTCAGAAATTTATCCTGCGCCTATGGAGTTCAATCCTTCCAGATGGGATGTGAGTTTCAAAAATATTTCTTTCCTCTGTGTGTGCGCGTGCGTGCGTTTTAAGATGCTAATAAGCTTATCATTGTGTCTAGGATTTTACACCAAAGGCAGGAACTTTCCTTCCTTTTGGAGCAGGCAGTAGATTGTGCCCTGGAAATGATCTTGCAAAGCTGGAAATCTCTATTTTCCTTCATTATTTTCTCCTAAACTACAAGTAAGTTACGGATTGCCCATGCAATTCTTCTTATTGTCCTAATGTACTAATATTATTATATATTGAGAGTTCCTCGGAAGCTTGCATACATATATACTACACACATACATATATACTTATATCTAGAAAGCAGGGATTTCTTCATTACCCAACGAACTGTCCAATTCCCACATTAGATATTTCGATCCTCAAGGACTCTTAGGAATACATGTGCCTTTGCTAGTAACACATACTCCATTCAAAAAGTAAAGGAATGTTTATTTGCTTATGGATGCACAGCAGAATTAAAACTAGAAATATGACCACTTTTTCATTTTGCAGGCTTGAACGACATAATCCACAGTGCCCATGGATGTTCTTACCGCATTGCAGGCCTACTGATAATTGCTTGGGAAAGATAAGAAAAGTGTCTCCTTGATGATTATTGGTAGAAGAAAAGAGAAAATAAAAGCTCAATTATCTATTTTGCTCTTTAGTATTTTTCTAAGTTGTTGCCAGATTAACTTTGTTGCTATTACATTTATCTCCTGTAGTAGGAGTATGGAATTCTATTATAAGATCCTTTGCTTTATTTATTTAGAAGGTGAATTGAAATTTGTGAGCTCAGTATAAATTAGGGTTCTCATATGACCTAAAAGAATTTAATGAAAGACGGAAAAGTTGAAAATCAATGAACAAACGATCAAAAGGCGGGAAAACCTTAGGTTTTGGTCCCTTGGGGTACTCCCACCCTAAGGTTCGGCCACCCTAGATGGCCTCGCCTTGATGCAAATGTTTGACAATGATGCCCTAATCGAATTTTATTTGAACTATCGAAATGAAACAACATAAAAGAACAGAAAATGAAAAGGGAGGTGCCCCTTAGGCCACCCTAGGTTTTGGCCACCTAGGGGGAGTGTCGTCTCGTGTTCTCAAAAGTTATGCTTTGAAGCAGTGCAATGAGGAAACAAGGACAAAACACAAAAAACGCGAAAACTTAAGGGATCTATAATACCTGGTAAAATAAAAAATAAAATAAAATATGTAAGTAAGCTTTAAAATATTTAATTTGATTTTTTCTTATGTTTGAGTCGAGCTATCCGTTTAATTCATATGGGCTAAAATGTATAAATAAGTGATGGATAAATTAATTTGATTAAATTGGGCCTTAAAACTAATTGGGTGTAATTTATATATGGGTAATATTAAATCCTATTATAATTAGGAGAATTAATAAGATAATTAATAAATAAAATCTAATCATACTCGGCATTAGTTTTAACGCGAATTGGGGAGTAAGGAAACGAAAAGGAAAATGTTTGTGGACTGTAAAACGAAAAGGAGGCAGCGATAGAACAAAATTTGGTAAACAGGTAATTTTGAAATTTATCTTGTATTAATTGGTGGCTTTTGAAGTGTTGATAGTTTAATAATATTTATGGAAAAACATGAATATTGTAAATAATTGCTGATTTTATACAGAGAACCTTTGTGTTGAAAAGATTCCTTGCACCTATATAGAAGAAGTAATTTAATAATAAATTTACAAGCCTTGATTCTTACTATGTAGGATCAGATAATATATATATTATATATAGATTATGTATATATTTCATACCTTTCCAGCAGGATTATATTATCAGGAAGAGGACGTCCAGATCGGATAAATAGTTCAAAGGCTAGAGATTGTATTCAGCGGTTTAGGTTTGAAGAATAGAGATTGTAAATTAGCAAAACACTTTAGGGGTATAATGGACAATTTATACGTTTTGACCAACTTAAAAAAAGTGCCTGGTAAGTCATTCTAAAATAAGTAACAAAATGTTACTTATTTTTTTGAATTATAAACAAACTTATAAGGCTAAAAATAAGTACTTGTCAAAAAACACGTAACTCTTGAAAATGACTTATAAGTTATACACGAACAGCCTCTAAGTGCTATGTATAAATTGACTTCACTAAAGTTTTGTAAAATTTCTAATATACAGGGTCAAATTAAAAATTTATAATTTTTTCGACTCAAATCTCAATCTCATATCATTGCCACCTCCTTTTTATATGTATATCTATATAATCTTCTTAAATTAATCAATAATCTATTTTACATTATTTTTTGAAATAATTAAAGAATTAATTATATATTTATAAATAATTTATCATTAAAAAAGTCTATTAAAGGGCAATATATATATATATATATATATATATATATATATATATATATATATATATATATATATATATATAGAGAGAGAGAGAGAGAGAGAGAGAGAGAGAGAGAGAGATAGAGATATCAATTATTATATATATATTATCATTTAAATCAAATATATGTTTTATATATGCAACCCGAAAGTATAAAGTTATTTAAAAAAATTGACTCCCTCGAACCCTCACCAAACCATTTATAGCCTCATAATAATTTTAATCCCATTAAAATGAAATCCTATATTTCTAACTGCTTAAAGCAATTTAAGTATCTTTGCCATCAGTATTTAAAAATTCATGTTGACACACACACACACACACACACACACACACACACATATATATACAGAGAAAGAGAGTGTGTGTGATAGTTATCAATTATTATATATATTATCATTTTAATCAAATATATGTTTTATATATGCAACCTGAAAGTATAAAGTTATTTAAAAAAATTGACTCCCTCGAACCCTCACCAAACCATTTATAGCCTCATAATAATTTTAATCCCATTAAAATGAAATCCTATATTTGTAACTGCTTAAAGCGGTTTAAGTATCTTTGCCATCAGTATTTAAAAATTCATGTTTACACTATTACATAGCTTAAAGGCATTGTCACTTCAGCAAAAATTGTAAATCAAGCAAAAACTATCTTTTTCCATCTCATTGTCCATTATTCATTAACTTTAATTTTTTAGGCAAGGAATTTCGTACCTTTGCTAGGGTTCCAGGTTTCGTGTTGATTGAGGAGGCGAGAAATTCATAAAGAGCATGAAATCGATTGAAGAGTGGAAAAGAACTGATGAGCAACTACTCGAGTAACACAATGCAAAACTCTTAGGGTTCCAGAGTAATTTCTAGTGTCTAAGAGTCTTTTGTGTGTTTGGGGTCTCAAGAGAATTCAAATCCAGACTTTAAGGGTCAAGGAGTATTCTTGAGTGTCTCAAGTCCGGAGAGAATTCTAAGTTGCCAAAATTTCCTTCATCATGAAATGAGGGAGGTATTTATAGAGTTCCTAGCTAAGGTCATGTACCAGATATGTGTCATGTGCCAGGTTATTGTCACTTCAGTAAAAATTGTAAATCAAGCAAAAGCTATCTTTTTCCATCTCATTGTGCATTATTCATTAACTTTAATTTTTTAGGCAAGGAATTTCGTACCTTTGCTAGGGTTCCAGGTTTCGTGTTGATTGAGGAGGCGAGAAATTCGTAAAGAGTATGAAATCGATTGAAGAGGGGAAAAGAACTGGTGAGAAACTACTCGAATAACACAATGCAAAACTCTTAGGGTCCCAGAGTAATCTCTAGTATCTAAGAGTCTTTCGTGTGTTTGGGGTCTCAAGAGAATTCAAGTCCAGACTTTAAGGGTCCAAGAGTTTTCTTGAGTGTCTCAAGTTCGGAGAGAATTCTAAGTTGCCAAAAGTCCCTTCATCATGAAACGAGGGAGGTATTTATAGAGTTCCTAGCTAAAGTCATGTGCCAGATATGTGACTCTGGGGAAATTCCTAAAATACCCCTAGTTATAGGGAATTTTCCATAATTTTCTTGGTTACAAGAGTAATGCCCAAATCATTCCGTTCTTCTAGCTGCCAATCCAATCCCTCAACCAATTCTCAAAATGAGTTACCCCCATGAGCCTTTTGGCTCAAGACTCATGAAGGCCCTTTTCAGGTCACGTTTTTCAAGGTTCTTGTTGTTCAATCTAGAAAATCGATCGCACCGATCAATTTCGTCGTTGAAAAATCTTGAAGAAACTAGGAACGGAGCGGGCCACTCTAGGGGGCGAACATTAGGGTGATTGAACCCTAGGGGCCAAACCTTAGGGTTTTGCTCCTTCTTCGACCCGTTTCATTTGTTCTGGCTTTTCTTGATCAGTTTTCGTTCGTTTCTCTTGATTCAATGAGAAGCTTATCTTGTCATTGAGAAGTTAAGGGAAGCCATTTCTATGCCCTCACAAGTTCTCTTGCTTTCAAGTTTGTTATTCCAACATTGCATCGCTCATAACTTATTTAGAACAACTTTCAGGAAAACGAAATGGCGAGACCCCTAAGAGGCCAAACTATAGAGGCTGAATCTTAGAGGGTTGAACCCTAGGGTGGCAGAACCCTAGGGGGTCCTGTAACACCCTCTTTTCGAAATAGAAAGAGAGGTTACACACAAAACATAACAAAACTTATAAAATAAATCGAGAGCTTTAAGCTACAAAATGAATATATCTAATAACTGATAAATGTCACAAGTCACACCATAATAAATGACAAATTGGTTTAACCACATTCTAAGATAATTATTACAACTCCAAATAAATTAATGTATCATAACCTAAACATAATACATCTAAACCATTAGAAAGAAGGGAGCTCTCATCACATTTACCCTTGATCCCCCTGATTACCTGTCGAAAGACAAACACAGCGTGAGCCAAATGCCCAGTACAGATATAGAGTGCATAAATAAGAACTGAAATGAATAATACAATCAACTAAATTGAACTGAACAACACAATCAACTGAACTGAACAATGTAATCGACTAAACTGAACTAAAACAAATTGTAATAAAATAATAGGCTGAATCAAATGGCTGGGTATTATTTCATACCGAGCTTAAAACAGAACAAAAATATACCTTGCCACAAAACCAAGTTATAATAATGCTACGCAAACAAAATAATACCACATAGGCAAAATAATGTTGCGCATGCAAATCACACATTGGACTACGAATCCAAATGCATGCAAAATCGAAAGGTGTGTTGGGCACAAACATCACCAATCCGCAGAACAGAAACTAGGGCTGACCCATACGCCTCACACAACAAAACACCAAATTTGGCCATCGCCCACCAAAACACAAAATGGAGACGCCGTGGACTGATCACACCGCCATGGAAGGTGTCATGCCTTGGTGCCAAGAGGACATGTCTGTGGTACCTCCACAGGTGGTTATAGCTCAGGTATACCCTACGGTATCATCTAACAAAATAAAAATATCATGTCACAACACATGCGACACAATACCAACAAAAAGGTTCTAAGTGTACATGTTAAACTGAAACGAATCAATACCAATCACTACAAAAAATCTAGGCATTTGAGACGAAAAAGTCAATCTCAAATAGAGCAGAATCCTTCTCAAAATTGTTTTTGAGATGGATTTTGTCCATTTCAAAATCTGTGTCAGTAAGTCACGTAACAAAATTGTCCGTCTTAAAAAAATAATTTTGAAACAGATTTTGTCCGTCTAAAAATATATTTATCGACGGATTTTTTCCGTCTCAAATGGCCTCAAGTCCGTCTCAACTTAACCAATGGGGAGCTATATTTTGAAATCATTTATATCTGTCTCAAATTTAGCGGGAAGTATTGGCGCCATTTTTTTTGGCGCACATAATTTTAGACGTAAAATGCCGTCTCTAATCCGTTTCTAAATAATTTTGGCATGAAAAAATATATATTTGAGACGCTTTATTTTCATCCCTAATCCCCCTCAAATGTTAGCAACGAAAAAATTAGTTTCAAATTCAGTCTCTAAATCCATCTTGAAATTAAAAATATATTTTTTCACAAATTATTATTTTTAAATTTTTTTGCACCCAAACAATTTTAATACTTAAACTTAATAAAATAAAACATAATCAAAACACAATAATATTATTACAACTATTATTACACATCAATTATGTACATGACAATGTTAATATTCTACAAAATATTACAAACTGGTAGTCCAAATCACTTGATTGAGACGTTATATAACATGACAATGTTAATATTCTCCGGCGCAGCTTTTCTACTCCCACTGATTATATCATTTGATTGATTTAGTCTTTTGGTAGACAATGCTAATCTTTCTCTTTGATTTGCAAAAGCCTGTAACAATATAAATCTATAAGAGAATATTTCCTATTATAGCTGTAATGATATGGAATTTTGTAAATTTTGTAAATATTATAAATAATTAATAAAATTAAAATTTTGAAGTATGACAAGTGTTTTGGGATAAACCATTTATGTATTATTTGATTATAGAATAAAATTCAAGCTTAATGAAACAAGTTTGGATAAAAAAAAGGATTTGAAATGGATCAAAATGAGTAATATATGAATTAATTGAATTAAATTGTCTAGGAATTTTGACAAATGTCCAAAGTGCCATTGACAACTTAAGAAATGACATTGGTGTCTTAGAATTGTTTATTGTCCATTTTATCGTTGTTTAGTAATGGAAAATGTATTGATTATCCTTAACTAGGCATGGTTAAACTAACTAAAGCATGATTAGTTGTTGGAGAATTACTTAAAAATTATGCATGTATATATTTTCTAAGCATAAGTTATGTAATAGCTAGTGTTCATCTTCATTTTCTCATTTCCAAGTTGCTAAGTAAGAGTTCATAGAGAGAAAAGAAGAGTAGAGCTAGGGTTCCATAGAAAGCTCAAGAGATTGCAAGAAAGTGATCAAGAGAAGAAGAAATAACCATTAAGGTGGATCATTCAACCCTTAGAAGGTTCATAGTTAGGAGAAGGAGAGCACAAAGAAGGTGTTGAATGTGTTCTAACCATATAACTTCTCATTTATGTGCTTAAATGCAAGATTAAATGTAGTCATGCATGTATCTATGATCAAAAGTAAGATTTATGTGATGTATGTGCTACATGAGTAGTTCATGATGAAACCCTAAGCTCAAATGTGGTATTATAAAAGTGGTGAAATATGCATGCTTATGATCATGGCTAAAAATCATGATTTGAAGAAGGTTATGTGTTATATGTTGATGGATAGGGTGAAACCCTAGTTTGAGGTGATGAACATATTAGATACATGTGTAAATTCTTGCTAGATAGCATCCTAAGTTCTTAAATGGTTGAAGAACATGACTTGTTTATGAAAGTATACAATAGTAGACTATATTTTTCATGTAAACCAAATTATAATCTGTAAAGTGCGTTAGATAGTGCATATAGAGGTTACATGAGCACACAAAGTGTGTAAATAAGCATGTGTTAGTATATGTGGTGTATAGAGTGTAAGAATTCAAGTATGAGTTTAAGATAAATTTCATTACGTTGACAAAATTTCTATAAAAATATAATTTTTGGCCATTTTATGCAAATGAAGGTAACATGAAGCTAAACAACTAAGTTTTATGTAAATACGCGTGTTAGTATCGATTTGAAAGTCATTTGGTGCTTATGACAATAAAAGAGGATTTTAAACGTTTAAAAACGTTTACCGGCACCTAAAATTGAATTTATAAAAAAATAGGGTCGTTTAAAGATTTTTAATATTTTTGAAGGCCCATGCAAGTCATATATATGTTATATGTGCTAAAACATGTGTTGAAATCAAGATTTATAAAAATGGGCAAAAAATAACATGAAAATTGAAAAGATTTTTTTTTCAGATTCTGCAGCATTGTGCCGAGGTGATATCTTTTGTATTGAAGATGGCATTGGGGCGCAGTTGGACTGCAAGGACTTTGCTGGTGGCGCCTTCAATCAACGCCAGGGCGCAGTTGGACTGAGACCTTCTCGTTGGGGGCGAGGTTCTCTCCACCGGGGCGCAGTCCAGGTTTTTTTGAAAAATAATTTATTTTAATCCAAAATAAAATATTTTAATATTAAATGATAGAGACATGTATTGAAAACCATAAATTGATAAAAATAATCAATGTGGTAGATATTAAAATATGAATGAACAATGTGTTATATGATAAGGGTTATGTAAAGGTAAGTGATAGCTTGTATAACAAGATAAAGTATGCAAATGCGTATAACTAATGCATGGACCAATATTATGGTTGTGTAGGATATAATCGGGATATGATATTACCGATAAACGTAAACGAGGATAAAGACAAGTGTTCTTTTCGAACTGACTTTTGTAGTTCCTTGAACATTGATATATGCTATGTATTCTTATAAATCATTTTGAAGTTCATTCATAATTGAACTGTTTTTGAGAAAGGTCGATGCTAATCTTGATTCGGCTAGACATATGTGATAATTCATGATGAACTCAGACATTCATTATTATGCTCTTTAATCCATATTGTTGTGGTGCGGAATCTATGAAATGCTGTAACAGAACAACCCTGATAAAAAGGGGGATAAAGGAAATGTAAATTTTATGGCATGGTTGCATCACTAGATGTTTATGTTGTGCACAATGTAAATGTAGGATAGGTTGGTCACCTAGAGTACACATCTGAAAGGAAATGCAGTTTTATGACTGACCTGGGCAGTATCAGTCTTTGTGATTGGTATTGTTCTTAACGAGTTCTTGATCTTGTGACCGTACAACAAGCAAAGTTAATTTTTCAAGCTAATCATTCAAAGATTCATGTTATGTTCCTAAATTTTCATGGAACCCTTTTATGGTTCAACCCTATTGTATCAGATTTTCATTCATTATCTAAAATATCATGTCATTATTTGTTTATGTACTTGCTGAGCTATTTTATGCTCACTCTTGCTTTAACACGATATTTCAGCTAAGCCTGAACAGGCCGAAGGGTCAGGTACAGATAAAGGAAAGGGGAAGGCCAGCAAGTAGTGATTGTATAGTTATAGGATTACCGAGTCAATGTAAATATTATATTTTTGTAATATGTCAGGTATGAATGTGTTGTAATGTTTAAAGGTCTGTAAACGTGGGATAATTATGTATAATTGTAAATTAAGTTTTATTATTTAGAAATGAATGGTTGGGATTAAATGGTAGTGTAGTATCGTGAGCACTGAACCCATGGTTCAAGTGACTCGGATTTGGGGGCGTCACAGTGGCTGCAAATATATAAAGTGCGGAAACCCTCATTAAATCAAATACTAAAGATCATTACATTTTCTAATGGATATTGTATGTAGAATAAAACTAACTAGGAATGAGAAATTGAAGTATTCTCTATCAAGATATAAAAATACAATTCAGGTAAAACCAAATATATTTTAGAAAATTGTGTGCAAGAGATTAAAGAAAATTATATTAAGTGGCTAATAATACATCTGAACACCTAAATGTGAAGGCACATCCTATGAAAATTAATACCAATACACCGAATTGATTATCATCGGCACATCATAACAAGACGGGATGAAAATGTAATTACCAGTACATATGATATAGACTTTTTAGTAGTAATTTCATTTTCTTGACTACGTTGTTAAAATAGAACATAGCAAAATCAAATGCATAAGGAAGCAAATAAAACACTTGTCACTAAAATTCCTTTAGTTAGCATAGCTAGATGAATCATAAATGGAAAACTATGTAGGTAACAGTTTATTCTTATAATGGTGTCACCAACCTAACCTTATCGAAACAAAGCCTTCACATTGTTCTCACCATCGCTGATTGCAAACTCAGTGTCCAAGAGTGCTCCCTTCAAGTCTCCTAATTTCAACTTACAAGCCTAGAGAAGGATAACAAAACTACTAGTTACATAACAACAAAACTTAGTCCAGAAGCAGTTCATATAAGAAAGGTATATTGGACAATAGGTGAAAAATCCAATAAAGCTTCACAAATAATGAAGATTGTCCCACAACATACAACTTAAAAGGGTTAGTGAATTAATAGTGCTAATGCTGATAAGATAATAATAAGATTTAGTTAACAAATATCTTATATAGAAATAAATTAGTATGTAAAGTTCCAATCTGCAGCTGATTATATAAATAGTTAATAAAAGAATATACAATCACCAAATTTTAGATGACTAATATATGGTGGCTTCCTTTCCAAAAACGATGCCCAGGTTGGCGATGATAACATATTGTAATCCCTATGAAGGATAGAACACTAATGTGCTAAGAAAACAATGTTGACTGCCATCAATGTGAAGAGGAGAATAAGTTATAGTAAAGAATTAAAGGATGCAAATGTGTTATCAAATCAAGAAATATCAATATAATGCCAACATTATCGATTGAAAAATTATTTACATGGTAAACTAAATTATCCTTGTCATTTGTTACCTATATAATCAAAGCATTGATGTCACAAGGAATACCATGCCATTCTGATGATGTACAAGTTGTTCCTGTGATGTCAATGGTTAAAGAGCTTAATTAATATTTTAAATAACAAGAATGAAAAGAAAGATACTTATAGAACTGTTTGTAAATATCTGTGACTTTATCTTTGTTAAACACAAACTCTTCCCTGCATTTGGGGAGGAGGTATAGTGACAAAAAATACTAACGAGTCAGATGGCACAGAAGCATGGAGAGTAGGTACTCTCATTTAGTAACAATAAAATGTATGTGATAGACATTGTTATGGAAAATAAATGGTCTACCTTCATTAATCCCTTCCTTCTCCCAACACACGTCCAAATAATGTAAGGCCTTCCGGTACTTTTTAAGCGCCATCTTGTAATCTAGCTTCTGAAAACAGAAATTGTTAGGGTTCACAGGGGGGCAGACATAAAAAGACCAAGGGCCTAGTTTGAAGAATAAATCTAGAAGAAAATGCAATTCGAGCAACTTCACTGCAAGTCTACAAGAAAAGCTGGAGTCTTTCAATTTTCAGAAAATAAAAAGGGTATGCACATTGCCAAATTAAGTACCAAGTAGTTCTATGAATAACTATACTGCGAGAGTTGACAAGTAAATATTGAGTTGGATATAACTCAAGAAGATATGATAATAACATTATAATTGATTACCCAAAACTTTTAACAGAGTCTACACCATTCATCCACCAAGAGAGCTCAATAGTATTGTTGTCAAGATTAGTTGGCCAATCAGGATACACGTCACCATCCTTAAAAAAACTGGCAAGCCCCTCATCTTCGCCCTCAGGAATTTCTCCACAATCAGAAATTATAAAATCCAGAAGGAAAATCATTATCTCCTGTAGAAACATGCTCAATGGAACAAACTTTTTGAATAGATTATAAGGCAAAAAAAATTGTCAACAAACTTCTTCAGATTCTAAGGCAAAAATTATCAAAATATAAGAATTGAGGAAATGTAAAGCAAAGGAATAAATAATCCACGAACCATGTTGATAATAAGTGTTCTAGCTATATACTAGAATTTATAGGAGAGAAAAGCAGCAATTTACAACCTTTCAAAATGAATGCAAATCTTGAATAATAGAACAAGTAATTTATTATTAATCAATAATAAATTACATTACATCACTACTAATATATAGACATAATCATGAGGTGTTCTATGTGAATACAAAAATTAACAATAGTTATCCTATAATTATTCAACTAATCTTATCCTAACAAAATCTAATTTTATCCTAACAAAATAATAAACATAATAATATCTAAATACAATATTTGTGAATATTTCCTACTACGCCCCCTCAAGCGAAACGTAGTAGAATGAAGCTTCCACTTGTATGTGGTAGAACATCCATGTAATTGCATTACTAGCAAGATTATAAATCCTCGAACGCTAGAGAACACGAACAATTGGCACGGGAGATTAAATAGAAACATAGCATACATGATAAGAACTGCATATAACCAATAAGACTGGAACGTGCTTGGTTGTTTGCACACTTGCAATAAATAGGGACTTTCTTGTACTTCTTGTATTAGACCTCCATGAACACACTTAGAAAATTCCATTAATCCATCAAGATATGAAATGTGGGATGTATCAAGGGAAAACATACTCTTATTTGATGAACAAATTAAAAAGGAAACCTTGAAGATGTTCAAGTGAGAATGAGAATAGCCATTAGTTGCGAAGAAAAGTGAGGATAGTAACTCAGATTTGAGACTAGTACAACTTGTGGGAACCGCTAATGTAAGGGTGTCAGTCAACAATGAAGAAAGATGTATCAAACTTGGTGTAATACCAATGTCGGTGTTTTCTAGCACTCGATCAACATCCAAAGTGTTGGGTATATCAATATCAACAATAGAAGAGAGTTCCTCAGGATGTGTACCAATGGATGGGGTTGAAGTGAATTGTTGTAGTAGTTTTTCATGTCTAAAAATTAGAGTAGACAAATCATTCAAGGAAGGATTCATCAAATAATAATAAACATGAACTCTTTTGAAAAGAGTATCATCAAGTCCTTGAACTAAAAAATTGGTAAACTCTGACTCACTTAGAGAACCTCCCGTGCTTTCAAGCGCATAAAGTAGTGATGTCGCTTCGCCAAGATAACCTTTGACAAATTGAGTAGGTAGCTTTTGTAAGCAAGTAAGTTGATCAAAAAGATCATCTATATACCAATTTGATGTTGTGTCATTTGAAAACTCATAATCATCATTTTCATCAACGAAAGAGTCGTCAAAATTTGGAAATGGACCGTATATTTGATCGGCCATGGAGATAGGACCAAAATCTAGGGTTGGCAGTTTATGATTAAATCTAGAAACGGGTTGTGATGACTATAACGAGGGTAACACAATGGTGGATTGTTGGTATTTTCAGTGACATCAACAGTGGTAGGTGGCAACTAGATTGAGATTGCAAATGGATATGGATTTTCTGGTGTGATTATAAAAAGAAAAAAAATTGTTGTAACAAGATTGGCTAATCAACAATGAAGGATCAGAAAAAGAAATTGTCGTTAGGCTCTAAAGCTCTTGATACCATAACAGAACAAGTAATTTATTATTAATCAATAATAAATTATATTACATCACTACTAATATATAGACATAAACATGAGGTGTTTTATGTGAATACAAAAACTAACAATAGTTATCCTATAATTATTCAACTAATCTTATCCTAACAAAATCTAATTTTATCCTAACAAAATAATAAACATAATAATATCTAAATACAATATTTGTGAATATTTCCTAATATTGAAAGATGTTTGGCATGAATTCCCAGTCCATTTACACATAACTTATACTATATGCTTTCATTTTTGTAGCTTAATATACTTGATATAGTGTATAGTGTGTATTGTGAACCAAAAAGAATAAATGACATAAAAAAAAAATCGAATATAAAACAGTAAATTGCATCATAATTTGCTAAATAAAATATGTAGCTTTTAAGAGGATATAAAAGACAATCTATCAAAATCTTTTACCTCAAAATACTTTGGTCCTACAGGAAAAGCACTAGAAAGTGGTTGAGAATTGTTCACCAACAAAGCTAATTTTACCAAAGATGAGGCTTGCAAGAACAAAAGAGTACTAAACGCATGATATTATTGCATTATCAAAACACAATAATATTATTGCAACTATCATTGCACGTCAATTATGTACATAATAATGTTAACATTCTACGAAATATTATGATTATGATAGGAAATAGTAGTGTCGTGGAATAAGAGATTTGTTTTATTGTATATGGGCTCTTCCCTCTGCAACAGCCTGCTCAAAATAGAAGCCATTCTTGAGATGATTAGAAATATGATATCTAGTAGATTTTAAAATTGGGTTAAATGCAAATAAGTCCCTTGAACTATAAGGTTTTTGGACTTTGAGCCTCTTTTTTTTAATCAATGCAAATCGAATCCCAAACTATTTAAAAATGTGGATATTGAGTCCCTAGGTGCCACATGTGCGTTTACTGCCCACGTGGCACACGTGGCACCTGTGACGTGGCATCTTAGTTGGATTTAATGAAAAAATGTGCCTCTCCCATGATTTGAACTCATGACCTCAAATTTGAACTTTAAAACATAAAATCACTCAAGTAACATAAGCCTAATTGTTTATGTTACTCATGAACTAAATGATATTCCCTGATATGCCAATGCCTTATACTGATCCTCCATCTGTTGGTGGGTCAGATTCTTTTCTCCAATTGCTGGACTCTAGCCTCTAGCTCATCATTTCTAGTAGTCAGCTCATTGATGATGTCACTAGCTGTAGTGCTCATGCCATCAGTGCACTCAGCTAGCTCATCTTCCTCATCCTCATCCGTCTCGGCCTTATCCTCACTGAAGGGCCTCATCACTCGAGCTCTCACTAGCTCCTCCACGTCCTCCATCTCAGGATCCGACTCAGGATCCTCCCTATGTTCAGCCACCCTCGGCTGTCCTACATCCATATGGATGGATATCTATGAAATCCTCCTCAACAGTGTGACTCGACTGACCAATCTCAAGCATCCTACAATCACACAAATAAAATAATATTAGTACCATAATAAAATATATTCATTAATGAAATGAAAGTATATTAAATTGTGTTATCACTCGACTCGATGAATTTTCAAAATCCATCACCTAAAACTTTAAATAAGTTAACTTTTTTAAGGTTATATCCTAAGGTAGCGAAACCTAAAGTTTTATAACCTACAACTCTGATACCAACTTGATATGCCCCAAAATTCGGGTTCCATAACCTCGGGTTTGATGCTCATGAAACAATGTCATCAAACACATTCTATAATTTAAAGCAGAATAAATAAACATACATTGTTCATTAAAAAGGTACTTCTAATCCTAAGGTCTATTAGCCTTTACATAATACCAACATACACCTTAATTGTTCAAAAGAGTTTACATAACAAAATTACAAAACACAAAGTAAACAGCATGTATAGCTATACTATTCTTGAACTTTATTTTTGCCCTTGTTCTTCTTCGAGCTTTCTGGCTTGACTGAAAAGTATTGTGACATAACAAGGGTGAGCAACTACTTTGCTCAGCAAGTTTAAATAAATAGAATCATATGAAAGATATATCACGATTTAAAGATCTAACTTTTAAGGTTTCTGTCAGGATATAACACATGCGAAGGAAAGAGAATCAAGTTCTAATTTAAAAGGAATAACTGAATCTTTACTGCTGAGGGGTCACTAAGGACCAAGAACTAGCGAAGGCATATCAGAATTTCATCTGGCCCTTTCAGTATTTTAGTATTTGAAGGGATCAACCTCTTCAACACATATGTATATACATAACACTTAGACATCTTGCTTAGGTTCAGTTTTCCAATATTAATCCCCTGATAGGGTTGTTCTTTTTCAGTCTTACTATAAGAGTCCACACCAACTATTGGCTTGGATAAATTTTAACAATATTCAATTTATTGAATTTACTCATGCAATATTTAGCTGAAACAATTAGCATAGACTACTTCTTAAACAGTTCATGAATAACAGAACTCTAGTGTTTCACAGATAAATAATAAAACAATTCTTTAAGTGCACCCAAGTGGGAATAGAAATATTGTTGTGGATTAATTTTCAATAATTAACCTACACAGTATGCTTGTAAAATAAATACAAGATTGGATAAAGAAAACTTAACTCGTCCGTGAATTACTGCTTATAGCAAACTTATCTACTTCATTTGGAAACGACCTAATATTGATAAGGTTGACCTTCTAATTAGTAACACACATTGACTTATATTAATAACTTTAAATCCTTTTAATTACTAACATTTAATCATATAATCAAATATGAACACTTAGATATATTATCATCATTTGATAATATTTTAATCACTTAATAAAAAATATAAACCATTTAGTATCATTAAACTCGTGTCTAATATTATTAATCATTTAATAATATATTATTAATTTTCTAATATTATTAATCATTTAATAATATTTTATTAATTTTATAATATTTAATAATATTTAATTTTTCACAAATGATTAAATCATTTTAATGCCACTCATAATGATTAAGTGCTACATTACTTCAAAATTATTTAAATTGATTTTGAATCAATTTATTATTATATTATTAAATAATAAACATTTTTTCAACTATTAGCCAATTACTATTAAACAATTTAATTTAATTATTTTAAATTCATATATTTCAATTCATTTAATAACCAAATTATGCCATTATAATAAATATATAAAAATGACTAAATTACCATTCATTAGCTTTATTAACTTATTTTAACACATATTAGTCCATAAAATTATATTTCATAATTTAATGACTTAATTTACATTAATTTCTTTAATCCTTCTTAACCCAATTGCATTTATTAAAAATACCTAGCTGACTTATTATTTTTATATCTTCTGAATATCTTTAGTATAATATATTTTACACACAAAATAATTTTCCAAGTTTATTTCCTATTTTTAAATAGGTTATTTCTGTCCAAAATAGAAACATTTATCAAATAATATCCGTACATCACAATGAAATTAAATTTACGCAATCACTACATATCAACACGTACTGCTTTCACAAAAAATTTCATAATGTTCTAAGCTATACAACTCAAGTTATAACAATTTTTTTTTAAAATCGTAAAATGTTTACCGGGTCATATCTCACTCATTCGACTTCAGAATAAGCTCATTTTTGGACAGTGGCTACTTTATACCATATATTATTAGGAATAAAATGGCCAGAATTTTTGACATAAGATAAGTGGCTAAAATAGCCCTTTTTAAAATGTGGACAATAGGTTTTTCGGAAAACTTTCGGCATGAACTATTTTACGAGAAAAATCACAACAGACAGCTCGTTTAATATTTTTCAATTGTTCCACTTGAAGAAGTTTCGTATCTCATAGTCCTACTATCCAAAATTTATGGATCTCGAACATGAGCTACGAAACGTGAACAGTAATTCTGGGAATTGGACTGTTCCGTTTAGCATTTTTTGGTAAAGTTGATTTCATACATTTGATCAACTTTTTCGTCACTAATGCATATAAAAATCATGTGACATTCATGCAACCTTAGATCTACAACTCTAGCATGGATATAAGATTAGAGAGTTTTGAAAAATAGGTTTTGATCATCAAAATACATTTTAACCATTAAAAATACTTTTCAAACACATGCATGAACATATACATATAGTACACATATAACTCGATTAAAACTTCATCCTTATACCTTTGAAACCCTACATGATTTTCTCAACACATAAATCTTCCACAACCAACCATGGCAAAGACATTTAAAATAAATTTTAGCCGTATAAAAGTAAAAATATAAAGATAGAACATTTTTAAACCTTGATGATCTAGATGTTTTTTTTCTTCTTCCAAAGTATGATATGAGAATAGATGGCATGCACATTTACCCTCCTTGTTCTACCCGAAATGTTGTAGTATTCAAGTTCACTAAGTTTTTTTTCTCTCTAAAAAACTCTCAAGAACTCAAGAACATTCTTGCTTTCTCTAGACAACTCTATCTTTTCTCTAGTTTTTGCTCTCACTTATAACTAATAAAATGAAATGAAATGGAAAGAGTGAGAGTAAGAGTGATAAAACAATTAACTAGTGAAATAAGTTACTTATAAAATGTGTAAATATACACATCAAATGCACCTTAAATAGGCCTACTAGCATGCATTGGGGAAGAGATTTATAGGGTGGTTTTCTTAAGACATGCTTGGAGCATTGCACCCCCATGCCCCTTTATTTTTTCTTGATTTTTATTGCTTAATTGGTAATATATATATATATATATATATATATATATATATATATATATATATATAAAATCATCACCAACTTGTATAATTGTTAATCAACATTTGACTTATACAATGGGCTCCACATTGGGTCAAATTAATTATTTTTATTGGGCCCATTCATTTAATTTGTTTGGGTTCAATTAAGTCATTTCATTGGACTAACATTAACTAACATATGATACTTGAAATTAAATTAAATATTAGGCTAGTTCAATTATAACATGAATTCATTACAAGGGCTAACCATCACAATAAATTCATGGACTACGAAATTAATTCTCTTGATAATTTAATTATTAAATCCATTAATTAAACTCATAATCCAATTAGATTTGCTTTATTAAAGTCAATTGGGCTGCTAGGTTAACTAGTTTACTTTAATTTCATTATTTAATCTCTTCTTTAATTTTCTTTAATTAATTACTTTATTAATTAATTATCTTCTCTTCAATAATTAAATGAGTATACAAATACATTAATATAATCATTCAATCACATAAGTGCACAATTAATTAACACAAAAATTTAAATTCATTGCTAATTAGTACTTAATTCTAATTACAATGTGACATGAAATTTGTGGTCATTACATATACAATGCAATCTAAAAGCCTTAATTGATTTTAAAACTCTAGCTAAGATCTTATATTGATTCCTAAGAGTCGATTTGAAATATGTCTAGCTTTAATTCATAATTTAGCTTTTGTATGTAGCCTGATGTATGATAGTTTCTGTCTATCATAATTCAGTCTAGTTTGCAGCATGATGTATTGATCCAGTTCAGTTCACGACTTGCTATATTGATGTATATAACTAATTTCACATTCAGGATGCTACATAGCTTGTTACATGATTAGTATATAATATAAGAACTTAGTATTCATATAAAGTCATCATCAACACACAATGATGGAGTGTGACCAAGTCAACAATAGTTCAGTCTTCATTCTCAAGGAATAAATACTCGATAGAAGAGAATACCCTTGACTTCAGAATCAGATATCAAAGAAATGCTGCCAAGCAATACTAGTTGAAATAAATTTGAGGACGTTAACCAAGAAAGAATAATTTGTGACGTAGGCTTAAAAAGAAAGGCTATGACAAAGGGGTAGAATCGCTTCAAATCCCCTCCACGCTTGAATTCCACACCATAGGAAGTATTAGAGATTGGCATCATAATGGTGGGCGTGTTAATTCTACTAGAGAATATGTGACACCTAAATTTGGAAACTATAATAAGCCAAAGTTTGAGTTAGGGGAAAAGTGCAGGGAGGAATCCATGTTCAATTCGAAGCTTGTGGCTGTATTTGAAGAGTTTATGCAACAACTATAAGTTGAAGAAGAAAGCGTGCTTAAACAAATGAAAGGAACTATTGATGAAATCGTAGCCAAGGATAACTCAGCAGCGGAGGATATTTCAACCAAATTACAAGACTAGAAATATGGCTTAAGGCATTTTCTTGACAATGCCAATCTATGGGGGATGAGTATACTTGTTTTTTTACCTTCATTTTCAATAATAGTATTAAGTTTTTCTTCTAATCTAGATGTTTCGCTACTCCAGTTAAAACTTTGCCCAGCAACATCACGCACGGGATCTATGTACGAATTTGTATCAAGAGAGACCTCAACATTATCGATATGGTTTTAACTTTTTCCGGATAAATAATCGCCATGCACAAATTATTTTTTGTAATTATTTTTTAATCCCTTTCAATAAGATGTATTGTAACATCTTCTCGAAGCTGGAAGAACCTTAATTTACAGGTCAAGCAAAGACACTTAATTTTTTGTTCACTAACATTCTCAAGAATAAAGTAAGCAAAATTGAGAAATTCATTTATTCCCTATCTAAATTCTTCATTAATTGTTCTTCCATTTTCAGCAACTTACCTATCAATGCAACTTTGATCAAAAGTTATCCGTTCTGAACATAACATCATTAAATTTTTTCAAATAATAATAATAATATTATTATTATTATTATTATTATTATTATTATTATTATTATTATTATTATTATTATTATTATTATTATTATTATTATTATTATTATTTCTTCATAATACATGAGTGATCGACTACTTTACCAATGTTAGACATACGACTCTACAAATAAAGCAATAGTTTATCATAATAATTGAACTTGTTAACCCCAAGGATGTGTTAAATGCATATTATACAAAAGGAAAATGCAAAATCCTCAGCCCACGCTTCATAGAATAAATCCAAAAAGGAGACAGGAATAGATCCAAAAAGGAGACACATGTAATATTTTATTCATGCATGCTACCTTAAATGCTAGCACTTATATGCAGATGAGTTCCATCAGAGCCTAGATGACACTAAGGAAAGAGCAGTCCATCACAACTGAATCTTATTTTACTCCATGCCATGATTTCCACTTGCCTTACTACCAATCCATGCCTCAATTGAACACACAAAGAAAGAATATTTCTTTCTTTTACCTATGAGGATTAAAGGAAAAATAGAAAACCCCCAAAATAGGGTCATCAAAACTTCATCAAGCAACAATCATATCTTAGGATAAACAAACACATATATAGTCATATCCATACATTTGATTAAGAAATTAGGAAAAGCAAAGTACTAGATTAGGGCATACAAATACATAATAAACAAGTGCATGTACACAAAAACACATACAAATTCACATCCATATATTTGATTAAGAGATTGGGAGAACCAGAGTACCAGATTAGAAGAAACAATGTATTATTAGCATAGAAGTGGAAAACAACAAAGTTTGAGAATAAAACTCATATTAAGAAAATCAATCAAATGTCTGAAAGGTACCTGAACTGTTTCTCGCCCAATAGTAACCTAGACAGAGACTTGGCTGGGGGAAATTTGGGGATTTCAGACAATAGTGACCAGTATTGACCAATAGTGATTAATGCCAGTGAGACCCAACCTGATCGGTGGAACGTCTGAGAGTTAAAGTGAGTAGATTTCCCTAGCCGTGATAAACAATGCTTAATTTCTCTCTTTGATAAACTGCGATGAGTGAGTGAGTAGAGAGAGATAAGAAGATTGCCCTAGCCACGTTGGGAAAATAATTGGACTTTTGTTAAATGAACGGAGATATTATTGGAGGGAATTGTTGGAGGGAAACTAAAAGCTCTGAGACGGAATATATCTGTCTCTAATCTGCCTCAACAATACCCCCATTTATTTCTTTTTTTTATTATTATTAATCTGAGATGAGAATTATTGGTCTCAAAGCCGTTTCAAAAATGCATTTAAAATCTTTAAAAAATAATTAATTTTTTAGACTATTATATTCGTCTCTAAAGTAAGGAGGGAATTAGAGCCTAAAATTTGGAAGGAAACAAAAAGTTTAAGACGAAATTTTGGTCTCTAATCCATCTCAAATATAAATATATATTTTTTATTATTATTAATTTGAGACAAGCACTTTTGGTCTCAAATTCATTTCAAAAACCCGTTTTAAATCTTTAAAAAATAATTACCTTTTGAGACGGCTACATCTATATTTAATTCCATGTTTAAAATTTGAGACGATACTAGAGGTTTCAGAATCCGTCTCAGATTTTTACTTCCAAAATATTTCAAGACATAACAAAATTTTGATTTCTAAGTCCATATCAAATTGCTAAAATTAGAGTACGTCTCAACATATCGGTTTCAGATGCCCAGTATTCTAGTAGTGAAGTCTCCAAAATAAATTAATATGTACATTTTACAGAATCAAAATAAATACTAAATATGCTAAACAAGTCCAAAAAGTACAAGTTCAAATTCTAAGTATTAATGCCACGATGAAACTATTACATGAATTTGAGAAGGAATAATCAGGTGAAACAATAACTAACTTCTAAACGAAAAGCAAAATGAACAAATCAAACTTTAAAAGGATTATCGTTGAAGGAGTACAAATTCTATACCTAGAATTAGTAATGTAATACCCAAATTAAAATTCCAAATATGATTCGTTTAGATTTCCTCCGTCTGAGCTAATTAAACAAATTAAAAATAAATAAATAAATTAATAAATTATACGCTAAATTACTAATTAATAATTTATTTTCATATTATTAATATTTTTATTGTTATTATTATTATTATTATTATTATTATTATTATTATTATTATTATTATTATTATTATTATTATTATTATTATTATTATTATTATTATTATTATATTCTATAAAATTTTCTTAATACCGTATATATATAGAGAGAGGACAATTCAAAAGCATACCTCTTAAATAGCATACATTTATCAAAACGACGTCGTTTTGAAGATTCTTTGATGACATTTTCGTAAATAAAAAGAAAACAAGTGGAATCACGGAATGTCACATCACTGAAAGTAGTATGCACACAAACCAATCATAATTGATATGATGTAGCATGTACTCTGTAATCTTATTTATTTATTAATAAAAGTTTATTTATACAAAGACATTTTCTTTATTCATATTTAATAGATGACATTAATTGTGATAAACCCATAGTTGTTGAGCAATGCTTTTAGAATCATGATGATGATCATGTTAATGAGATCTAAATTAAAGATAACTCAAAACTAAAATTGTTCATAATCGTGAGATTACTAAAATGGGGATTAGTGAATTCGGATAGATTAGTACGTACTATACTTGCTCTTATGAAGAGAATGATTGATCTTATAATCATTTGTGTAGAGACACTAAAACAAGTATGTAAGTACTTATTAGAGAATAAGTTCACTGAATGTGAGTCGCTCAAGGAACACCTAATGGAGTCTTACTTGCTTGTCAATAAGAGTTCCTTTTGTGATAGTAGAACAAGTGATCCTTGGGACTTGAGATCATCATAGTATCTTGTGTATAATGAATTATATTTTGACATATTCCTTAAAACCTTTAGGTTATATCAAAGGGTATGTTCGGATATAATAAGTTATACATGGAGATAGATGAATGATCAATAAAAAAATCTATCACTTATAGTAAAAGAAGAGAATGTCCTATGCGATTCGATAAATGACAACTCAGTAGTCCTTGGCCAAGGCATAATAAAAATTTGAAAGTAGTTTCTGATTTACATTAATTAAAGTTACTCATTTTAGAATCAAAATGCATATAATCAAATAAAATAAGACTTGACAGTAATAGCATATCTTATATTTAATCGGGATATTATGAGATAGAATGATTGAATTGTATAGTAACTATTCAATGAATAGGTTCTTTTGTGATTAAATGTTAAAATCTATATTATCTGAAAAGTCGTTGATCGTTAAGGGGCTTACCCTTATTATGGAATAAATATTGTTTATTTAAATAAATTAAATAGTTTAATTTATTTATATAAATAAGATCAGAATGATTCTAATTAATTTATTTTATATCTGGTTTCATATGGAGAACCTAAAGGGTCACACTATAAAAAAAATATTATTTGTTTAAGAAGTAAATAGCATAATCATAATAATGAATTAACTATATTTAATTTATACTATGGAATATAATAAATTAAATAGTTAAATATTTATTATTTATCATGGGTTTTGAAAATCAATTGCAAAGATCGCGTTTTGGAACAGGAAACAGCAAAATCGCGTTTTTCTGCAAAAATCATGAACTGGACAGAACGCTTCACCGCCATAGCGGTAATCCTCACCGCCTCAGTGATGACCCCTATCGCCGTAGCGTTGTCCCTCACTATCGCAACAGTCGATCTCTCGGGTTGGACCAGTTTTGAGCGATTTTTGTGCTGTTTTTCAATAATAAAATAAAATATTTATTTTATGATTTTATAATTAAAATAAAAAATTTATTTTAATCTTGAAATTGAATTTCATGCAACTTTAATTGACCATTAAATGATATTAATACGTATATGGAATGGTTTTAAATTTCATAAGATGAATATTATTTATTAATATATATGTTGATATATATGATAATAAATGAGATTGATTTTGGACTATTGACCAATATGATTGGATTTATTTTAATTAGATGCATGAATGAATGAGTTTTATAAATAAGGTTTGCGTATCTTGCCTTTTCTAATTTTTCGTAATGTAAATTCTATCTCCCTCCTATGTACTTCCCTTTGACTATTGATCAATATTTCTATTTTTATGAAAATAGTTTGTAATAAGTTAGTTAGAATTAATTGAATGATTTGAGTCAAGGAACAAGGAGTGCTTAAATACCTATTTGTAATGGAGTCCGAGTTTAAATATAATAGTTATATTTAATTTTATTATTGCACCCGAGGTTTGACCTTTTAGTTCACCTGGTGGCTCTAGTGAACCAAACTAGAATAAAAGTTCATAATCAATTCAAGTAAAATATAGTATTCTATATATGCATGCTAATTATATAATTTATATTATTATGAAACATGCATCGCATGTTAAAATAATATGATTCCTATTATATATATATATATATATATATATATATATATATATATATATATATATATATATATATACACTTACCTTAAAGGGTTTGTTTATTAATTGTCTCATCTTGTGTGTGTGTGTGTGTGCGCATGTGCGCTAAACAAGATGAGACAATTAATAAACAAACCTTTCAAGGTAAATATATTAAGTTGTAATGTTTAAATTATTGGAATATCGAACATTGCCTTCTAGCATGATAAAACGATAAAGTATCAAATAATCAATATAAGTTTATTATGTACACACAAGGCTTATATTGATTATTTGAGATGTTATTTTATCACATTAGATGCTTATAAAGGAATTGAACATTAATGTTTTGTTGTGCACACACAAGGAAAGTATTTTTCTTTTCACTTATATGGAAGTGCTAGGTCAGACTTAACTTAGATAATTTTGATTTGGATGTGCTCACACATGATCATAATAATCTAAGAGGCAAAATACAAGGAGTTACATGTTGATCATAATAAACTATAGTTTGTTGTGCACATACAAGGCTATACTTATGTTGATATGATCTTTATCTCACTAGCAAATAATTAATTAGATTTGTCGAACTATATAAAGAGGGTAATATAATGTGATGAAAATAGTGGGATATACCAATTTAAATAAAGACCTAATTTATTTTAATAATTAATGAAATGAATGTATGCTAAAATATTATCTATTTTTTACATGCAGAATTTTATAAATGTCAAACTCACTATCACTACGTAGCATACTAGATGTTAACAAACAGACCGGACTGAATTACACGAATTGGTTAAGGAATTTGAGAATTATTCTCACTACTGAAAAGCTTTTATATGTCCTAAATTCCCAAGTCCCTGCAACTGTTGCAGAAAATGCCTATGAGGAAGAAGTTGCTACTTTTAAGAAGTGACAAGATGATGCAGTTGTGGCTTAATGTATCATGCTTGCATCTATGAGTAACGAGCTTCAGCGTCAACACGAAAAGATGAATGCTCCTACTATGCTGTTATATCTTAAAGATCTCTATGGTGAGCAACGTAGGACTACTAGATATCAGATATCTAAGGAGTTCTTCCAATCTCGAATGATAGAGGGTACTACCGTTGAGACTCATGTCTTAAAGATGATCAATCTGATTGAACAACTTGGACAATTAGGGTTCGTGATGGATGGGGAGTTAAGCCAATATTTGATCTTACAGTCATTCCCTGACACCTTCTCATAATTTGTTGTGAATTTTCACATGAATAGGTTAAATGTCAGCTTGCCTGAATTACTTAACATGTTGAAAATTACGGAGGGTCACTTCCTATCTAAACAGAACCAAGTCTTGTTAGTAGATGATTCTTCCAAGAAAAGGAAGAGGCCCAAGGGAACTTCTCAAAAGAAGAAATTCAATAAGGCTAAGGGTAAGGCAAAAATAAAGGATAATAAATAGGAAGATCCTGATAATAAAGGAATGTGCTTCCATTGCAATAAGTCGGGTCATTGAAAAAGAAACTGCAATGAGTATATCTTTCTATGAGTCAAAGTTCTACTTGGGTATTAGATACTGGCTGTGGTTCTTACATATGTAATACTATGCAGGGACTAAGCAGAAGTAGAAAACTAAACAAAGATTAAGTCGTCCTACACTTGGGGAATGGAGCAAAGGTTACTGCATTAGCCGTAGAAACTTATTGTTTAGCACTGTCATCGGATAATTTCATTTATTTAAATAATTGTTATTATGTTCTAGTACTTATTAAAAATATTATTTATATTCCTATGTTGGACATGGATGGTTTTCATATTATAATAAAGAATAATAGTTGTTATATTTATAATTATAATGTTTTTTATGGTACTGGTAAATTGCACAATGGACTTTACTTACTTGACTTACCTGAAAATATATTACAAATTGAACAAACTAATAAAAGAAAAAAGAGATAATATAAATTATACCTTTATGTGGCACTGTAGACTTGGTCATATTAATGAAACTAGACTAAACAAGTTGTATAAAGATGGACTTTTAGAGTTATTGATTATGAATCATATCTAACTTATGAATCTTTTCTCATGGAAAAAATGACCAAATCTCCTTTTAGTGAAAAAAGAGAAAGAGTTACAGAGTTGTTAGAGTTGGTACACATAGATGTATGTGGACTTATGACAACACATGCATGAGGAGGGTATTCATATTTTATTACTTTCACTGATGATTATTCAAGATTTAGATATGTGTATTTGATGAAATACAAGTCTGAATCATTTAAAAGGTTCAAAGAATTCAGAAGTGAAGTAGAGAAACAAACTGGCAAAAGTATTAAGATTCTTCGATCGGATCAAGGTGGTGAATACTTAAGCAATGAGTTTCTCAATTATCTTAAAGAAAATGGTATAATCTCACAATGGACTCCACTGGGCACACCACAATTGAATGGTGTATCTGAAAGGAAAAATTGAACCTTGTTAGACATGTTTCGTTCCATAATGAGTTTAACCAATATTCCAGTTTCCTTCTAGGGTTATGCCCTAGAAACGACTGCATATCTACTAAACAAGATACCTTCTAAATCCATACCAAATACACTATATGAGTTATGGACAAGGAGAAAATCAAGTCTTAAGCATGTTAAGATTTGGGGTTGTCCAACTTATGTCAAAAGGTTTGTGAATGATAAGCTAGAGACACGATCTGATAAGTGCAAATCCGTGGAATATACTAAAAAAGTTTAGGATATTATTTTTATCATTTAATTGATCAAAATGTGTTTGTTGTGAAACATGCATTTTTCTCAGAAAATAAGTTTATCCTTGAAGGGGTCAGTAAGAGTAAAATAGATTTTGAAGAAGTTTAAAAACCACAAAACACTATAGGTCAAAGTGAGGTACCTAATCAAGTAACACAACCTATTCGTAAATCTAGAAGAGTACCAAAAATACCTGAAATGTATGAATTCATCATAGAAGATGATGATGAGGTACACATTATAGATGATGATGATCTATTAACTTACGAAGAGGCAATAAGTAGTAAAGAATTAGAGAAATGGCTAGTGACCATGAAATTCTATATGAACTCCATGTATGAGAACTAATAAGGCATTAAGTCTATTGGTTACAAATGGCTCTTTAACAGAAAGACTGAAGTAGAAGGCAAGGTAAAAGCCTATAAGGCCCGACTGGTTGCAAAAGGTTTCAAATAAAGACAAGATGTTGACTATGACAAAACCTTCTCACCAATAGCGATGCTTAAGTCAATTTGGATTTTACTTACGATTGTAGCTTATTATGACTACGAGATCTGGTAAATGAATGTGAAAACGGTCTTCCTCAATGAAAAACTTGATGAGGATGTATACATGATACATCTAGAGGGTTTTATTTCAAAAGTTAGAAAAAATAGAGTCTACAAGTTACAACGATCCATTTATGGATTGAAACAAGCTTATCGAAGATGAAACATCCATTTTGATGAGACAGTTAAAGAGTTTAATTTTATCAAAAATGAGGATGAACCATGTGTGTACAAAAAGGTTAGTGGGAGTGCTATTACATTTCTAGTATTATATGTTGATGATATATTACTGATAGGGAATGATGTTCCAATGCTACAGTCGATCAAGATTTGGTTGTCTAAACACTTTTTCATGAAAGACTTAGGAGAACTATCCTATATTTTGGGGATAAAGATCTATAAAGATAGATCTAAAAGGATGCTTGATTTATCCCAATGAACGTACATTGATTCGATGTTAAAGAAGTTTAGCACGGAAGATTCCAAAAGAGGACTTATACCCATAGGTCCTGGAATACATCTTTCAAAGAAGCAGGCCCCAAAGACACCTGAAGAGAGAGACCGTATGAGTAAGATTTCTTATGCCTCAGCGATATGATCTATCATGTACGAGATGATATGTACAAGACCTGGTGTTACTCATACATTTAGTGTAACAAGCAAATATCAGTCTAATCCTGGAGAAGAACACTAGAAGGTAGTGAAAAATATGCTAAAGTATTTAAGAAGAACTAAAGATGTATTTCTTATCTACAGTAGTTCTGATTTAAAACTAAAAAGAAAAGCTATACAGACTCAAGTTTACAAAATGATCGAGATGACAATAAATCTATTTCAGATTATGTGTTTACTTTAAACGGTGGCTTAGTGAGTTAGAAAAGTTTCAAACAGCAAACAGTTGTTGATTCAGTGACAGAGACAGAGTAAATAGCTGCAAGTGAAGCTGTAAAGGAAGTTGTTTGGATGAAGAAGTTCATTGCAGAACTTGGATTGGTCCCTGACATTAAAGGACCGGTGCCTTTATTTTGTGACAACATGGGAGTTGTTGCACAAGCCAAGGAATTCAGGTCTCATCAAAAATCCAAACACGTGTTGCGGCGGTTTCATTTGATTGGAAAAATAATTGAAAGATGAGATGCCACATTGGAGCATGTAGACTCTCTTGCCAACAAAGCACCATTTACTAAAGTTTTAACTCAACAACAGTTTGATCGTCACTTAGAGAAGATGAGTATTAGATACTATGGTGATTGACTTTAGTGCAAGTAGGAGATTAAAAGTAGTATAAACATAAGCAAATCATATTTGATATGATGTAGCATGTACTTTGTAATCTTATTCATTTATTAATAAAAATTTATTTATATAAATGTATTTCTTTTATCCATGTTTAATAGATGACATTAACTGTGATAAACTTATAATTGTTGAGCAAGGTTTTTAGAATCATGAAGATGATCATGCTAATAAGATCTAAATTCAAGATAACTCAAAAATTAAAATTGTTCTTAATCGTGGGATTACTAAAATGGAGATTAGTGAATCCGAATAAATTAGTACATATTATGTTTGCTTTTATGAAAATAATGATTGATCTCATAATCATTTGTGTAGAGACACTAAAACAAGTATGTAGGTGTTTATTAAATAATAAGTTCACTAAACGTGACTCACTCAAGGAACACTTGATAGAGTCTTACTTGCCTGTCAGTAGGAGTTCCTTTTGTGATAGTAATACAAGTGAGCTTTGGACTTGAGATCATCATCGTATCTTGTGTATAATGAATTATATTTTGACATATTTTTTAAAACCTTTAGGGTGTATCAAAGGGTATGTTCGGGTATAATAAGTTGTACATGAAAATAGGTGAATGATCAACAAAGAATTTACCATTTCTAGTAAAAGAATGTCCTATGTGATTCGATAAATGACAACTCAGTAATCATTGGCCAATGCAGAATAAAAATTAGAAAGTAGTTTCTAATTTACATTAATTAGAGTTTCATTTGAGAATTGAAATGCATATAATCAAATAAAATAAGACTTGACAGTAATATCATGTCTTATATTTGATTGAAACATTGTGAGGTAGAATGATTGAATTATACGGTAACTATTCGCTGAATAGGTTCTTTTGTGATTAAATATTGAAATCTATATTATCTAGAAAGTCGTTGATCGCTAAGGGGCTTACCCTTATTATAGAATAAATATTATTTATATAAATAAATTAAACTTAATTTATTTATATAAATAAGATTAGAATGGTTCTAATTAATTTATTATATAAACAGTTTAATATGGAGAACCTAAAAGGTTACACCGCAAAAGGAAAATAATTGTTTAAGAAGTAAATGACATAATCGTGATAATGAATTAAGTATATTTAATTTATAATATGGAATAGAATAAATTAAATAACTTAATATTTAGTATTTAGTATTTTGAAAATACTAATTATAAATTAATAAGATTATTATTATTATTATTATTATTATTATTATTATTATTATTATTATTATTATTATTATTATTATTATTATTTAATTCCTAAATGGTTTAAGAATTGTAATTATTATATTAAATTAATTAAGTTTCTAATTAGATTAGGAAGTTAATTAAAAACCCTATTCCTAAATGTGTTAGGAGGGTTGACTATAAATAAAATGAGTCTTATTACGGATTAAGGTTACACACACTTTCATAAGTTTTTGGAAGAGTACTCACAAATTCTCTAGATCTAAAAAATTAGAAGAGAGAGAAAACCAGGGTTTGCCATCACCAACTTCTTGAATCTTTATTCTTCCTTGGTGGATCATCTCTATAAGCCAAACACTTAGGTGACTAACATTGATCAAATGAATCTAATCGGTGAAATTCAAGGAGAATACGAAGAAATTAGAGTTGAACACGTACTTGTGGAAAGCTAATGTCTACAAGGGTATAATTTTCTATATCATTCTTATTAATTAATAATTGCGCATACAGGTTGATCCTAGATTATGATTTGTAGTCAAATTTTAAAATCTGTTTTACCCCATGCTTCCACTGCTTATCTGCAATTTGATTGTATGTTCATAGATTAGTATAAACCAACAGTCACATCTTCTTTTAATATTATTTATAAATAAATAAAAAAAGAATCTTCAAAGCGAAGTCGTTTTCGATAAATATATGTTATTTAAGATAGATGTGTTAAAGAGGTATGCTTTAGATCCGTCCTGTATTTTATATATATATATATATATATATATATATATATATATATATATATATAATATAGAAATAGAAAAATATTGAGCCTTATTATTTTTTTTTATCTAAATAGTATTTCTCTATTTTTACTCAACTTTTTATTTTCAAACAAATATAAATTTTATTTACTATTTGTTTTTTATTATTGAAATATTCATTTTTTTTGTACTGTGAAATAAATATTATTAGTTTAAAAAAATTTAAAACCCTCAATTTTATAATTACTCTAAAATAAATATTATTATTGAACTACGTGAGGCATAGTTTCTTTCTTCTCTATTCCGTCCTAAACTCACAAAAGTGTTGAAGTCAATGAAATTGCGAATGATTGTTATGATGTGATATTGAATCAATATATCTTTTTATTAATGTCCTTTTTAGTAATCTTTACAGGATTAAATGCAAATAAGTCCCCTGAATTCTAGGTTTTTTGGACTTTGAGCCACTTTTTTTTTAGTCAATGCAAATCGAGTCCCAAACTATTTAAAAATTTAGATATTGAGCCTATAGGTGCCACATGTGCGTTGACTGCCCAAGTGACACACGTGGCGCATATGTGGCACCTGTGACGTGACATCTTAGTTGGATTTAATGAAAAAATGTGCATCTCTCATGATTTGAACTCATGACCTCAAATTTGAACTTTAAAACCACTAAAGCAACATAAGCCTAATTGTTTATATTATTACTCAAGAACTAAATGATATTCCCATGTAGCAGCCTAGTACTACTACTACTATTATTATTATTATTATTATTATTATTATTATTATAGTGGTAGTAGTAGTAGTTGTTGTTGTAGTAGTAATAATAATAATAATAATAAGGGTTAAATGCAAATAAATCCCTTGAACTATAGGGGTTTTTAGACTTTGAGCCCTCTTTTTTTGGTCAATGCAAACCGAGCCCCATATTATTTAAATATTTGGATATTGAGCCCCCAGGTGCCACATGTGCGTTGACTGTCCACGTGGCACACGTGGCGCACATGTGGCACCGGTGACGTGTCATCTTATTTGAATTTAATGAAAAAATGTGCTTCCCCCAAGATTTGAACTCATGAGCTCAAATTTGAACTTTCAAACATTTAACCACTCAAGCAACATGAGCCTATTATTCAGATTACTCAAGAAATAAATGATATTCCCATGTACCAGCCTATTAATATTATTACTAATATTATTATTAGTATTAGACTACTACTACTACTATTACTAATATTATTATTATTATTATTATTATTATTATTATTATTATTATTATTATACTACTACTACTACTACTACTACTACTACTACTACTACTACTACCACCACCACTACTACTACTATATTACTAATATTATTATTATTATTATTTTAATATTAATGTTATTATTATTATTATTATTATTATTTTAATATTATTATTATTATTATTATTATTATTATTATTATTATTATTATTATTATTATTATTATTATTCTACTGAGTTGCTGCTGACGCAGACCGACGACCCATCCGCCGAACTGAAACTGCCGACTCCCCCACCAATCGCCGACCCAGGCATGGACTGTCGAGCAGCTGAGCTGCTATCGAGCTCCATTGCCGAACCCCTGTCGAACACCAAGTAGCTACCGCCGAGCCGATCTGAGTGTCGACCGGAGCTGAGGACCCAAGCACCGAACTACTACCCAATTGTTGCCAAGCCCAGACTGCCGAGCAAGCCATCGAGTTGAGGAGCAAAATCAACCATTTTCATCTTATATACAAACGACTGTATCTGTGCCCGTGTGAAATCAGTACACAATGACAATCCATTAAGTTGTAATTCAAAAACTCCTAAGCACAAACACCCATTTAGGCCGCCGAGTGGCCGCTCACCACTTCAAAATCAACACCTATGGCTCCCGCAATGCCATGGCCATAATCGACTCAGACAAAACCCTAATTTTCCTTAGAAACGCCTGCGATTTCATCGAAAATCTTGTTCGGAACAAGGGCAAGTTACTTTTCGTCAACACCAACCAATTGTTGGACGAAATTATTGGCCAAATGACCCAAAAAAACTGGCTGCAAGAACGACAATTCCTGGCGGCTGGGAGGCTTTCTAACGAACAGTTCTAGCCCCAAGAAGTTCAGATCACGGAATAAGAAGTTAATTCTGGGTTCGAATCAGCCGCTCGATTGTGTTGTGATTATGGATACTCACAGGAAATCTTGGGTGATACTTGAGGCGGATAGGTTACAGATTCCGATTGTGGGTTTAGTGGATTCCAGTATGCCATGGGATATTTATAAGAGGATTACTTACCCGGTTCCGGCTAATGATTCTCCGGTTATGGTGATTTTGGGAACTGCCAATCTGCATTTCTTATGTAATAATAATAATAGTAATAATAATAATAACATTAATATTAAAATAATAATAATAATAATAATAATAATAATAATAATAACATTAATATTAAAATAATAATAATAATAATAATAATAATAATAATAATAATAATAATAGGCTGGTACATGGGAATATCATTTATTTCTTGAGTAATTTGAACAATAGACTCATGTTGCTTGAGTGGTTAAATGTTTAAAAGTTCAAATTTGAGGTCATGAGTTCAAATTTTGGGGGAAACACATTTTTTCATTAAATTCAAATAAGATGACACGTCACCGGTGCCACATGTGCGCCACGTGGACAGTCAACGCACATGTGGCACCTGGGGGCTCAATATCCAAATATTTAAATAATATGGGGCTCGGTTTGCATTGACCAAAAAAAGGGGGCTCAAAGTCCAAAAACCCATAATAATAATAATAATAATAATAATAATAATAATAATAATTAATGAGGGTGTCAATGTATTAATGAGTATTAGTGTAATAGTCTTTCCAAGGCATGGGCTTTTATTAACAATTGTTTATGTTAGAAATAATTATATTTTAATCTTGTGTTGAAGACAAAATTTATTATAGAAAGTGGCAGTGATATATAAAAAAAACTATAATAATTAATCATTTCAAATGAAATTATCAATAAATTCCATGAAAGTTATGATCACAAAAATGTTACTCCTAATAGAAAGTAACAATAATATAAGCAATGACATATAGTAATAAATAATATTGGATGAGAGTGTTTAGTTTAGGATAAAATGCAAATGTGATGATTGAACTTTAGGTATTTTTGGGTGTTGAACCTTTTTCTTTTGGTTAGCAAATCGAGCCTTTTTCTATATCCGAAATTTGGATATTGAACCTTAAGGGTCCCAGGAATCGATCCATTGACCTCACATTTGAAACTTCGACCATGAGACCACCCGAGAACCACAAGCCTAGCTATTTAATATTTTTCAAAAAATAAAACATATACTAAATGAATTGATTTCCCCAGCAGATGATTAAAAGACAACCGTAACCATGTTAATTAAACAAATTACACAAAAAGGCATAAATTAAAAAAGTAAAAAAGTTAGTTTAAAATAAAAAACTGTGATATCCCGAATATTGCTAAGATTTCTTTTAAATAAAAGAAATAAAAGATTAATTAAATGTTAGAGATTTAACCTAATTTGGAAATAAGAAATGCGTAGATATGATTAAATATTCTAATTATTTAATATGTGTCATAAAGAACTTATAGTGTATATTATAAATTTGTACAGAAAGACTTTTAATATAAAAATGCTCTAAGAAGAAATGGTTATGTGTAATTTTTGAAATTAAGTGGAATTGCTATTCAATACTAAGATGATATGAAGATACATAATTATAAGTTTATATTTAAATTAAATATGAAAAGAAAAGCCAACATGACTTAAAAATTTAATTATTGTGTGGGAGCAATAAATATGTGAAATGTTATATGATTAATTAAATCCGTTGATTTAAATTAAGGAACCAAATGGAAAACCATGGAAAATTTATCTCATTAAGTAATTTAGTTGATTATGGATTAAATTTAGGTTGTTTAAATTAATAACCTAAATATGGGTCTTTATAGGCTAGGATAATATCTAAGTTAATTAAATAAGAAATTTAATTAATTGTGGTAATATCTATAATTATGGTAGGACCCAAAATAGTTAATTAATATTTTGTATTATAAATTATGGAACAATTAAGTTAAAAACTAGTTATGGGTGGATCATTAATTTTTTTATCAAGCTCAATGTTCATTATGTGTAACCCAAAATTTGATCCACTAAGATCTATTTCAGTCTAAGGCCCAAACCATTTCGATAAACCAAGTCAATGATGGGTTGAATTAATAGGCCAATATGTCTAGGAAATTGATATTTTTACACTGTTTATTAATAATTCTACACGGTAGATCTCACAAAAATGTCATTAGCGATAGTTTAACCGTAGCTATATATCTATAGCAACACTTTTGTGGAATCTATCATGTGAAATATCAGTTTCCTATGTCTATTATGGCAAGCCAAGGTACCTTGTGTGTTAACTAAATTGTTGACCCAATAGATATATTAATGCAATCAGCCCTCTTAGACTATTAATCCAGCCAAAATCCTAACAGCCCAAGCCATTTGTGGCATTATGAAGCCATTTTTTGTTCAGCTTTGTTGCTCCAACAACCCATCAGGTAGCAGCCCAAAATTTTGGGTGTGAAAGAAGCACAATGGCCAGCTTTCTTGCTCCTGTTTCAGCCCAGATTTCTGCAGCCCAGGTGGTGGAAACTTATTGTTTCAGCCCAATCATAGCAGCCCAACTTGAGACTTTAAAAAAAATGATTTTCATTTTGGGACAAATTCTGGGGGACGGGTTACGTATTTTGCAGAGGAGAAGTGACTTACTTAGCTAACTTAGGGTGCTCAAGGTGGCTGGAGGAGGTCACTTCAGCAGTTGTTTGGGGCAGTGGGAAGATGGTGGTGTAGGGGGATGCTATAGAGCATGTTTAAGGGCCATGTAGAGTTGAGGTAGGAAGGAAGAAATCAGCTGAACACCTGCTGGTAGTTGTGGAATTTTACTCCTTTAAGTAAGCCACTCTTGTACACTCTTGAAAACATTTTGATCATTCACTTGCCACGCTAGATATAGAGAACCAAAGAAGTGGGTTTCTGCAGCAGTAGCTAGGAAAATAAGAGGAATTGCAGTAGCTTGTTGCCCTATTTAAACCAACCAAGAACAATATTAAACATCTTGTAGGTTGTCAAAGGTATATTAACTACTTCTGAAAACTTAAAGGTTATAGTAGTTGGTTATTGGGAATCTTAATGTTTATTATAGTTTGCTTATGGGAATTGGTTGTGTTGGTTGTTGTGCTGAGGATCATGTAGGATCCATGGTGTTACAAGGTTGGGAAACGGTTGGAATTTTGTGTGTATGGACTGTATAAGCTTAAATGGGAATAATCATATTAGTTTCAATGCACGCATATAAGCTATTTGACAAAATGCCTAAGTGAGTATATAGACACCCAAATTTTGCACTTGTATACTAACCCTGACAGGAGGGCAAAATCGTCATGTGACCCAAGCTACCACGACGGCTTGCAATCAAAAGCGGCCAAACGAATAACGAGCATCGGGTCGGTTGAGGCGGGACACACAATCGATCCACACGAAGCCTGATCTGGTCGCCAAAGACGACGAGTCACTACACGTGTGGCAGTCGGGGGGGTCTCGCTCCTTAAAAGACACAGAAAACATTTTTTTACATCAGGTATCAGCCTTCCAAAATAATACAACAAAAATTGATGATTTAAGACTGCGTGACACGGAAATCGAGAAAAGCAAGCTGGGCAACCACAGGTGCACCTGCGGCCATCGACAAACAGGACGGTTTCGAGGCCCGGCAGCCGAGGAGACGGCGCGGGTGGCCGCAGCAGGCAGCCGCAGAGGCACCTGCGGCTAGCCTCGGTCACCTATACAACGACGTTTCGACCAGCAGATTGAAAAAGGAAGAAAATTGTCAATGTTCTAGAGAGAGAAACAGGCGAGATAGAGAGAGAGAGAGGCTCGGGTTAGCTAAAACAACTAGTGATAGTTGCATTTTATTGTTCAAATAGTGAGGTATCCTTGTGTTTTCTTGAGTAGTGAAATAGAAAGCGTTTGTCAGCGTATTTGCAAGGTGAAAATGACGTTATTTCTTTAATTTTGAGCTTGTGTCATTGTTATAATTTTTTTTGTTGAGTTGTGATAGATATAATATTGTGGTATATTGTTGAGGATCCGTGGATTAGGGATGTTAGTGAGGGTTCCATCGGAACGTATTTTCCTCCTAATGTCCCGAGGATATCCGTACGGTGATATATAGTTCATTGGGTTAGTAGATAGCTCGTAGTATTGGGCTCGTGATTTTGATTCGTGTAGTGTAATAACGAGTCTAGTATTGTTAATCTTGCTTGGTACGATTGTGCAGTGATTTGGGTGATTGTGAGCCTAGGAATGAGATCCTCGTGATCAAATTCTGAAGATGGACAAATTTGAGATGTATGTAGTCACTGCTAGAGTCCATTTGTATACATGTAAATATTTGGCCTTAAAACGATACAGAATCGAAATCGGGTTTAAGGCCCCGTAATAGTAAAATGTGTGATTGTGGGTGTTTGGGGATATTCAGATGGCTTACATGCCCATGGATAGCCACGACACGATTTTGAATGCTTGTTTTGATTAACGACATGTGAAAAAAATGATTTTTCAAAGTAACGCAAACGACCAAGAATTTTAAAAGTAATCAGATTAGGATGTTAGAATCACGAGGTTAAAAGGTTGAGTGTTAGTAAACGTCGGTCCTTGTTTGGCAAAAAGGCTACAAGCGGTTTTGAAATGTCATAAAAATGATTTCATAAAAATAGAAAAAACGTTTTCGTTAAACTTTGGTGCATAGGGTTAAAGAGTTCCTAGAAGTTGTCCTCATTTTCATTTGACTTTACTGTTAGAAGGCAATGTATAGTCTCGATTCCTATTTGACAAAAGTTTAAAACTCTTGATTTCTGAAAACGACACCTAATAAAAAATTCCACAATTTTCAAACTTAAAATCAACGTTTATTATAAGACAAAAGCCTTGTCATTCGAGATAAAAGACGTTTCAAAACACTCAATAAATAAAGCGCGTTTTTTACAAAAAGAATCAGAGCAGGTTTCTTTCATCACAACAAACATGTAGGCACACACACACACACACACGTTTTAGGATTTTGAAAGGATAAGAAAACATCAAGATTGCGGTAACCGTGTTTTCACAGAAGTCAGGGTGTGCCTAACACCTTCCCCTCGCTTAAGCAAGCCCCCGAGCTCTATGAATCTCGGTTCGCAGACCAATTAATTCAGAGTCATATATGAGCCAGCGATTACGAAAATAAAATTCGGATGAGTTGGTACATCTATTTCGAATATACCAACTGGCGGCTCTGGTCAATTGGCTCATCATAAAATCGACCTTTCAAAATTCCGTCGACATTCAAGCTGACCCTTTTTCCAAATCACATCTCAAATCTGAAGGCTAAAATTGGAAAAGGAATTATAAAAAACGAAAGGACTTTTTCCGGCGTCGACAGAGCATATTTTTCCTAAGTTAATTTCAAAGTATGGATGAATGTGAATTGGATGCTAGTATTTATGTGTGTTACGCCTATGATCTTAAGTGAATCGTCATGATGAATGACAATGACAAAAAGGAAGTAATTTGGACTATGATAGGCAAATTTTTGATCAGGTAACTACTATTAGATGAAATACTTTCAGGAAGGATTAAACCAGAAAATTTAAATTGGAAACGTGATTAAGACTTGTTTCTAAAAAGAAGTGGATTGGTAGGGTATTCTAAACTAGTTTGGAAAGAAAAAAGTCAAGAACATGATCATAGGTTTAAAGCCTAATTTGAAATGGGTCCAAACTTCTTGTTCCAGTTATGGATTTCATCTAGCATGTTAGAATGATAAAATGAGTGATTTGTGTGAGTAGTAATGTTTTTCAAAAGGAATCAAATGTGGTTATGAAACAAGAAGCTAATGCATGTTAGGAAACTGAAAATAAGTGGTTATGTGAAATATTTGCCAAGTGTGTGATCCGTATGCAAAGAAGAAAAAGTCTGTAGCAGTAACAAACTACAGAATTGGTCCCTGCCAAATAGCGTCCCGGCACTCTTTTTCAGTTAAAAATGAGCAACCCGGTGCTCAGTGTCAAAAAAGGAAGAATCTTGTTATTTTTATTTTTCTTGTGTTGAGATGCGATAACATGTTCTACCATGCATAGACCAAATTAAATTAACTGAATCTAATTAGGATATGATAAAGGAACATGGAAATTTAAGTTACATTTTAAGGAATTACTTTGATAAACTAATTTGAATGAAATGATGAGAAACATGAAATGTATATTATAATCCAATTATTGTGGACATGTATAAGTATTACATAATTAGAGGTGTTATTTGGTTTGCTAGATTCCAAACGTGTATTAGTATAAGAAACTAATACTTAAAGTGAATTAAATGGTACGGAATAAAAGTTATATTAATAACTAACGTATGATCGAACAACGGATGCTATATGTCTAAATGAGTTATGTGAATCAAATGAATGTATAATGAATACTACGTGAATTACGACCAATATATGTATGATTGAAAGACTTTGTGCTAGGGGTATGGCGAACTAGTGTATTAAAACTAGGACGTGACATTACTAAATGAACGGAATGACATTTTATGATAAAGGCTAATTAGTGGGCTAAACACTATTGCTTGTATAGGGTAAACAACCAAAGTTGTATATGATAAATGATTTAAGTTCATCAACTTGTATGATTAAATAACCAAATCATAATTAATTTAAAAATGTGTGAATGTATTACTAATTTAGTTTTATTTTGAATAAACTAAGTTAAATGAACTTAGATGAGTGATAATTTAAAGTGAGGAAGTATCGTGTGAAATGTACACAATGAACTACTACTGAGACAAGCTAGTACATGTATTAATGTAAAGTTTAACAATAAAGATAGTTATTAGTTACAAGTAAACCATTAGAAACCGATATTGATAAGCATAAAGGCAATACAAAGGACGACAAGTAAAGTTAAAATCTTAAAATAAGATTAAACTTTGAGTCAAACTTTGACTAATATTGTTTGCTATTAATCTCACATACCGTGTAGGTCATGCGAAGGAAATGAAAGGTTAACGTGATGGTAAAACATCGATATAAACAAGTTTGTCAGAACTCGCTTTCATAAGTGAACTGCTTTTGTGTGCAAACATATACTAACGCGCTTTTATGTCATAATGTAATATAACTGTTGTTATTTAACTGATGATGAAATTTAAACTGTTTTTGTTGAACTGTATACTTGTGAAAAGGAAGCATGATATATATATATATATATATATATATATATATATATATATATATATATATATATCTGAATCATTAGAAGCATGGGTTGCATATGAATAGATGATTATCATGAAATATGTGTTACATGTCCAATATACATAAAACTGTCATACATGGATATAATGCAAAGTATGTATGCATGAAAAATGAATTATGTGTTATGTAATAACTATTAAACTTATTGAGCCGTCGTGCTCACTCTTGTTTAAAATTTACATTTTTAGCTAAGTGCGAATTATCAGAGAATTTCGGTAAAGACTTAGGAACACGAAAAGTATAACGATTGTGGTAGGATCAACGTTAAGTTTGATAATAAGACCTCGCGGTCAGAAGTAATGTATATTTTAATAAAAATCCTTTTTAAGGGTAAACAGTATTGCAAAATGGACCAGGTTAGAGAGTTGTAATGTTTGTATAACATTTGTAAACGTTAAATGCTTGTACTATTACAAGTCACTGATGATTCATTGTTGTATAAGATCATAATATATATGATCTTGTAGTATAAGATTTATGTAAAGATTACAATTTAGGGAATAAAGATATTATAAAAATTATAAAAATAAACGAGTTTTATCAATTATTTTATTGGTGAGTATCGTGAATTTAAGTTTAAGGTTATACATTAACACACGAGGTTACTTGTAGCAAGTATAGAGATTTTCGGAGCATTACAAAAGCACCATTAACAAATTAATGATTTTAACAAATAATACTCAAACAACAAGAAAAGTAAATATGAGATTTATTGTTTGAAGTATCAATAAGATTTATAATTTTAATATTTTTGTTGTTATTTAATACATTTAAAATAATATATAATACAAATTTATGTAAGACTTTTTGTTAACAATTTTATGGATAAGTTTTAAATAAGTAATATAATAGGTCACTTTTATAATTTTTATTTAATTCAGTTAATATATTTTATAATTATAATTTCATACAAAATTATTTGCTTAAAACTCTTACAAGTAATACATTTGTAATCCTAATACTCCATCAATTTATGCACAATTATTTATTTACAATTTGTGTGCATAAATTACTCAAATAATAATAATAATAATAATTGCCCACAAAATATCCATACAGAAGAGGGCCATCATCTGTGACGCCCCAAAATTCGGGTTCCAAGTACCCGGATCCGGTCATCACGATCCAATACAAACATTCACCTCTAAACAACATACAATAACTAAATGCGGAATAATAAACATATGTTGTTCATTCAAAAGGTGTTACTAGTTCCAAGATACGATAACCTTACACAAAAGTACACAAATACCCTTAATAAAGTACTTAGGATTTATATTACATAACAATTAATTTAATTAACTACAAGGTTGCATCCTGAAGTCTATTACTTCATCTTTCCTTTACCTTTGTTCTTTCCCAAAGTCTCAGGTTGCACTATAATAAGGTTTCATGATATAACAAGGGTGATCAACTAGTTTGCTCAACAAGTTTAAATAACAACAAGAAACAATATATCATGAACGAAAGGGAATAACTGAACAATTCAATAATATGAATAACATAAGTAGGAATAATAATTTACTTTTAAAATTAGGATAGTCAAATAGACTATGAACTATAAATATCCACTGGAGTCAATAGCAGGTTGACCCAATGGTTACTACTAGAAATATGTACCCGAGGGGATCAGCCTCGGTACAATATGTGTATGCATAACATTTAATTTTCGTATTTTGTACCTGATATTAGATACAGGGTACTCCCCTATAATAAAAGGGGTGTTCATAATAGTCTAAGAATCCGCATCTTCAATGATTTGGATAGTTTTTAAAATCTTTAACATAAATGTCTAGCCGAACAATGACTTAGACCTAATTTGAACAGTTCTTTAAACAGTAGAACAATAAATAAGTACAAGTCAATGACTGTACAATATCAAGTGCACCAAGTGCAAATAACAATAATATCGATGTGGAATAATTGTAAAGTAATTAAACCACTCAAAGCATGCTTGGAAATAACAGTTCAAGCTTAATAATTAATTTGCTCAATGAAATGAGTTTAGAGATAAGGAACTTGCCTGTCTGCTCAGCTACAATTAATGTCTAGCTTTAACTAACTGGCTTTGAAAGACCTAATATTAATAAAGTTGGTCTAATAATTAATACGACGTATTTGAACAACTATACGCTCACTCAGGAACTTATTTATCATATAAGTAATAACACATAATTTACATCAGTAAAAACAATATTATTAACTTTATAGACCCTTAATCATTTTAGGTTAATAATTTAATAAGTTAGAAAATATTTTTCTTAAGTGTTGGGCACATATTAAACCCTTAAACAACTTATTACAATTGTTTAATTAAATCATAATTAAATTCAAATTATTTTATTAACTCAATCTTTATTTAATTACTATTTAATCTTGATTAAATAGAGATTAATTAATTAACTTTAGTTATTATTTAAAATAAATAATAACTAATTCTATTTACCTATTATTTAATAATAATTAAATAATAAATAATTATTGATTTAATTCTAACCTTCTTTAATTTAATATTAATCAACTAGTAATTAACTAAGTAATTAACCTCACTTATTATTTAATTTAAGGAAATTAAATAATAGTTTACTAATTTTAATCCTCTTTAATTATTATTTAATGTCAATTAAATAATAATTAATTATTTAATTAATTTTAATTATTGATTAAGATTAAATAAAATTCAATTTATTTATCCTTATTTATTATTAAAAATTAAATTATTGATTAAATAACTTAATTTCCATTAATCATTATTTAATGCTAATTAAATAATAATTAATTACTTACTTACCCTTATTTATGATTTAATATTATTTAAATAATAAATAAGTAATTTATAAATTTTTATCTCTCTTTAATTATTATTTAATAGGAATTAAATGATAATTGCTAATTTATCACTTTTATTTTAAATAATAAATAATAAATTTATTTAACTTAACCATGATTTAGCTAACTAGATTAATATTTAAAATATTTAAATATTAAACTTAATAAAAAATATCATCACCAATATCAATTTTTTTTATATTATTTTTGTAATAATTTTAAATTAGTTTTCAAATATTTAAATTAATTAAAATTAACTCGAATGGTATTTCTGTAAATAAGTTGAAAACTGATCCGAGGGCAAAATAGTAATTTTGCCTAAAAAAACACAGAGGGGCAATATCGTAATTTTCCAGAAGCTGGCTCCCGCGCATTGCGCGGCTGTAACAACAGGCCCCAAAACGGTGCCGTTTTGAGGGACACGCAGCCGGCTTTCGCGCGTGACGCGCGGAGTAAGATTCTCTGATGCCAAACGACGCCGTTTTGGTTCCGCGTCCGTCGGCTGCATGCTTGCGCGCATTGCACGGAAGGCACTAATTTTTTTTTCTTCCAGCAGAATGTGAACAGTGACCGAAAATACACACTTTAATAAAAATTATACCATCAAGTTAGCTTTAAATCCTCAATAAAAATCCAAAAAAATTACCAATCACTTAATATCAATTTATAACATGAAAATTTAATTTTTCATGATTTAATATCATTTTTTTTTATAAATTTTTTTACATCACATAAATTACATAACTTTTTGTATATAATTCCATTTTGAGTGATTCAAACTTTGTTTTTCTCATGATTTAATGTTCTATAATATTAGAACATAAAACCTAAGTTTTATAAAAATATTTTTGGTCACAAAGTTCAAGACTTGTTTACACACTACTAAACACATATTTTAGCATAAAATATATACTAAAATACAAACCAAGCATATTAAACTTAAGCATGACATAAATATTACTACCCCACATTATTAACTATATTAACATATTTATATGCACATGTTGGTTTATTTAATTTAAAAATAAAAACTAGATTTAGAATAACCATTACCTTGATTTAATGGATATCCTCATTTTTCTTCCAAAATAGGTGGTGAAAGAAGATGACACGAACCAAGAACTTCTTCTCTTGTTATTTTTGCTCTCAAAATATTTTTCTACACTCTCAAATGCTCTCTAGCTTGCAAAGTGAAAGAATAAGAAATGACTAATACAAGCTCCTAAATTGTAAGTATACTTACAATTTGGATAGATATAAAATCTATATCTATTAAAATACCATCATGAGAGTAGCAAGGATACTTACACAAGAAATGGGTTAAATGACACATTAGGTGAAAAGAGGAATGCTCCATGTACTTTAAAAATCAATAGAAGCAATCATTTTATTAAATAATTGAAAAATAAACTAAAATAAAAACAAAATCATTTTTTTCTCTCTCTTCTCCTATCATGCTCGGCTGATGCCTTTTTTCTTGTCCCAAAATTATTGTCCTAAGTCACTTTTTAATAAATAATAGTTAAATTAAGTATTTTCCAAGTGGGCTCAAGCTTTGGGCCTTATTTAAAATACCAATTGGGCTCCTAAATTGTTTGGGCTACTAATTTGCCAAGTTTTATTATTCTTCACTTGGGCTACTAATTGATCCATGTTGGGCTAATTTAATAATTTACACATTAATTATTCAATCCATGATTAAATAAATAATTAGATTGAATAAATAATTAAATACTCTAACCCATTACTATAAAATTACTAAATAAACTAATAAATATTATTATTAATATTTTGCATTATTTACATTAATTAATAATCATATTAATTAATTTATTATATTTAATTAACTCATTATATTCAATTTAATTAAATATTTAATTAATATGAAACTTATCAATTATTTTGATATTAAAACTTTAGGGTTTGTTCACTAATTTAATAACATATTAATGACCTCTTTAATTAATTCTAGTAATTAATCACATAATCATTTAATCACGTAATTAATTAATCACATAAAAAGATTTAAATAATCTCGTAAAACTAACTCGTTAGAAATTAAATTAATAATTTAATTAATAATGACGTGAAAATTCTAGGACATTACATTCTCCCCCCATTATAAAAATTCCGTTCTCGGAATTGTAAAATAAAGTTATTTAAATAAAAGTGGGTAATTCGCTCTCATTTCTTCCTCTAATTCCCACGTAGCTTCTTCAATTGCGTGATTCTTCCAAAGTACTTTGACAGAATGAATTATTTTATTCCTCAACTTTTATTCCTTCCTATCGAGTATCTGGACAGGAACTTCTTCATATGATAAGTCCTTCTCGACTTGAATTGGTTCATAGGAGATAACGTGCTTGTAGTCCGGTTTATACGGCCGCAACACTGACACATGAAACACGTTGTGAATGTGTTCCAGTTCAGGAGGTAATGCTACCTCGTACGCCACTTCACCGAATCGCCTCAAGATTTCAAACGGTCCTATGAACCTAGGGCTCAGCTTGCTCTTCTTACCAAAACGGATCTTCCCCTTCCAGGGAGATACCTTCAGAAATACGAAACTGCCCACGTCGAAGTCCCGCTTTTGGCGATGCAAATCCGCGTACTTCTTTTGATGATCTTAAGCTGCTACTAGTCGATTTCTGATAAGTTGTACTGTGTGTGCAGTCTGCTGCACCATTTCAGGTCCAAGCAGTCTTCGTTCACCGACCTCGTCCCAACACAATGGTGTTCGACATTTTCTTCCATAAAGCGCTTCGTATGGTGGCATGCCGATACTAGCGTGATAGCTATTGTTATAAGCGAACTCTACCAACGGCAAATGGTCATCCCAGCTGCCCTTTAGGTCCATCACGACTTCTCGGAGCATATCCTCTAGAGTCTGAATCGTTCGCTTGCTCTGGCCGTCAGTTTGAGGATGGTACGCTGTGCTTAATCTCAACTGTGTTCCCATCCTTGCTTGCAGACTCCTCCAAAAATTTGACGTGAAGCGCGGATCTCTGTCGGACACAATCGATACCGGTACTCCATGTCGTGACACTATCTCCTTCACATAGAGCTTCGTTAACTGCTCCAGATTGTATCGTATTCTGATAGGTAGAAAATGGGCTGACTTGGTCAGATGATCCACTATTACCCAGATGGCGTTCAAACCTTTATGTGTCAGTGGCAAACCCACCACAAAATTCATCGTGATGTGCTCCCACTTCCACTCCGGAATCTCTAGTGGTTGAAGCAATCCGCTCGGTTGTTGATGCTCTGCTTTAACCCGCTGGCATGTCAGACATCGGCTGACACATTCTGCCACTTTCCTCTTCATATTCGGCTACCAAAAGTATTGCCTTAAATCCTGATACATCTTCGTACTTTCAGGATGTACTGAGTACCTCGTACTGTGAGCTTCCTAAAGAATCTCTTCCCGAAGCTCCGGATCTAATGGTACCCAGACTCTCCCTTCGAACCTTAGCAACCCTGTGCTATCAATCTTGTACTTAAGCTCCTCGCCTTCAGCAAGTCGTTTCTTAATACTATCATAATCTTCATCCTTTTCCTGAGTCTCTTTGATCTTGTCTAATAAGGTCGGGCTTGCTGTTACTGTAAATAACTTCTCGTCTGCCTCCATCGGATATTTGATCTCCAACTCCAAACGTTCGAAATCTCTCACCAACTCTTCCTGATTTGTTAGCATCAGCAACTTCTCCCTGCCTTTTTTGCTCAAGGCATCTGCTACTACATTGGCCTTGCCCGGATGGTACAAAATCTCACAGTCGTAGTCTTTAATCAATTCTAACCATCGACGCTGCCTCATATTCAACTCCTTCTGAGTGAAGATATATTTCAGACTTTTGTGGTCTGTATATATCTCACACTTCTCGCCATATAGGTAGTGCCTCCAAATCCTCAGGGCAAAAACTACCGCTGCTAACTCCAGGTCATGAGTCGGGTAACCCTTCTCATAATCCTTTAACTACCGTGACGCATACGCAATGACCTTGCCGTGTTGCATTAGCACACAACCAATACCCTTGTGTGACGCATCACTGTACACTACGAACCCTCCCGTGTCGTCCAGTAAGGCCAACACTGGTGCCTGACTCAACCTCTTCTTCAGCTCCATAAAATTTTCCTCGTACTTTTCTTACCAAACAAACTTCACAGTCTTTCGGGTAAGATTGGTAAACGGTGATGCTATCTTTGAAAAATACTGAATTAATCTCCGATAATACCCCGCTAACCCTAAGAAACTCCTGATCTCAGTCGGCGTCTTCGGCTGTTCCCAATTGATAACTTCCTCCACCTTCCCTGGATCCACCGAAACACCGTCTTTGTCGATAACATGACCTAGAAACTGCACCATCTGCAACCAAAATTCACACTTCAAAAACTTGGCGTACAACTTCTCCCTTCTCAAAGCCTCCAATGCGATCCGTAAATGTTCTGCATGTTCTTCCTCCGTCTTCGAATACACCAATATGTCATCAATGAATACGACCACGAACTTGTCCAAGTACAGCTTAAACACTCTGTTCATCATATCCATGAATGCCGCTGGTGCATTCGTCAGTCCAAATGACATTACTAGAAACTCGAAATGACCATAACGAGTTCTAAATGCCATTTTCGGGATATCCTCCCCCTTCACCTTCAGTTGATGATAACTTGTCCTCAAATCTATCTTCGAAAAGTATTTCGCTCCCTTTAGTTGATTAAACAGATCATCAATTCTGGGCAGCGGATACCTGTTCTTAATGGTGACCTTGTTTAATTCCCGGTAATCAATACAAAGCCTCATTGAACCATCCTTCTTCTTTACAAACAGAACCGGCGCTCCCCGTGGTGACACACTTGGTCTGATGTAACCTTTATCTAGCAGTTCCTGCAGCTGAACCATCAATTCTTTCATTTCCACCGGTGCCATACGATACGACACCTTCGATATCGGTGCGGTCCCTGGTACTAAATCAATGACAAACTCCACTTCTCTGTCCGGCGGTAACCCTAGAATCTCATTTGGGAAAATATCAGCGAATTCCCGTACAACAGGTATCTGACTCAGTTCGCCCTCGACACGTCGAGTATTGACCACATGAGCCAAATAACCTACGCACCCTTTCCTGAGCAACTTTCGTGCTTGCATCATCGTCAGACAACTTGATTGTCTTGGCAATTTACTACCGTAAAATATAACTTTTGACCTATTCGGAGTCTTTAGGTGCACACACTTCTTCTTACAGTCAATAACCGCTCCGAGACTCGATAGCCAATCCATCCCTAGGATTACGTCAAACTTTCCCAGACGAATCGGTATCAAATCCACGTTAAGTCTAAACCCTCGTAATTCAGCACAACAGTTCCTATGAATGTAGTCTACGGGAATAATTTCTTTATTTGCTACCTCTACGTTCATAGGGTGTTCCAGCTTTTCTTGAGGTAAATCTAATCTCTTAGCAAAATCTTCAGAAACAAAAGAGCAGGTAGCACCCGAATCAAACAATACATATGTATTAATATAATTGATCGGGATGATACCTGACACCACGTCCTTGGAGTCGACTGCATCCTGCACAGTCATGTTGAAGGTGCGCGTTGTGGGTCGGTTGGCCTGACTGGCTGACTCTCCAATGTTCAGCCTGTTGTTGTTATTGTTGTTGTTGTTGTTGTTGTTGTTGCCTCTATTGCCACTCCTAACGTCTCCCTTCCTCTTTGGGCAGTCCTTGGCATGATGATCGGTTGCTCCACAGGAAAAACATACTCCCCTCATCTTTTTCGGGCATTGTGGAGCCATGTGTCCCGGCTGTCCGCAGCTATAGCAAACACTCTTTCCTTTCAAGTATTCACCCGTGTGGTTCTTACCACAATTGTTGCATTTGCCCACTTTTTTAGCCTCTCCTCTGGATTTGTTACCTGCGGACGATTGGCTCTCATTTGACTTCCGTTTATTGGGGTTGCTGCCTCCACTGCTCCCCGCCTTCTGTCCTTCATGACCCTTCTTCCTCTCCTAGTTGAATTTAGCCAGGGCCTCACTGCCACCCTCTGTAATGATTGCCCTTTCCAATAGCTCTGCAAAGCTCTTGATCTTTAATACCGCCACAGAACGGTACACCCACGACTTCAGTCCCAGCTCAAACCTCCGAGCCTTCCTAGCCTCCGTATCAACTTGATGAGTTGCAAACCTTGCCAACTCATTAAACTTGGCCGCATACTCGGCCACAGACATACTCCCCTGTTTTAGCTCGAGGAATTTCACCTCCATTTCTTGCTACATGCTTTCTGGAAAGTAATTTTCTAGAAACATTTCTTTAAAGCGTTCTCAGGTAATGACGCCTTTTTCCGCACGACCCTTGTTGGCCTTCCACCGGTAGTTCGTCTCCCCCTTCATCATGAAGGTAGTGAAACTAGTCTTCTGTTCTTTGGCCACCCTAGCGACCTCGAACACCTTTTCCATTTCCTCGATCCAAGTCTGTGCTTCGATCGGGTTTAGAGTTCCCTGAAACTCCGGTGGTCCAACCAGTTTGAAGTCCTTGAAATTTGCCAGGTGCGGCGCTGGCTGCGGTGCTGGTTGTACTACCACTGGTGGGGGTCTAGTTTGCATGGCTTCCGCCAGCATTTCTACAAATATCCTCATAGGATTGGGTTGATCCCTAACCTCACTCTCTGACTTTGGGATACGTTGATTGCATGGTCTACCTCTCGGCATGATCTGCTAAAGAGCAAATCTTAAACTTATGCTTATAGTTCTACGCATTATGTTAGCCAAATTAACATTTAAATTCAAAACTATATATCAAGCATATTTGATTTAAACAAGGAAATAACTACATTTATATTCATATACCAATGTTTTAGTACAGACTCAACAAGTGGCATACTTCTATAAATGCTCAAGGCACAACTTGCCTGACAACGACTATCCTCTAACAAACAAAAAGTGAGGATTTACCACCATCAACCCCTCTGACAGAACAAAAGTTGGGGTCTAACTGACATCCTATGCATACATCAAAATATAAAGGCCTACAACAGCTGAAACGTCCCTAATAGAAACAAAAGGTGAGACTTACTACTAATAGGTACAAATAAGATAACAACAATAAATCACCGCCTGCTGCGGCGAACAGTCCTACGAATAGCCCTGCGTAAAGCCTGCTGGGCCAACTCCTCCACTGTATGGCGACGAATCCAGCGTCTGCTGTTACCCACCTCCCTAGGGTGCCTCATAACCCGACGCCTCAGTCGATCAAACGAAGTGCTAAGAGCATACTCTAAGGTATCGATCCTAGCGGCTCTCTCCCTATCAAGCTTAGCCCGGATGGTCTGGAGAACTGTCTGACTAGCCATCTCCCTAGCATCTAATCTTCCCACCGTCTGCCTCAGCTGACTGTTCTGAATCATAAGCTGCTACACAGTAGGACCTAATGCAGGTGCAGCGCTCTCCAACTGCTAAATTTTGGCCTACAATTCAACCATCTTCTCCTTTAGCTCCATGTTCTCACCAGAGAACATGTAAGCTGTGTCCCTATACTGCTCCTCAGTCTGCTGGTGTATCTGGTTTTGCGCCTCTAGGTGCTGAACCCTCTCCTCTAGCTCATCATTAGCCGTAGTCAGAGTATCAATGATGTCACTGGCGGTAGTGCCCATGCCATCAGCATACTTAGCTGGCTCCTCATCCTCCTCATCCTCAGTATCGGCCTCCTCCTCGCTGTACGGTCGCATCACTCCGCCCCAGACAGCCTCCTCTCGATCTCCCTCATCGGGATCTGACTCTGGCTCCTCAACCGGGGATAAAGGTGCAATGGGTGCATAGCCTACCAACTGCTGCGTATCCATATGGATATCAGTATAAATCACCTCATCCACTACAGTATTCGACTGCCCTATCTCCGTCATCCTATAATCACACAAATAGCACATGTTAGTACTGCAATAAAATATATTCATTGATGAAATGAAATGATATTTTATCATGTACATCTCGGCTCGATGGATTTTCTCAATCCATCTCCAAAAATACACCACATGATGAATCTCCCCGATTCATCTCCTAAAGCACACGATAAGAGTTTAGTACTAAGGTTATAACCTAGGTTTCGCAATCCTAACGTTTCTAACTTATGGCTCTGATACCAACCTGTGACGTCCCCAAATTCGGGTTCCAAATACCCGGATCCGGTCATCACGATCCAATACTAACATTCACCTCTAAACAACATACAATAACTAAATGCGAAATAATAAACATATGTTGTTCATTCAAAAGGTGTTACTAGTCCCAAGATACGATAACCTTACACAAAAGTACACAAATACCCTTAATAATGTACTTAGGGTTTATATTACATAACAATTAATTTAATTAACTACAAGGCTGCATCTTGAAGTCTATCACTGCATCTTTCCTTTACTCTTGTTCTTTCTCGAAGTCTCAGATTACACTACAATAAGGTTTCATGATATAGCAAGGGTGAGCAACTAGTTTGCTCAACAAGTTTAAATAACAACAAGAAACAATATATCATGAATGAAAGGGAATAACTGAACAATTCAATAATATGAATAACATAAGCAGGAATAATGATTTGCTTTTAAAATTAGGATAGTCAAATGGACTATGAACTATAAATATCCACTAGAGTCAATAGCAGGTTGACCCAATGGTTACTACCAGAAATATGTACCCGAGGGGATCAGCCTCGGTACAATATGTGTATGCATAACATTTAATTTCCGTATTTTGGTCATGATATTAGATACAGGGTACTCCCCTATAATAAAAGGGGTGTTCATAATAGTCTAAGAATCCGCATCTTCAATGATTTGGATAGTTTTTAAAATCTTTAACATAAATGTCTAGCCGAACAATAACTTAGACCTAATTTGAACAGTTCTTTAAACAGTAGAACAATAAATAAGTACAAGTCAATGACTGTACAATATCAAGTGCACCACGTGCAAATAACAACAATATCGATGTGAAATAATTGTAAAGTAATTAAACCACTCAAAGCATGCTTGAAAATAACAGTTCAAGCTTAATAAATAATTTGCTCAATGAAATGAGTTTAGAGATAAGAAACTTGCCTGTCTGCTCAGCTACAATTAATGTCTAGCTTTAACTAACTGGCTTTGAAAGACCTAACATTAATAAAGTTGGTCTAATAATTAGTACGACGTATTTGCACAACTATACGCTCACTCAGGAACTTATTTATCATATAAGTAGTAACACATAATTTATATCAATAAAAACAATATTATTAACTTTATAGACCTTTAATCATTTTAGGTTAATAATTTAATAAGTTAGAAAATATTTTTCTTGAGTGGTGGACACATATTAAACCCTTAAACAACTTATTACAATTGTTTAATTAAATCATAATTAAATTCAAATTATTTTATTAACTAAATCTCTATTTAATTACTATTTAATCTTGATTAAATAGAAATTAATTAATTAACTTTAGTTATTATTTAAAATAAATAATAACTAATTCTATTTACCTATTATTTAATAATAATTAAATAATAAATAATTATTGATTTAATTCTAACCTTCTTTAATTTAATATTAATCAACTAGTAATTAACTAAGTAATTAATCTCACTTATTATTTAATTTAAGGAAATTAAATAAAAGTTTACTAATTTTAATCCTCTTTAATTATTATTTAATGTCAATTAAATAATAATTAATGATTTAATTAATTTTAATTATTGTTTAAGATTAAATAAAATTCAATTTATTTATCCTTATTTATTATTAAAAATTAAATTATTGATTGAATAACTTAATTTCCATTAATCATTATTTAATGCTAATTAAATAATAATTAATTAGTTACTTATCCTTATTTATGATTTAATATTATTTAAATAATAAATAAGTAATTTATAAATTTTTATCTCTCTTTAATTATTATTTAATAGGAATTAAATAATAATTGCTAATTTATCACATTTATTTATTATTAACATTTTAAATAATAAATAATAAATTTATTTAACTTAACCATGATTTAGCTAACTAAATTAATATTTAAATATTAAACTTAATGAAAAATATCCTCCCCAATATCATTTTTTTTTATTATTAATTTTATAATTTTAAATTAGTTTCCAAATATTTAAATTAATTAAAATTAACCCGAATGACATTTCTGTAAATAAGTTGAAAACTGATCCGATGGCAAAATAGTAATTTTGCCTAAAAAAACACGAAGGGGCAATATCGTAATTTCCCCGAAAGCTGGCTCCCGCGCATTGCGCGGCTGTAACAACAGGCCCCAAAACGGTGCCGTTTTGAGGGACACGCAGCCGGCTTCCGCGCGTGACGCGTGGAGTAAGTTTCTCTGATGCCAAACGACGCCGTTTTGGCTCCGCGTCCGTCGGCTGCATGCTTGCGCGCATTGTGCGGAAGGCACTAATTTTTTTTTCTTCCAGCAGAATGTGAACAGTGACCGAAAATACACACTTTAATAAAAATTATACCATCAAGTAAGCTTTAAATGCTCAATAAAATTCCAAAAAAATTACTAATCACTTAATATCATTTTATAACATGAAAATTTAATTTTTCATGATTTAATATCATTTTTTTTTATAAAATTTTTTTACATCACATAAACTACCACAAATCATAACTTTTTGTATATAACTCCATTTTGAGTGATTCAAACTTTGTTTTTCTCATGATTTAATGTTCTATAATATTAGAACATCAAACCTAAGTTTTATAAAAATATTTTTGGTCACAAATTTCAAGACTTGTTTACACACTACTAAACACATATTTTAGCATACAAATATACTAAAATACAAACTAAGCATATTAAACTCAAGCATGGCATAAATATTACTACCGCACATTATTAACTATATTAACATATTTATATGCACATGTTGGTTTATTTAATTTAAAAATAAAAACTAGATTTAGAATAATCATTACCTTGATTTAATGGTTATCCTCCTTTTTCTTCCAAAATAGGTAGTGTGACGACCCCAAATCCGGGTTCTTTAGCCTCGGGTTTGGTTCTCACTGTACAATACTTAACAACAATGAAATACATATATTGTATTCAAACTACGCGGAATAATACAAAAGGTTCCTTATATAAAGGCTACACTTCCCAAGGTCTATTAACCTTAAATTGTAACATTACATATCTTAAGGGAAATACAAAAGATTTACAACAGTAATTACATAACCGCAATTTAAACTAGCATGTAATTACTACAACTAAGCATTCGCTTTCCCCTTGCCTTTGTTCGATTTAGAGCTTTCGGGATTGGCTGAAATATAGTCATGATATAGCAAGAATGAGCAACTAAATGGCTCAGCAAGTTTATAAACAACAATCATACGATATATCATGATGAAGGGAAATAACTTCAAGGTTTCAACAATAGCAATTGTGAAAGATAACAAGAATCAATGTTCAATAAAAGAAGGAATTGACTCTTTACTGCTGAGTGGTCTTTAATGACCATGAACTGCTACTAAGGTAGAACAGACATACAATGTCTGACTCCTTGTTAAAATAACGGGACACTTGAGGGGATCAATCCTCTCATGTCCTATGTATATGCATCACATTTAGTTTTCTTGCGCGCTGTCGGGTCTCCGACAAATAAAAATCCCCTTTAACTAGGGTTGTTCTATCTCAGTCTTACTGTAAGAATCCGCACCAACCAATGGTTTGGATAAGCTTTTATAATATTCAATTAAATGAATTTAACATGCATTTGTCTAGCCGAAACAATTAGCTTAGACGTTCTTAGACAGTTTGCAAAAGCACTATGTGCGAATACAATAATCAATAATGATGTGAAGTAATTTTTGATAATTAATTCACTCAAAGGTCTGTCAAGTAACTACGGGTGTAGAATACTTGCTCAACAATAATTGAAATGTAAATACGGTTGAAAAATATCTGCAACAATAAATACAAGTTTAAGGGTAGAAAACTTGCCTGTCTGCACAGCTACAATAAATGTCTAGCTTTAACTACTTGCTTTGAAAGACCTAACATTAATAAAGTCGGTCTAATAATTAGCACGGCGTATTTGCATAACTATACGCTTGATAATGAACTTATTTACCACACATAAGTACTAACACATAATTTACATTAGTCAAAACAATATTATTAACCTTATAAACCCTTAATCATATTAGGTTAATAATTTAATAAGTTAGAAAATATTTTTCTTAAGTGTTGGACACTTATTAAACCTTTAAACAACTTATTATAATTGTTTAATTAAATTTAATTTATTTTATTAACTCAATCTCTTTTTAATTACTATTTAATATTGATTAAATAGAAATTAATTAATTAACTCTAGTTATTATATAAAATAATTAATAACTAATTGTACTTACTTATTATTTAATTATAATTAAATAATAAATAATTATTAACTTAGTTTTAACCTTCTTTAATTTAATGTTAATCAACCAATAATTAACCAAGTAATTAACCTTACTTATTATTTAATTAAGAAAATTAAATAATAGTTTACTAATCTTAATCCTCTTTAATTATTATTTAATGTCAATTAAATAATAATTAATTATTTAATTAATTTTAATTATTATTTAAGGTTAAATAATAATCAAATCATTCTTATTTATTATTTAAATTAAATAATAAATTATTACTCTAATAACTTAATTTCCATTAATCGTTATTTAATGCTAATTAAATAATAATTAATTACCTAATTATCCTTATTTATTATTTAATAATATTTAAATAATAAATAATAAATTTATAAATTTTATCTCTCTTTAAGTATTATTTAATAGGCATTAAATAATAAATGCTAATTTATCATCTTTATTTATTATTAACATTTAAAATAATAAATAAATAATAAATTTATTAATCTTAACCATGGTTTAGCTAACTAGATTAATATTTAAAATATTTAAATATTAAACTTAATGAAAAATATCCTCCCCAATATTATTTTTGTATTATAATTATTTTTGTTATAATTTTAATTTAGTTTTTAAATATTTAAATTAATTAAATTTAACCCGAATGGCATTTCCGTAAATAAGTCGAAATCTGAACCGAGGGCAGAATGGTCATTTCGCCGAAAAAAAACACGGAGGGGCATAATCGTAATTTCTCCGAAAAACGGTGCTCGCGCATTGCGCGCACCTTCAGAATCAACGGCCCAAAACGGTGCCGTTTTAAGAAGCCGTAAACGGCTTCCGCGCATTGCGCGAAGGTTATTTTCTTTATACGCCAAACGGCGTCGTTTGGCTCCGTGTCCGGCGATGAACAGTGCTCGCGCATTGCGCGGCCAGTGTTAATTTTTTTCTTCCAACCAGAATGTGAACAGTGTTCCGGCATACACATTTTAAATAAAAATATACCATCAAATAAGCTTTAACTCTTCAATAAAAATCCAAAAAAATTACCAATCACCTTATATTAATTTATAACATGAAAAAATAATTTTTCATGATTTAATTTCATTATTTTTTTTTTATAAAAATTTCTACATCACATAAACTACCATAAATCATAACTTTTTGTGTATAACTCCATTTTAAGTGATTCAAACTTTGTTTTTCTCATGATTTAATGTTCTATAATATTAGAACATCAAACCTTAGTTTTATAAAAATATTTTTGGACATAAATTCCAAAACTTGTTTACACACTAATAAATACATATTTTAGCATATAAAATATACCAAAATACAAACCAAACATATTAAACTCAAACATGGCATAAATATTACAACTACACATTAATAATTATATTAACATGTTTATACTAACATGATGATTTATTTAATTTAAAAACAAACTACATTTAAAATAACAATTACCTTGTTTTAATAGCTATCTTCCTTTTTCTTCCAAAGTAGGTGATGAAAGAAGATGACATGCACTAGCTTAGCACTCCTTCTCCTTCTCTTGCTCTCTCTCAAAATATTTTGCTCTCAAACTCTCTCTTTTGATTTTTTTGGAGCAAAATGAAATAACATCTATCAACTTTTCAAGTATACTTGAAAAATTAGTAGATACACATAATGTATCTAATAATTTTGACCACTACAAGCTAGCTATTGGATACTTACACAAGTTAACAAGCCATGACTTGGTTGGTGAAAAGAAGCATGGTTCATGTACTTAAAAATTTAAAACAAGCAATCCTTAATTAAATAAATAGATAATAAACTAAAATAAAATAAAACCAACTCATTTTCTCTCTCCTTCATAGCATGCTCGGCTGACTTCTTCTTGTCCCAATTTCATAGTCACCTTTTTCACTTTTTAACCAATTAATAGTTAATTTTAAGTATTTTCCAAGTGGGCCAAGCATTGGGCTTTAATTTAAAATACCAATTGGGCTTCTATTAAATTGTTTGGGCTACTAAATTGTCAAATTTTATTATTCTCCACTTGGACTACTAATTGACCCATGTTGGGCTAATTTAATAAGTTACACATTAATTATTCAATCCATGATTAAATAAATAATTAGATTGAATAAATAATTAAATATTTTAACCCATAAGTATTAAATTACTAAATGGACTAATAAATATTATTATTAATATTTCACATTATTTATATTAATTAATAATCATATTAATTAATTTATTATATTTAATTCACTCATTATATTCAATTTAATTGAATATTTAATTAATAGGAAACTTATCAATTATTTTGATATTAAAACTTTAGGGTTTGTTCACTAATTTAATAACATATTAGTGACCCCCTTTAATTAATTTTAGTAATTAATTACATAATTATTTAATCACATAATTAATTAATCACATAAAAAGATTTAAATAATCTCATAAAACTAACTCGTTGGAAATTAAATTAATAATTTAATTAATAAAGACGTGGAAATTCTAGGACATTACATTCTCCCCTCCTTATAAAAATTCCGTCCTCGGAATTGTAAAAATAAGGTTACTCAAATAAAAACGGGTAATTTGCCCTCATTTCCTCCTCTAATTCCCACGTAGCTTCTTCAATGGCGTGATTCCTCCAAAGTACTTTGACAGAATGAATTATCTTATTTCTCAGTTTCTGTTCCTTCCTATCGAGTATCTGAACAGGAACTTCTTCATATGATAAGTCCTTACCAACTTGAATTGGTTCATAGGAGATAACGTGCTTGTAGTCTGGTTTGTATGGCCGCAATACTGACACGTGAAACACATTGTGAATATGTTCCAATTCAGGAGGTAAAGCTACCTCGTATGCTACTTCACCCACTCTCCTCAATATTTCGAACGGTCCTATGAACCTTGGACTCAGTTTCCCCTTCTTTCCAAATCTGATCTTCCCTTTCCAGGGAGATACCTTAATGAACACAAAACTCCCCACTTCGAAGTCTCGTTTCTGTCGATGTAAATCGGCGTATTTCTTTTGACGGTCTTGAGCTGCTACTAGCCGAGCTCTTATTACCTTGATAATTTCTACCGTCTGTTGAACCAATTCTGGCCCCAACAGTCGGCGTTCTCCTACCTCATCCCAACATAGAGGTGTTCTACATTTTCTGCCATATAAAGCTTCGTAAGGCGGCATACCTATGCTCGCATGATAACTGTTGTTGTATGCAAACTCAACTAGTGGTAGATGGATTTCCCAACTGCCCTTGAAATCCATCACACAGGCCCTGAGCATATCTTCCAACGTCTGAATTGTTCTCTCACTTTGCCCATCGGTCTGCGGATGATACGCTGTACTCATTCTCAACTGTGTCCCCAATCTCTCTTGAAGACTCCTCCAAAATTTTGACGTGAAGCGCGGATCTCTGTCTGACACAATCGATACCGGCACCCCATGTCTTGAAACTATCTCTTTGATGTACAATTTGGCCAACTGATCCAAACTGAACCTAATCTTGATCGGCAAAAAGTGCGCTGACTTTGTTAGTCGATCCACAATCACCCATATTGCGTCAAATCCCTTCTGTGTTGCTGGAAGTCCTACCACAAAATCCATTGTGATATGCTCCCATTTCCACTCAGGAATCTCTAACGGCTGTAGTAATCCACTTGGTCTCTGATGTTCGGCCTTTACCCTTTGACAAGTTAGGCATCGGCTGACACATTCTGCGACCTCCCTTTTTAAATTCGGCCACCAAAAATGCTGACGCAGATCTTGATACATCTTCGTACTCCCCGGATGTATCGAGTATCTCGTACTGTGGGCCTCTTGCAAAATCTCTTCTCGTAGTTCAGGCACTAGCGGCACCCAAACACGATTTTCAAACCTTAGCAATCCCATGCTATCCTCCTTGAATTTGACCTCTTCCCCTTCGGTCATTCTCATCCTGATTCTGACACATTCTTCATCTTTGTCTTGAGCCTCTTTCACCCTATCTAGTAAGGTTGGGCTTGCTTCCACTTCCATTGACTCATTTGGATTTCTTACCTCCAACTCCATTCGAGCCATCTCTTGAACCAATTGTTCCTGATCTGTCAAGATGAACAATTTCTCCCTGCTCTTTCTGCTTAGAGCATCTGCTACTACGTTGGCCTTGCCGGGATGATATAGAATTTCACAATCATAGTCCTTGATCAATTCTAACCATCTTCGTTGCCTCATATTTAACTCCTTCTGTGTGAAGATATACTTCAGACTCTTGTGGTCCGTGAATATCTCACATTTCTCTCCATATAAATAATGTCTCCAGATTTTAAGGGCAAACACTACCGCAGCCAGCTCCAAGTCGTGGGTAGGGTATCCCTTCTCGTAATCCTTCAACTGTCTGGACGCATACGCAACGACCTTGCCGTTTTGCATAAGCACACAGCCAAGTCCCTTGTGCGATGCATCACTGTAGACCGTAAAACCTCCCGTATCGTCCGGTAAAGTCAATACAGGTGCTTCACTAAGTCTCTTCTTTAGCTCCTGAAAACTCTCCTCACACTTCTCCGTCCATACGTATTTCACCGTCTTCCTCGTTAGATTGGTCAGCGGTGTTGCTATCTTTGAAAAATCTTGAATAAATCTCCGATAGTAACCCGCTAACCCCAAGAAACTTCTTACCTCCGTCGGCGTCCTTGGTTGCTCCCAATTCATCACTGCTTCCACCTTTGCTGGATCTACTGAAACTCCTTCCTTGTCAATGACATGACCTAAAAATTGAACTCTCTCCAACCAGAATTCACACTTCGAAAATTTAGCATACAACTGCTCCTTCCGTAAAATCTCCAACACCAATCTTAGGTGTTCAGCATGCTCCTCATCCGTTTTAGAATACACCAGAATATCGTCAATGAACACAACAACAAATTTATCCAAGTACTGCTTGAATATTCTGTTCATCATGTCCATAAATGCGGCTGGCGCATTCGTCAGTCCAAACGACATCACCAGAAACTCATAATGCCCATATCGAGTTCTGAATGCCGTCTTGGGTACATCCTCCTTCCTGACTTTCAACTGATGATAACCAGTCCTCAAGTCAATCTTTGAAAAGTACTTCGCCCCTTTCAATTGATCGAAAAGATCGTCAATTCGTGGCAACGGGTACTTGTTCTTAATTGTCACCTTATTCAGCTCTCTGTAATCCATACATAATCTCATCGATCCATCCTTCTTCTTTACAAACAGCACCGGTGCTCCCCATGGAGAAACACTTGGCTGGATGTACTTATTATCCAACAACTCCTGTAATTGCACCATCAACTCTTTCATTTCTACCGGAGCCATTCTATATGGTGTCTTTGATATCGGCGCTGTCCCCGGTACTAAATCAATCGCAAATTCTATTTCTCTGTCCGGCGGTAAGCCTGGCAATACATCTGGAAAAACATCCATAAACTCCCTAACTACTGGTATTTGCTCCATCTCGGGACTCACCACTTGTGTATCAACCACATGAGCCAAATACCCTACACAACCTTTCTTTAATAATTTCTTGGCTTGCATCATCGTCAGACAAGATGACTGTCTTGACGATTTGCTGCCATAAAATACGACCTTAGACTTATTTGGTGTCTTAAGGTGTATGCACTTCTTTTGACAATCAATTAAAGCTCCATGGTTAAACAACCAATCCATTCCAAGTATAACGTCAAACTCCCCCAAGCGTATTGGAATTAAATCTACACTCAACTTCTGACCCCTGATTTCAGCACAACAGTTTCTATGTACATACTCTACAGGAATCACTTCTTTATTTGCAACTTCTATGTTCATTGGGTTCTCTAGTTTTTGTCTAGGCAATTCTAACCGCTTAGCGAATTCATCAGACACAAATGAACAGGTAGCGCCCGAATCAAATAATACATAAGCATTTATATCATTGATCGGAATAATACCTGACACCACGTCTTTTGATTCGACGGCGTCCTGCACCGTCATGTTGAAAGTCCGTGCCGTTGGTTTGTTCTGTGGCACCGGCCCTCCAATGGTCAGTTTGGCGTTGTTGTTGTTGTTGCTGTTGCTTCCCCTATAGCCCGAACTCCCTCCGGTGTTCTTCTTCTTCGGACAATCTTTAAATTGATGGTCCATGGCCCCGCAGGCGAAACAACCTCCTTTCCTTTTTGGTGTGGGACAATTAGGAGCGATGTGCCCCTCTTGCCCACAGTTATAGCAGACATTTCTTCCTTTCATGCACTCCCCGGTGTGGTTCTTTCCGCACTGACTGCATTTATTAGCTTTCTTCGATTCACTGCCCTGGGGTGTCCCCGAACTGCTGTTGTTATTCCATTTGCGTTTGTTCGAGTTGCTGCCCCCACTGCTACCTTCTCTGTTTCCCCCATCGCTTCTCTTCTTGTTCCGTTCTTGATTGTGCTTATTCAAAGCTTCATTTCCACCCTCAGCTATGATAGCTTTCTCCAGCAGTGTTGCAAAATTTGTGATCTGGAGAACAGCTACCCGACTGTAAACCCATGGTTTCAGCCCCTGTTCGAATCGTCTGGCGCGTCTTGCCTCGGTGTCCACCTGGTGTGAAGCAAATCTTGCCAATTCATTGAACTTGGCGGCGTATTCTGATACGGACAAGTTCCCCTGCTTAAGCTCTAGGAATTTAATTTCCATCCTAGCCTTTGTACTCTCTGGAAAGTAGTTTTCCAAGAATACCTCTTTGAATCGCGCCCATGCGATCGTTCCCTCCCCTGCTCTACTCTTATTGGCCTTCCACCAGTGGCTGGCCTCTCCTTTCATCATGAAGGTAGCAAATGAGGTCATTTGCTCCTCCCTAACTCGTGCAACCTCGAAGACTTTTTCCATCTCCTCTATCCAGGTTTGTGCTTCTATAGGATCTGTGGTCCCTTTGAACTCGGGTGGTCCTATCAGTTTGAAGTCTTTAAAGGTTGCTAGTGGAGCGGCAGGGTTTGTTGCTCCAGTAGCCTCTGCGTTGCGTCCGCGAAATGCTCCCATTAGCATTTCTACGAACTCTTGGACAGGGTTGGGTGGTACCCCTCCGGCATTGACTGACTCTTCGACTGGTGGTGGGGGTAGTCGTTGATTTCTTCTCTGTGGCGGCATTTTCTGTATAAAGAAAATTTAATTAATTAAAGTTGTTTCAATCTTTTTACTTTCGTTTTGTAGCTTAAGTATTTTAAACTAAAGCACAAATAATCATCTTGACACATATAAACATAAACGAAAATGCATTTATATTCATATGCTAAAACACAGTGCGTAGCACTTTTACATCATATGCATACTGCTATAAATGCTGCTAACCCCGATAGTTAAAACAAAAGACGGGATCTAACATATCCCACAACTTCATAGAGTTGGGATTTACAACATACTAACCCTCTATCAAAACAAAAGTTGGGTTTCTACTGCATCTATGTACATACATCATAAATAAAGAAAATACAACTAACGGCGCATCCCTCGACGAACCGCATCGTCGTACTCCTCATCTCCAATAGCCCTGACCACACCCCTACTGATGGTGTGCAAGGTCTGGCCTTCCTCGGCAGGGTAATAGTGCACCCTACTCTGGATCCTACCAACTGATGAGCGATAGACGTAACTAAGTCTATCTATCCTCACCTTCTTCTCCCTAACCTCCTCCTCCAGCTCCATCATCTGCCCGTGAGCTGCATCACGCTGAATCTCCATATCTAGTCTATCCTCAACTGCCTGCTGCATCTGGCCCCTCATGGCCTCCCTCTCTGCCTCTGTCTGCTGAATCTTCAGCTCAGCGGCTATCAACCTGACCTCCATCTCGGCCATCCTCGCCTTCAGCTCTATGTTCTCGCCAGAGAACATATAAGCTGTATCTCGGTACTGATCCTCTGTCTGCTGGTGGATCTGGTTCTGCTCCTCAAGGTGCTGAACCCTCTCCTCTAGCTCCTCATTAGCCGTAGTGAGAGTATCAATGATGTCACTGGCGACAGTGCCCATGCCATCAATATACTCAGCTGGCTCCTCATCCTCCTCATCATCATCAGTACCAGCCTCCTCCTCGCTGTACTGCCCCATAACTCCGCCCCAGACAGCGTCCTCTCTATCTCCCTCCTCGGGATCTGACTCTGGTTCCTCGATCGGTGCAGCCACCCGTGGCTGTACTGTATCCATGTGGATATCAGTAAAAATCACCTCCTCTACAACAGTGCTCGTCTGTCCTATCTCTGCCATCCTACAATAACACAAATAACACATGTTAGTACAGCAATAAAATATATTCATTGATGAAATGAAATGATATTTTATCATGTACATCTCGGCTCGATGGATTTTCTCAATCCATCTCCAAAAATACACAACATGATGAATCTCCCCGATTCATCTCCTAACGCACTCGATGAGAGTTTAATACTAAGGTTATAACCTAGGTTTCGCAAATCCTAGCGTTTCTAACCTACAGCTCTGATACCAACCTGTGACGACCCCAAATCCGGGTTCTTTAGCCTCGGGTTTGGTTCTCACTGTACAATACTTAACAACAATGAAATACATATATTGTATTCAAACTACGCGGAATAATACAAAAGGTTCCTTATATAAAGGCTACACTTCCCAAGGTCTATTAACCTTAAATTGTAACATTACATATCTTAAGGGAAATACAAAAGATTTACAACAGTAATTACATAACCGCAATTTAAACTAGCATGTAATTACTACAACTAAGCATTCGCTTTCCCCTTGCCTTTGTTCGATTTAGAGCTTTCGGGATTGGCTGAAATATAGTCATGATATAGCAAGAATGAGCAACTAAATGGCTCAGCAAGTTTATAAACAACAATCATACGATATATCATGATGAAGGGAAATAACTTCAAGGTTTCAACAATAGCAATTGTGAAAGATAACAAGAATCAATGTTCAATAAAAGAAGGAATTGACTCTTTACTGCTGAGTGGTCTTTAATGACCATGAACTGCTACTAAGGTAGAACAGACATACAATGTCTGACTCCTTGTTAAAATAACGGGACACTTGAGGGGATCAATCCTCTCATGTCCTATGTATATGCATCACATTTAGTTTTCTTGCGCGCTGTCGGGTCTCCGACAAATAAAAATCCCCTTTAACTAGGGTTGTTCTATCTCAGTCTTACTGTAAGAATCCGCACCAACCAATGGTTTGGATAAGCTTTTATAATATTCAATTAAATGAATTTAACATGCATTTGTCTAGCCGAAACAATTAGCTTAGACGTTCTTAGACAGTTTGCAAAAGCACTATGTGCGAATACAATAATCAATAATGATGTGAAGTAATTTTTGATAATTAATTCACTCAAAGGTCTGTCAAGTAACTACGGGTGTAGAATACTTGCTCAACAATAATTGAAATGTAAATACGGTTGAAAAATATCTGCAACAATAAATACAAGTTTAAGGGTAGAAAACTTGCCTGTCTGCACAGCTACAATAAATGTCTAGCTTTAACTACTTGCTTTGAAAGACCTAACATTAATAAAGTCGGTCTAATAATTAGCACGGCGTATTTGCATAACTATACGCTTGATAATGAACTTATTTACCACACATAAGTACTAACACATAATTTACATTAGTCAAAACAATATTATTAACCTTATAAACCCTTAATCATATTAGGTTAATAATTTAATAAGTTAGAAAATATTTTTCTTAAGTGTTGGACACTTATTAAACCTTTAAACAACTTATTATAATTGTTTAATTAAATTTAATTTATTTTATTAACTCAATCTCTTTTTAATTACTATTTAATATTGATTAAATAGAAATTAATTAATTAACTCTAGTTATTATATAAAATAATTAATAACTAATTGTACTTACTTATTATTTAATTATAATTAAATAATAAATAATTATTAACTTAGTTTTAACCTTCTTTAATTTAATGTTAATCAACCAATAATTAACCAAGTAATTAACCTTACTTATTATTTAATTAAGAAAATTAAATAATAGTTTACTAATCTTAATCCTCTTTAATTATTATTTAATGTCAATTAAATAATAATTAATTATTTAATTAATTTTAATTATTATTTAAGGTTAAATAATAATCAAATCATTCTTATTTATTATTTAAATTAAATAATAAATTATTACTCTAATAACTTAATTTCCATTAATCGTTATTTAATGCTAATTAAATAATAATTAATTACCTAATTATCCTTATTTATTATTTAATAATATTTAAATAATAAATAATAAATTTATAAATTTTATCTCTCTTTAAGTATTATTTAATAGGCATTAAATAATAAATGCTAATTTATCATCTTTATTTATTATTAACATTTAAAATAATAAATAAATAATAAATTTATTAATCTTAACCATGGTTTAGCTAACTAGATTAATATTTAAAATATTTAAATATTAAACTTAATGAAAAATATCCTCCCCAATATTATTTTTGTATTATAATTATTTTTGTTATAATTTTAATTTAGTTTTTAAATATTTAAATTAATTAAATTTAACCCGAATGGCATTTCCGTAAATAAGTCGAAATCTGAACCGAGGGCAGAATGGTCATTTCGCCGAAAAAAAACACGGAGGGGCATAATCGTAATTTCTCCGAAAAACGGTGCTCGCGCATTGCGCGCACCTTCAGAATCAACGGCCCAAAACGGTGCCGTTTTAAGAAGCCGTAAACGGCTTCCGCGCATTGCGCGAAGGTTATTTTCTTTATACGCCAAACGGCGTCGTTTGGCTCCGTGTCCGGCGATGAACAGTGCTCGCGCATTGCGCGGCCAGTGTTAATTTTTTTCTTCCAACCAGAATGTGAACAGTGTTCCGGCATACACATTTTAAATAAAAATATACCATCAAATAAGCTTTAACTCTTCAATAAAAATCCAAAAAAATTACCAATCACCTTATATTAATTTATAACATGAAAAAATAATTTTTCATGATTTAATTTCATTATTTTTTTTTTATAAAAATTTCTACATCACATAAACTACCATAAATCATAACTTTTTGTGTATAACTCCATTTTAAGTGATTCAAACTTTGTTTTTCTCATGATTTAATGTTCTATAATATTAGAACATCAAACCTTAGTTTTATAAAAATATTTTTGGACATAAATTCCAAAACTTGTTTACACACTAATAAATACATATTTTAGCATATAAAATATACCAAAATACAAACCAAACATATTAAACTCAAACATGGCATAAATATTACAACTACACATTAATAATTATATTAACATGTTTATACTAACATGATGATTTATTTAATTTAAAAACAAACTACATTTAAAATAACAATTACCTTGTTTTAATAGCTATCTTCCTTTTTCTTCCAAAGTAGGTGATGAAAGAAGATGACATGCACTAGCTTAGCACTCCTTCTCCTTCTCTTGCTCTCTCTCAAAATATTTTGCTCTCAAACTCTCTCTTTTGATTTTTTTGGAGCAAAATGAAATAACATCTATCAACTTTTCAAGTATACTTGAAAAATTAGTAGATACACATAATGTATCTAATAATTTTGACCACTACAAGCTAGCTATTGGATACTTACACAAGTTAACAAGCCATGACTTGGTTGGTGAAAAGAAGCATGGTTCATGTACTTAAAAATTTAAAACAAGCAATCCTTAATTAAATAAATAGATAATAAACTAAAATAAAATAAAACCAACTCATTTTCTCTCTCCTTCATAGCATGCTCGGCTGACTTCTTCTTGTCCCAATTTCATAGTCACCTTTTTCACTTTTTAACCAATTAATAGTTAATTTTAAGTATTTTCCAAGTGGGCCAAGCATTGGGCTTTAATTTAAAATACCAATTGGGCTTCTATTAAATTGTTTGGGCTACTAAATTGTCAAATTTTATTATTCTCCACTTGGACTACTAATTGACCCATGTTGGGCTAATTTAATAATTTACACATTAATTATTCAATCCATGATTAAATAAATAATTAGATTGAATAAATAATTAAATATTTTAACCCATAAGTATTAAATTACTAAATGGACTAATAAATATTATTATTAATATTTCACATTATTTATATTAATTAATAATCATATTAATTAATTTATTATATTTAATTCACTCATTATATTCAATTTAATTGAATATTTAATTAATAGGAAACTTATCAATTATTTTGATATTAAAACTTTAGGGTTTGTTCACTAATTTAATAACATATTAGTGACCCCCTTTAATTAATTTTAGTAATTAATTACATAATTATTTAATCACATAATTAATTAATCACATAAAAAGATTTAAATAATCTCATAAAACTAACTCGTTGGAAATTAAATTAATAATTTAATTAATAAAGACGTGGAAATTCTAGGACATTACAGGTAGCGAAAGAAGATGACATGCACCAAGAACTCATTCTCTTGGTATTTTTGCTCTCAAAATATTTTTCTACACTCTCAAATGCTCTCTAGCTTGCAAAGTGGAAGAAGAAGAAATGACTAATACAAGCTCCTAAATTGTAAGTATACTTACAATTTGGATAGATATAAAATCTATATCTATTAAAATACCATCATGAGAGTAGCAAGGATACTTACACAAGAAATGGGTTAAATGACACATTAAGTGAAAAGAGGAATGGTCCATGTACTTTAAAAATCAATACAAAAGCAATCATTTTATTAAATAATTGAAAAATAAACTAAAATAAAAACAAAAACATTTTTTTCTCTCTCTTCTCCTATCATGCTCGGCTGATGCCTTTTTTCTTGTCCCAAAATTATTGTCCTAAGTCACTTTTTAATAAATAATAGTTAAATTAAGTATTTTCCAAGTGGGCTCAAGCTTTGAGCCTTATTTAAAATACCAATTGGGCTCCTATTAAATTGTTTGGGCTACTAATTTGCCAAGTTTTATTATTCTTCACTTGGGCTACTAATTGATCCATGTTGGGCTAATTTAATAATTTACACATTAATTATTCAATAAATGATTAAATAAATAATTAGATTGAATAAATAATTAAATACTCTAACCCATTACTATTAAATTTCTAAATAAACTAAAAAATATTATTATTAATATTTCACATTATTCACATTAATTAATAATCATATTAATTAATTTATTATATTTAATTAACTCATTATATTCAATTTAATTAATTATTTAATTAATATGAAACTTATCAATTATTTTGATATTAAAACTTTAGGGTTTGTTCACTAATTTAATAACATATTAATGACCCCCTTTAATTAATTCTAGTAATTAATCACATAATCATTTAATCACGTAATTAATTAATCACATAAAAAGATTTAAATAATCTCGTAAAACTAACTCGTTAGAAATTAAATTAATAATTTAATTAATAATGACGTGGAAATTCTAGGACATTACATCATCTCTCTTCCCCTTCTCTTTTCAGTTCTCTCTCACTCCAACTTTGCAAACGACAAAACCATAATTCTCATTTCCTCTCACTAAAATCAAACCACAATGTTTGGAGACTGCATCAAATCCTTCAATCTAAGCATCAATGAACAGTTGGTTCACTCCCATTGTTCTAATTACTCATGCTCTGGAATAGGACTGAGCAAAAAACGGATAAAATCGAATAACCGAACATAATCGATTTTTTTTAACCGAATTATTTCGGTTATTCGGTTATTTTCTCTAATTCGGTAATAACCGTTATTTATACGGTTATTGAAAATTTGGTATTCGGTTAACCGAATAACCAAATAGATTAAATAAATAAAAAATTAAGTCTAGTATTGAATTATTATAGTTGTTAATTGTTGTTAATTATTAATTGAAAACTCTAGTATTTGCTAATTTGAAATTAATTTGTTTGTTTGATAAATTGGAAATTAACAAATTAATTTTGGTTATTAACCGAAATAACCGAATTGTATATTCGGTTATTCGGTATTCAGTAATTCGGTTATTTATAAATTCGGTTAGTTATTCGGATAGTGAAATTTAGAGTATTTCGGTATTCGGTTATATTCGAATAGGCTATTCGGTTCAGATATAACTGAATTGCTCACCCCTACTCTGGAATTAGGGCAAAATAATCCCCAAATGGGTATAATAAGAAGTAGTTTCTCGATGGGTAAGAGTTAATACAAGGGACTTGACAATTCGATCAATCTGCTTGCAATTATCTGAATTAACCGAAAGAATAGTCTTCTCAGATGTCTGATTACGACGTCTATTACGAACCCCCAGTGACAAAACACCACCAGCAGTGGCGGATCCAGCCTCATATATAGTTCACAATGGGGTCAAATTCAAAAAAAAAAATTCCTTAAAAATAAAAATTTAATCAAATGAATCACAAATTAGTGGGGTCAAGTTTTATTCTTGTTGAATTTATGAGCAACTCCACTAATTAGTATTTCAAAAAAATTGAGAGATATTGGTTGACTTGAGCACTTGACTAAATAACTTTTTCAAAAATTCTCTCTTTGACTAATGGGATAAGAACTTATTGGTGGTATTTTATCGGGATCCCCCTCAATATTAAAGGAAAGAGGTACTGGTGTATGGGTTTGGAACTTGATATTTTGGGGAAAAAAATTTCTGGTACTTGAGTTTGGGGGTTAACATTTTGTGGGTGAGTTTCTTAGTAAATATCTGCAGTGACAGGTTCGGCACAAATCTCTTCACCTTGGACATTTTCAGGAATATATTCAAATTTTTATGTTTAGTTGTTGTAACCCAATTATGTATGTCCATACTTGACAATCAATAAATATTTAAAAAATAATTCAACATCAAAACAAGATGAACATACAATATGAATAGTCAAGTGTAATTAGCACCAACAATTAAGAATCTCAACTAAACCACTAACAAGTAACATTACAAAATAAATTACAAAATTTAAAGAAATTAAAAATAGAATAGATCACATACTTGAAGAACTTTTATTTGATGGAGTTCTCTTCATTGTTACAGTGTTGCTTTAAGAAGTAAAAAATCCTAATTTTATAAAAGTACAAAAAAAAAGAATATTATAAATGTACAAAAAAGAAGAATTCATAAACAATTACAAAAATTCCTAAATCAATTGTTAAATTTATGAAATTAAAAATCTAAAATTAAAATATACCTGAATAAAAAAGTGAAAAGTAATTGCAGATCGTGATTGCCTATTTGCCTAATTGGAATTTGGAGACTTGGTCCCTTGCTCTGTTACAAATTTGGAGACTTGGACACTTGGAGTTGTTGACGTTTTTGCTTTGTTGCTCTGTTGGTGAACAAATGAAGAGTTTGACTACTAGTGGGATTGATCCTTTAGGAATTCTAATAGTTTTTTAAGTCTAAAACATGAAATTTCATTTAACACCCTCCCTAAATATTTTATTTTTAATTTAACCCCCCTGAACCCCTAAAAATTCAGTGGGGTCAGGTGCCCCCCTGCCCCAGACATGGATTCACCCCTGACCACCAGAAGAGCACAGTGCGTAAGCTACCAACTCATTTCCTGAGTTAATGGACTGGCCCGCAAACTTGTACTTAGCCTTTCACAGAAGCCGAGTAATCATGATACTTTAGATCCAAAAAAGACTTGGAGCTGACCAGCTATAGTTTTGAGATTTGATTGGTCGCAAATTCGAGTCAAGGACGAGTATTGGTCGTCTCCATTTAGGTATACGCCATTGTATCACCGCCAAGAAAGTCTTCTAGTTTGGGTGGTGGAGAAAGGGTTGTCGGCAGTGGAACCGGAGAAGCTTCCGAAGATTACCGGGAAGGAAGATGACTGGAAGAACTATAGAAGCTTCCAGTTTGAGGTCTAAATAGTAAAAAATGTTTGTTTTGTTTAATTATTTTTCCCTAATAATTACTTGTTATAGGAAACTGATATTTTCACATGAGATTTTGATATTTTCACAGGTAGGCCCTACCAAAAGTATTGCTATAAATATATAAAGACTCTATATGTGAGTCCTACATGTGAAAATATCAAAATCTCATGTGAAAATATCAGTTTCCTATGTTATATTCAATTATATTTTTGCCCTTTTAGTTCATTAAAATGATAAAAGAAACAAATGAAAAATGGATTTTTTTAATACATCGGCACTAACTACACGTCATCTGTGACGCCCCAAATCACTATATTTACTATAGCTGATTTGATGATCACTATAAATGCTAAATCATTAAGTCTATAGATGATTCCCGTTATTCATAAATAAAGTTCTCATCTTAATTTCCAAAGATCTTTTATTATTTCATACTAAGTTCAATGCAAGAGACTTAATACTCATCTATAATATTTTAACCTTAAGATTTAGATATTCTATAACTTTATATATTCCAATATTCACGGCATTAAATCATTAGGACGGTTCTTGGGAACAAAGAATCTTGCAATGAATATTTGTATCTTCATCTGTGATAAATGTTTACATCTCTATCCGTGAAAAATGTTTGTATCTTTGTTCAGTGCAAAATTCCATTTCCGTACAGAACATACCCAACTAGTTAAAACTCTCACTCGAAACACATTTGGTTATAGTGATATCTCTTTATATAAATAATCCACTTATCTGGCATTCAAAATAGTAATAATAAGCTTGTACTTGGGTCTGAGGAACTTAACAATAAATTTGATCATTTAACATCGATTAGTCATGTCTCAGATGTTTATAGTAATTATAATTTTATTTACTATCCTCATTCTGATAAGTAGTTCATATCAATAATGTGTTAATGTTTAACAATTTTAAGTCTTATAAAAGTAAAGAAATGACAAGAATATGTGATGAAACTTGATATATATTGATATAGAGTCGGTTACACGGTTTGCTTGTTCATATTATATAAATCATCAAGACTTTAAAACAAAACGACAAGCAATTTAATAAAGCATGTAAACTAATCTACGCATTTCTTATTTCCTTTCTTCTTTTTAGAGCCCGAGCTCTCAGGTTTGTCTGCAATTTAGGTTTATTTGCACAGGTGAGCATACAAAAGCTCAGCAAGTCTAACACAACATATAAGTGAACTCACACCGATATGAATTGTAAGGATTCATGATATAACAATTGATATCACAAGTGTTTTAACATAGCAAGACTGGGTGGTGGCTAGACCTTGAATTGTTCATTTGTCTTTCGACTTAAAACTTTATACTATGGATATAGAAATGAGATCAACCTAACGACATCTTATGTTATGCATAACATACACTACACTGGACTAATCATGAACAATGCTACATATTCGTTCATCTCAGTTTACTTCACATGTTAGGATCACTCCAAGACAACTTGGTTTGATAAAGTAAAGCATTTTTGAAAATATATCACGAAAAAACATTTTATTTCTCAAGTTATGCCGAAACAAGGAGCAATAACTTTCATATCAAAGATTTATAACACATTATTTGTATAAGATGTATAAATCACATAAAAAAACCATTAAACAAAGGTTAATGATAGAAAACTTGTCTTGAAGCAATTTAGAATTTTTTCGGTAAAGCGTTAAATGCCTACATAATTGTTTATCCATATCCGAATGTTAGTTTATCGAATTTTATTTCTTAATAAGTGTTTTTATAACTTGTTTAGACTATTTCCATAGGTGGTTTTAGTTAGAAATTTTACTAACTCAAAAACTCATTTTTAAGGCACTTTTTTAAAAGTGGACAACATATTTACTGTCAGACCCCGCCTCAGTTAAACGGCAATAACTTCTTTGTTTTAAAATATTTTTGAGTCATTTAAAATATCATGCGTTCGTAACTTCCATATCTACAATTTATATTTAGACCAAAGTTTAATATTCCTTACTAATTTACACAGATTTCGACAGTAAGGGGACTGCACAAAACTGTTTCATTATTTTTTTGACGGAATTGATAAAACACAATACCCCAAGCATTAAGTTGTTAAGATAACATGTTCTAACAATCAATAATACTTTATAACATAAAAATAAGAAAATCATAAACTTTCTTATACAGAGATTTATGACTTTTGCTTAAAAACACACGAGGAACACAAACAACGAAAAATCGTACATGGTAACGACATATGTCCTTAAGCTTTTAGATTTCATACTTGAAATATTTTGAGCATTATAACTGTTTATATATGTGATTATGACACTTATATTTGAAATAATTTGGTCATTATAACGACTTGTATAGTTGATTCTAATTTATAACTATTGCTCAAGAACACAAGAAGAATACGGAGAACGACAATCGTACATGGGTACGACGTACGTGTTGGTTTGTAAAAATTCATAGACGCAATCAAATTGCACAAAATAGCGGAAGCATGGTAAAATTAAATTTAAAATTTACAAACCATAATCCAGGATCGACCTTTATACGCAACTATTAATTAATAAAGAAGAAGTTAGAGATATACCCTTATAAAACTCAAAGCTTCAACGGGTACAAGTTCACCTCCAAGTCCTTCGCGTTCTCCTTGAATTTCACTGATTGGATTTCAATGATCAACGTTAGCCACCCAAGTGTTTGGCCTCTAGAGGTGATCCACTAAGGAAAAATAATTATTCAAAAAGTGGGTTATGGCAAATCCTAATTTTCACTCTCTAGAGAATATGTGAGTACTCTCCCAAAACTTATGGAAGTGTATGTGTGTAACCTTAATCCATAATAACACTTCTCTTATTTATAGATTTAGTAAATCCTCCTATCGCCTTTAGGAATAGGGTTTTTAATTAAACTCTTAAACCATTTAGGAACTTAATTAATTTAATATAATAATTATAATTCCTAAACTATTTAGGAACTTAATTATCAATTATGAGAGTACTCTTATTAATTAATTCCTAAACCATTTAGGAACTAAATAATAATAATAATAATAATAATAATAATAATAATAATAATAATAATAATAATAAGACTCGTCTTATTAATTTATAATTAGTATTTCTAAAATACTAAATAATAAATATTAAGTTATTTAATTTATTCTATCCCCATAGTATTAATTAAATATACTTAATTCATTATTATAATTATGTCATTTACTTCTTAAATAATTATTTTCCTTTTGCGGTGTGACCCTTTAGGTTCTCCATATTAAATCGGTTATAGAATAAATTAATTAGAACTATTTTAATCTTATTTATATAAATAAATTAAACTATTTAATTCATTTAAATAAATAATATTTGTTCTATAATAAGGGTAAGCCCCCTTAGCGATCAACGACTTTCCAGATAATATAGATTTCAACATTTAATCATAAAAGAACCTATTCAGCGAATAGTTACCATACAATTTAATCCTTCTACCTCACAATGTCCCAATCAAATATAAGACATAGTATTACTGTCAAGTCTTATTTTATTTGATTATATGCATTTCAATCCTCAAATGAATAACTCTAATTAATGTAAATTAGAAACTACTTTCTAATTTTCATTCTGTCTTGGCCAATGACTACTGAGTTATCATTTATCGAATCGCATAGGACATTCCTTTCTTTTACTAGAAGTGGTAAATTCTTTGTTGATCATTCACCTATCTCCATGTATGACTTATTATATCCAATCATACCCTTTGATACACCCTAAAGGTTTTAAGGAATATTTCAAAATATAATTCATCATACACAAGATACTATGATGATCTCAAGTCCAAAGATCACTTGTACTACTATCACAAAAGGAACTCCTATTGACAGGCAAGTAAGACTCCATTAGGTGTTCCTTGAGCGAGTCGCGTTCAGTAAACTTATTCTCTAATAAGCACTTACATACTTGCTTTAGTGTCTCTGCACAAATGATTATGAGATCAATTATCCTCTTCATAAAAGCAAGCATAGTATATACTAATCTATCCGGATTCACTAATCCCCATCTTAGAAATCCTACGATTATGAACAATTTTAGTTTTGAGCTATCTTGAATTTAGATCTCACTAGCATGATCATCATCATGATTCTAAAAATATTGTTCAATAATTATGGGTTTATCACAATTAATATCATCTATTCAATATGGATAAAGAAAATGCCTTTGTATAAATAAACTTTTATTACTAATAAATGAATAAGATTACAAAGTACATGATACATCACATCAAATATGATTGGCTTGTGTGCATACTACTTTCAATCTCCCACTTGCACTAAAGTCAATCGCCATGGTATCTAATACCCATCTTCTCTAAGTGACGATCAAACTGCTTTTGAGTTAAAACTTTAGTGAATGGATCTGCTATGTTGTCAAGAGAGTCGACACACTCCAAGGTGACATCTTCTCTTTCAATGATTTCTCTAATCAAATGAAATCGCCGCAACACGTGTTTGGATTTCTGATGAGACCTGGGTTTCTTGGCTTGTGCAACAGCTCCCGTGTTGTCACAAAATAAAGGCACTGGTCCTTGAATGCTAGGAACCACTCCAAGTTCTGTAATGAACTTCTTCATCCAAACGGCTTCCTTTGCAGCTTCACTTGCAGCTATGTATTCTGCCTCTGTTACTGAATCTGCAACTGTTTGCTGTTTGGAACTTTTCCAACTCACTGCGCCACCGTTTAGGGTAAACATATAAGCCAAAACAGATTTACTATCATCTCGGTCAGTTTGAAAACTTGAGTCTGTATAGCCCTTTAGTTTCAAATCAAACCCATCGTAGATAAGAAATGTGCCTTAGTCTTTCTTAAGTACTTTAAGATATTTTTCACTACCTTCCAGTGTTCTTCTCCAGGATTAGACTGATATCTACGTGTTACACTAAGTGCATGAGCAACATCAGGTCTTGTACATATCATCCCATACATGATAGATCCTATTGCCGAGGCATAAGGAATCTTACTCATACTGTCTCTCTCTTCAGGTGTCTTTGGGGCCTGTTTCTTCGAGAGAAGTATTCCATAACCCATCAGCATGAGCCCTTTCTTGGAATCTTCCATGCTAAACCTTTTTAGCATGGAACATCATTTCCTATTAGTAATATTTCATCAACATATAATACTAGGAATGTGGTAGCGCTCCCACTAACCTTCTTGTACACACATGGTTCATCCTCGTTTTTGATAAAATCAAACTTTTTGATTGTCTCATCAAAACGGATGTTCCATCTTCGAGAAGCTTGCTTCAATCCATAGATGGATCGTTGTAGCTTACAAGTTTGATTTGTTCCAACCTTTAAAATAAATCCCTCTGGCTGTATCATATATACATCCTCTTCTAGTTTTCTATTGAGGAAGGCCGTTTTCACTTCCATTTGCCAGATCTCATAGTCATGATAAGCTGTAATTGCAAGCAAAATTCGAATGGACTTGAGCATTATTACTGGTGAGAAGGTTTCATCATAGTCAACACATTGTCTTTGTCTCAAACCTTTTGCAACTAATAGGGCCTTATAGGTCTCTACCTTGCTGTCTGCTCCAGTCTTTCTCTTAAAGACCCATTTGCACCCAATAGGCTTAATTCCCTCAGGTGGAGTAACCAAAGTCCATACTTGGTTCTCATACATGGAGTCCATCTAGGATTTCATGGTTGCTAGCCATTTCTCTGAGTCTTTACAAATTATTGCCTCTTCGTAAGTCCATGGATCATCATTATCTATGATGCGTACCTCATCATCATCTTCTATGATGAATACATACCTTTCAGATATCTTCGGTACTCTTCCATATTTACGAATAGGTTGTGGTATATTAGGTTGTGTTACTTCGTTAGGTACCTCACTTTGATCTATAGTGTTTTGTGGTTCTTGAATTTCTTCAAGGTCTATCTTACTCCCACTGACCCCTTCGAGTATAAACTCATTTTCCAATAAGGTAGCATGTTTTGCAACAAACACCTTTTGCTCAGTAGGATGATAGAAATAATACCCTATAGTTTCTTTAAGGTATCCCACAAATTTACACTTATCAGATCTTGTCTCTAGCTTATCATGTTCAAACCTTTTGACATAAGCTGGACAATCCCAAATCTTAACATACTTAAGATTCGGTTTCCTTCCTATCCATACTTCATATGGAGTCTTGGGAACAGATTTAGAAGGTACTTTGTTAAGTAAGTATGCAGCCGTTTCTAGGGCATAACCCCAGAATGAAACTGGAAGATCGATAAAACTCATCATGGAACGAACCATATCCAACAATGTTTGATTTCTCCTTTCAGATACACCATTCATTTGTGGAGTACCCGGTGGAGTCCACTGTGAGATTATACCATTTTCTTTGAGATAATTGAGAAACTCATTGCTTAAGTATTCACCACCTCGATCCAATCGAAGAATCTTAATGCTCTTGCCAGTTTGTTTCTCTACTTCACTTCTGAATTCTTTGAACTTGTCAAATGATTCAGACTTGTATTTCATTAAATACACGTATCCAAATCTTGAATGATCATCAGTGAAAGTAATAAAATATGAATACCCTCCTCGTGCATACGTTGTCATAGGTCTACATACATCTGTGTGTACCAACTCTAACAACTCTGTAACTCTTTCTCCTTTTCCACTAAAAGGAGATTTAGTCATTTTACCAATGAGACAAGATTCACAAGTTGGATATGATTCGTAATCAGATAGCTCTAAAAGTCCATCTTTATGCAACTTGTTTAATCTTGTTTCATTAATATGACAAAGTCTACAGTGCCACATAAAAGTATAATTTACATTATCTCTTTTTCTTTTCTTAGTTTGTTCAATTTGTAATATATTTTCTTGTAAGTCAAGCAAGTAAAGTCCATTCAGTAAATTGTCAATACCATATAAAACATTATTTTTATAAATAGAACAACTGTTGTTCTTTATTATAATTTCAAAACCATCATTGTCCAACATAGGAATAGAAATAATGTTTCTAATAAGTACTGGAACATAATAACAATTATTTAAACCAATGGATTTGCTCGTAGGCAACACTAAACAATAAGTTCCTACGGCTAATGCAGCAACCTTTGCTCCATTCCCCACGCGCATGATGACTTCATCTTTGTTTAGCTTTCTACTTCTGCTTAGTCCATGCATAATATTACATATGTGAGAACTACAGCCGGTATCTAATACCCAAGTAGAACTTTGACTTACAGAAAGATTTATTTCAATCATGAACAAACCTTGATCTGCGGTTGAAGCTTCTTCAAGCTTCTTCTGCTTTAAACTTGCAATATACTCTTTCTAGTTTCTTTTCCAGTGACCCGACTTGTTGCAATGGAAGCATATTCCTTTGCTACCTGGATCTACTTTCTTATTATCCTTTACTTTCACCTTACCCTTAGCCTTCTTGGATTTCTTCTTTTGAGAAGTTCCCTTTGCCCTCTTCCTTTTCTTGGAATAATCATCTACCAACAAGACATGGTTCCTTTTAGATGAGAAGTGACCCTCCACAGTTTTTAACATGTTTAGTAACTCAGGCAAGCTGATGTCCAACTTATTCGTGTGAAAATTCACAACAAATTGTGAGAAGGTGTCCGGAAGTGACTGTAAGATCAAATCTTGGCTCAACTCCTCATCCGTCACAAAACCTAACTATCCAAGTTGTTCGATCAGATTGATCATCTTAAGGACATGAGTCTCAACGGAAGTGCCCTCGGTCATCCGAGATCGGAAGAGCTCCTTAGATATCTGATATCTAGCAGTCTTACTTTGCTCACCATAAAGATCTTTAAGGTGCAGCAGTATAGAAGGAGCATCCATTTTTTCGTGTAGACGCTGAAGCTCGTTAGTTATGGATGTGAGCATGATGCATTGAGCCACAACTGCATCTTCTTGCCACTTCTTAAAAGTAGCAACTTCTTCCTCAGAGGCATTTACTGCAACAGTTGCAGGGACAGGCGAATTTAGGACATAGGAAAGCTTTTCAACAGCTAGAACAATTCTCAAATTCCTCAACTAGTCCGTGTAATTCGGTCCGGTCAGTTTGTTAGCATCAAGTATGCTACGCAGTGATAGTGAGTTTGACATTTGTAAAATTCTGCATGTGAAAAATAGACAACATTTTAGCATATATTCATTTTATTAATTACCAAAATAAATTAGGTCTTTATTTAAATTGGTATCTCCCACTATTTTTCATCAAACTATATTACTCTCCTTATATAGTTCGACAAATCTAGTTAAAGATTTGCTAGTGAGAATAAGGATCCTATTTCAAATATATATTGTCTTGTGTGACACAATAAACTATATATAAATAAATAGGTAGACAACTCTTTGTCAATTACATCAACATGTAACTCCTTGTAATTTGCCTCTTGAATTATTATGATCATGTGTGACACATCCAAATCAAAATTATCCAAGTTAAGTCCGACATAGCATTTCCATATAAGTAAATAGAAAAAGATCGTCCTTGTGTGACACAACAAAACAATAATGTTCAATTTCTTTATAAACATCAAATATGTAATAAAATAACATCTCAAATAATTAATATAAGCATTGTGTGACACAACAAACTATATTGATTATTTGATACTCTATTGTTTTATCATGCTAGAAGGCGACGTTCGATATTCCAAATATTTTTGAACGTTACAACTTAATATTTTAGTAGTAGAATAAATAAATTAGAACAATTCTAATTTTATTTAATTGAATTAAACTCCTTTTAATTCATGAATTAAGCTTTTTAATTCATTTTTAAATAATATTTATTCTACATCATGAGGAGTTTGTTAATATTAATTGTCTCATCTTATTTAGCGTATATGCACACACACACACACACACACACACACACACACACACACACACACACACACATATATATATATATATATATATATATATATATATATATAATACGCGCCATATTATTTAACATGCGAAGCATGTTTGGATAATATATAATATATATAATTAGCATGCACATATAAAATACTATATTCTACTTGAATTGATTATGAACTTTTATTCTAGTTTGGTTCATTAGAGCCACCAAGTGAACTAAAAGGTCAAACCTACTGTGTAAGAATAAATTAAATTAAATGTAACTATTACATTTAAATTCGGGCTCTATTACAAACGGATCTTCATGCGCTCCTTGCTCCTTGGCTCTAATTCTTCAAAATAATTCTAACTAATCCTATTACAAATTATTTATAATAAATAGAAACCTTGATCAACAGTCAAGGGGAAGTACATAGGAGGGAGATAGAATTATACATAAGAAAAATTAGAAAGACGAGGTACGCAGACCCCATTTATAAACCCCATTCATTCATGCATCCAATTAAAATTAAATCCAATCATATTGGTCAATAGTCCATAATCAATCCCATTTATTATGATATATATCAACATATATATCAATAAATAATATTCATCTAATGAATTAAATAAAACATTCCATATATGTATTGGTATCATTTAATGGGCAATTAAAGTTGCATGAAATCCAATTTCATGTTTAAAATAAACCTTTTATTTTAATTATAAAATTATTTAAAAATAAACTATTTATTTTTATTAGTTTAAAATTACCCAAAATAAATTCTTTTATTTTGAAATTTTAAAATATGTACAAAATTACTAAACTGTTTGGCTAATTAATATATATTATAAGTATATCATATATATATATTAATAATATATATATAACCCGTTGGTGTGTGTGTGTGTGTGTGTGTATATATATATATATATATATATATATATATATATATATATATATATAAAGTCATGCTCAGTTTCGGTGATAGCAATAAAGCCATATATATATATGTGAATCACTGTAACCAAACTGTGTGCTAATGTTCCTCCAAATCCGAAACCATTTCGGTAATCACATATATTCCAACCGTGAATCCAATTCACATCGACCGAAACTGTTGCTGCTCCCTTTTTCGTTTTCATCGAAACTAAAACAGTGGATTTTAGTAATAATATATATACATATATATAATCCAAAATCTTTTAATAAAATATATAATTTTATACAACAATAATTATGCCAAATAAATTATTCTAAACACATACCCATACATATATGGAATCAAAACAATTAATAATTCGCATAAAGTTTGGCTCTTGATACTACTGTTGGTTTGTAACAATTCATAGACGCAATCAAATTGCACAAAATAGCGGAAGCATGGTAAAATTAAATTTAAAATTTACAAACCATAATTCATGATCGACCTTTATGCGTAACTATTAATTAATAAAGAAGAAGTTCGAGATATACCCTTATAAAACTCAAAGATTCAACGGGTACAAGTTCACCTCCAAGTCATTCGCGTTCTCCTTGAATTTCACCGATTGGATTCCAATGATCAACGTTAGCCACCAAAGTGTTTGGCCTCTAGAGGTGATCCACCAAAGAATAATAATAATTCAAGAAGTAGGTTATGGCAAACCCTAGTTTTCTCTTTCTAGAGAATATGTGAGTACTCTCCCAAAACTTATGGAAGTGTATGTGTGTAATCTTAATCCATAATAAGACTTCTCTTATTTATAGATTTAGTAAACCCTCATAACACCTTTGGGAATAGGGTTTTTAATTAAACTCTTAAACCATTTAGGAACTTAATTAATTTAATATAATAATTATAATTCCTAAACTATTTAGGAACTTAATTATCAATTATGAGAGTACTCTTATTAATTAATTCCTAAACCCTTTAGGAACTAAATAATAATAACAATAACAACAACAACAATAATAATAATAATAATAATAATAATAATAATAATAATAATAATAATAATAAGACCCCTCTTATTAATTTATAATTAGTATTTCTAAAATACTAAATAATAAATATTAAGCTATTTAATTTATTCTATCCCCATAGTATAAATTAAATATACTTAATTCATTATTACAATTATGCTATTTACTTCTTAAATAATTATTTTTCTTTTGTGGTGTGACCCTTTAGGTTCTCCATATTAAACCGGTTATAGAATAAATTAATTAGAACTATTTTAATCTTATTTATATAAATAAATTAAACTATTTAATTCATTTAAATAAATAATATTTGTTCCATAATAAGGGTAAGCCCCCTTAGCGATCAACAATTTTTCAGATAATATAGATTTCAACATTTAATCATAAAAGAACTTATTCAACGAATAGTTACTGTACAATTTAATCCTTCTACCTCACAATGTCCCAATCAAATATAAGACATAGTATTACTGTCAAGTCTTATTTTATTTGATTATATGCATTTCAATCCTCAAATGAATAACTCTAATTAATGTAAATTAGAAACTACTTTCTAATTTTCATTCTGCCTTAGCCAATGACTACTGAGTTGTCATTTATCGAATCGCATAGGACATTCCTTTCTTTTACTAGAAGTGGTAGATTCTTTGTTGATCATTTACCTATCTCCATGTATGACTTATTATATCCAATCATACCATTTGATACACCCTAAAGGTTTTAAGGAATATGTCAAAATATAATTCATCGTACACAAGATACTATGATGATCTCAAGTCCAAGGATCACTTGTACTACTATCACAAAAGGAACTCTTATTGACAGGCAAGTAAGACTCCATTAGGTGTTCCTTGAGCGAGTCACGTTCAGTAAACTTATTCTCTAATAAGCACCTATGTACTTGCTTTAGTGTCTCTGCACAAATGATTATGAGATCAATCATCCTATTCATAAAAGCAAGCATAGTATGTACTAATCTATCCGGATTCACTAATCCCCATCTTAGTAATCCTACGATTAGGAACAATTTTAGTTTTGAGCTATCTTGAATTTAGATCTCATTAGCATGATCATCATCATGATTCTAAAAATATTGCTCAATAACTATGGGTATATCATAATTAATATCATCTATTCAATATGGATAAAGAAAATGTCTTTGTATAAATAAACTTTTATTACTAATAAATGAATAAGATTACAAAGTACATGATACATTACATCAAATATGATTGGCTTGTGTGCATACTACTTTCAATCTCCCACTTGCACTAAAGTCAATCGCCATGGTATCTAATACCCATCTTCTCTAAGTGACGATCAAACTGCTTTTGAGTTAAAAATTTAGTGAATGGATCTGCTATGTTGTCAAGAGAGTCGACACACTCCAAGGTGACATCTTCCCTTTCAATGATTTCTCTAATCAAATGAAATCGCCGCAACACGTGTTTGGATTTCTGATGAGACCTGGGTTTCTTGGCTTGTGCAACAGCTCCCGTGTTGTCACAAAATAAAGGCACTGGTCCTTGAATGCTAGGAACCACTCCAAGTTCTGTAATGAACTTCTTCATCCAAACGGCTTCCTTTGCAGCTTCACTTGCAGCTATGTACTCTGCCTCTGTTACTGAATCAGCAACTGTTTGCTGTTTGGAATTTTTCCAACTCACTGCACCACCGTTTAGGGTAAACACATAACCCGAAACAGATTTACTATCATCTCGGTCAGTTTGAAAACTTGAGTCAGTATAGCCCTCTAGTTTCAAATCAGACCCACCGTAGATAAGAAATGTGCCTTAGTCTTTCTTAAGTACTTTAAGATATTTTTCACTACCTTCCAGTGTTCTTCTCCAGGATTAGACTGATATCTACGAGTCACGTTCAGTGAACTTATTTTCTAATAAGCACCTACATACTTGCTTTAGTGTCTCTACACAAATGATTATGAGATCAATCATCTTCTTCATAAGAGCAAGCATAGTATGTACTAATCTATCCGGATTCACTAATCCCCATCTTAGTAATCCTACGATTAGAAATAATTTTAGTTTTGAGCTATTTTGAATTTAGATCTCATTAGCATGATCATCATTATGATTCTAAAAGCATTGCTCAATAACTATGGGTTTATCACAATTAATATCATCTATTAAATATGGATAAAGAAAATGCCTTTGTATAAATAAACTTTTATTACTAATAAATGAATAAGATTACAAAGTACATGATACATCATATCAAATATGATTAGCTTGTATGCATACTACTTTCAATTCTTGAGCTTTAAAGTATGAAATTAAATTTAACATAATAACGTTTTGCTCAAGGACTTATGAAGAACATGGTGGTGTGCTGTTACCGGCACCCAAAAATAAAATCTTACTTTGAAAAATAAATATATAGTAGTACAAGTATGAGTTGATCCCACAGAGAATGATTAATTTAATTTTATGTTTTGTAAACTAGAATTGGGGGGGGGGGGGTTTGAATTAAAGAAATAATTTAAATAAAATTAACTAAAATAATTATGCAAGTAATTTAATAAAATAAATAAGAAGAAAAAACCTTGATTTAAGTTAACATACAACATCAAGAATTTACAACTGGTTATTGATGCAAGAATAAATCAATTAATATTTTAAATATTCAACGTGGAATAATTACTCTCATTCGAATAATTTTTCTATCTCTCCTTAATTTTATTTAAGTAGAAACAAGCGATCTAAATAACCTCAGACAAGCATTAAAGATTTAACTTAGTAGTAGCTTGAAGAAATAGAGAAATCGTTGAATTAAACAACACAAGCCAAACGTATGCATTTAATTTATTAAACCTTTCCTAGGATGCAGCTCTTGTTCCCAGTCTTCCATTATTAGCTGTTTACCAATAATTTGCTTTCCCTTTCAACATGAACGTAACAAAAGTAGTTTTCTGTTCTTCTGCGACGTTAGCTACGTCAAATACTTTTTCCATTTCAATTACCCAATTTTGGGTCTCTATCGGATTCATCGTCCACTTGAACTCTGGGGGTCCTACAGCTTAAAAATCTTTAAAGGTAACAATTCTAGCAGCTACTGGTTGATCACCCACGGGGTTTACATTTATATTCTGGAAAGCTCCCATCAACAAGTCTACAAACTGCTGCATGGGATTAACTGGCTCTTTTGGAGCATTTACTGATTCCTCTGGTGGGGGTTGAACGTTTGGTCTGCGTCTAGGTGGCATTTTTGTTTAACAATTTATGTCATGATTATCAATTATCATACACATATTACATTCTCGTGAACTTTAAACACATATTCATGTCAAAATATTTTTCACAACTGGATTTATATTCATAAACAACTTAACTAGTGCCTAGCATAGTACATAACATGTAGCACATTGGTATTAATTTTTCATCCCTTCAGACTACAAAAATCGGGATTCACATTTCATAACTTTATATAACAAACTTACACCTTCCTTCCTTAGGATAAACGAGGTTACTCCAGGGCATCCTTGTCATTCTTCAGCTCTTGAAACTTCTGTTCTTCCTGTCTTAGTTTGTTTCCCTGTGCCATATTCCTATTAACTAATACTTTGATTGCATTCTCATTCTGTTTAACAGTTGTCTGTCGTTCAGCTGCCTGAGTCTCTAACTCTAATATCCTATCCACAAACTTACTATTCTGTTGTATTAGGCCAGTCACCCATTCTTGGTCAGCCTCTCTTTGCTCAGATGATGTATTATCCGGCAATGCTCCATCTGAGTCTCCTTCTAATTCATCTGGATCTTCCTCTGGTTCACTGTCCTCAGTTGATATAATTGTCATAGCTGGTACAATAGTCATTACATCAATCTGAATGTCTCTGGGCTATTCTTCTATTGCCCGATTGGATTCACCAATAATCTCTTGTATGCTAGAAAATCACAAGAACATCTATTTCAATTCAACGCAATTTTTCTTACTGTTAAAGCACATAGCACGTAACACATAGCACATATTGCAGAAATTATAACCTTGACAACTTCCACCATTCGCTTCTTAGAACTATAAATGAGTTTCACTCTCTTCCTTAAGGTCATATTCCTAAGGTTTCCCCACTTAAGGTTTATAAACTATCAGCTCTGATACCAACCTATGACGGTCCCAAATCCGGTTCCCTTGAACCACGAGTTCGGTGCTCACGTTACTATTCTACCCTGTCATCACATCCATTCATTCTGAATAATATTAAAACTTAATTTTACATTTATACATAGCTATCCCAAGTTCTACATATCTTTATACATACAACATCAGTACCTAACATATTACAAAAAAAATAGTACATTTACATTCACATCGTTTTCTTCTAGCTAAGCCTTCACTGTTTGCTAGCCTTTCCTTTTCCTTTGTCTATTCTCGATCCCTCAACCTATTCAGGTTTAGCTGAAATATCATTTTTAAAAGCAAGAGTGAGCATATAATAGCTCAACAAGTACATAAGCAAATGATGACATGATATTTCGAAATGGTGAATTAAAATCATTTAAGATGATCATGAATCGTTTACAATAAACTGAATCATTTACAATAAGCTGAGTCATAAACAATAAAATGGATCATTTTCAATAAGCTGATCAATATCAATAAGCTAATCATTTGAAATAAGCTGATCAATATCAGTTCAATGTATGAACATGAGAAATATGCATAACTTTACATGATTAGCTGGAAATATGAAACTTGCTTGCTATACGATCACAAGACCTAGAACTTGTTAAGAACAATACCAATCATAAAGACTGATATTGCCTAAGTTAGTCATCAGACTGCTGTTCAAATTAGATGTGTACTCTGGGTGATCAGCTCATCGTTCTTTTATATTGTGCACAAAATAAACATTTAGCGACGCAACCACGCCATAAAAATTATATTTTTCTTTGTCATTTATTCCCCTTCTGTTACAGTATATCATAGAGTCCGCATCACAGCAATGTGGATTGGAGCATATAACAATAAACAACTGAATACAACATATGTCATCATATGTGTCTAGTCGGAATCAATATTGGCATCGACCTTTTTCAAAATAGTTCAATAACGTGATCATATGAATGCATAATATGAATGGTTGTTTAATGAACTACAAGTGGAAGTTTAGTTAGAAGACTTGCCTTTGTCCTTGTCTACCTCAACTGGTAAAATATTATCCCGTTTATAACCTACATGACCATAATATTGGTTCATGCATTAGTTATATACACATGCATGTTATAACTTGTTATACAAGCTATCCTTTATCTTTACATAACCCTTAACACATAACACATTGTTCATTTATTCTTAATATCTATCACATTGATCATGTTTATCAAATTATGGTTTACAATACATATTTCTATCATTTAATATTAAAACATTTCATTTTGGATTTAAAATAAAAATTTCTTGGCTGGAATAGTACATATCGCCCCGGCGAGATGTTTAGCTTTGAAGATCTCGTTGGCCGCGAGATCTTCTCAGCCAGACCGCGCCTCAGCGCCCCTTGAATTCGCCCCAGCGAGTTTTCTCATAGAGCACTGCACCTCGACGCAGTTTCCAGTTTAAATAAATGCACCCCGACGCAGTACTGGTTTTTCTGAAAAAAAATTCTTTCAAAAATACATGTTATTTTTGGCCCTTTTTTGTAAAACTTGATTCCAACACTTCATATAGCATATATAACATGTGCTTGATTTGCATGGGCCTTCAAAACATTTAAAAATCTAAAAATGACCTTATTTTTCCAAAGATTTTATTTTAGGCGTCGACGAACGTTTTTAAACGTTTAAAATGGACATTTATCGTCATAGATGCCAAATGACTTCCAATTCGATTCTAACACGTGTATTTATATAAGACTTAGTTGTTTGGCCTCATTTTACCATTAATTATCCAAAATGGCCAAAAATTACACATTAGTGGCATTTTGCCAACTTTAACAATTTCATATATAAACTTAACTTGAGTTCTTGAACTCCATGCACCACATAGGCAACCAAATTCATATTTAGTAACTTTGTATATTCACATAACTTCCATATGCACCTTCTAATACACTTTACAGATTATGATTTGGTTTACATACAAATCATAGGCTAATATTATAATTTCCTCTTAACAACTCATGTTTTCCACCTCTTAAGGCTTATAATAAGCTATCAAGCAAGAATTAATACATGTATTCAACATGTTCAACACCTTCATCTAGGATTTCATCATTTCTAGCAACACATAACACATGATCATCCATGAATCATGATTTCTAGCTTTTAATATATGATTAGGGGTGTAATGGTATGCAACATGGAAATTTGCGATCATATATTTTCTTATATCAGATTTCAAAACATGATCAAAATAAGGTATAGTGAAAATTCACATATTCCACAAGCAATTAATTATATAAATTTCCTCTAAGTTAAAACTAGTTCAGCATATATGGATATGTGCATAAAAATTTTAAGAAAAATTTCAAATACAGTAAATACTAACAATAAGTCAAAAATTCATATTAAGCAAAAATTTATCATTTTTCCAAGAGTTATTAAATAAAAATTAAAATTTTATCATTGGCTAAAAAATTAAAAACCTAATTAACTCATTGCTCAAGTGACACATCCTAAAAATAAAAAATAAAAAATAAAAAATAAAAAACTACCCCATTTTTTGTAGAAAACACGGTTACACTTAACATGTGCAACAAGCATTTAAACCCTAAGGTTACCCCAAGTGAATGAGTTTTGTCTTGTGAGGGTTTGCAGTGAATATACCTACAAAATTCAAAAATTTTAAAATTTTAAAATTCGCTAAAAAATTTAAAAATCCTAAATCACTTTTCCCGCACTTAAAATTTATATTGTCCCCAATGTAAAGTAAAATATAAAGAAAATGCACAAATAACTAAAATAAAAATACAAAAATAAAAAGAAAGAAAATTATACTCCCCTTGGGTTACCTTCCAACTAGCGGCTTTGTTTATTGTCATTGACTCAACAACAGGCTTAAATATCACGTCACTCCAACTTCATAAGTTTTGAAAATCTCATCCATCTTTACTTCACTTATCATGGACATGTTAAAACTTTCTTGCAGTTGATATGAATGTCTTACTCCCTCGTCAATGATTTGACATTTGAGATAACTAGTGAAAAGCTTCAAATCTGTCTTCGTAGAACAATTTAAAGCCGCAATAGTTTTTTTCAAATCAGTACTCAAAACTAACTCCTCATTCTCTTTCCCAAGATTCTGACCAAGTGTCATTTTCAATTCATCATTTCCATCAGTTTCAAAAAATTTCTTTGCTAAAGAATCAATCACATCGACAGAGTAAACAGGATTATCATCATTAGGATATTTCGTAGCATCAAAAATATTAAACTTAACAATTTCTTCATCAAATTTTATTATAAGTGTACCACTATGAATATCAATCTTAGTCTTGAATGTCTTTAAGAAAGGTCTTCCTAACAAAATATGAGCATTTTGATCATCATTCTCCATATAAGCATATAAAAATCAGCATAAAAAATTAAATTATTTACTTGCAAAAGAACATCCTCTACTATACCTTTAGAATAAACGTTAGATCTATCAGCCAACTGAATCACAGTACCAGTTCTATTCAAGGGTTCAAGTTTTAAAGAAGCATATATAGAATATGACATGACATTAACATAGCCTTTTCAAATCTAGTGTCACCTATCTTGCAAGGGATAGTAAATATTCCTGGATTTTTGGCACTTAGTAGGGAATTTTCTTTGAATTATTGCCGACACATTCTTTCCTACTTGTACCTTTTCATATATTTTAAGTGCTTGCTTCCTCTTGTATGTACACAACTCTTTCAAAAATCTAGCAAAACAAGGTACTTGTTTAATAGCATCTAACAATGGAATATTTAACTCGCATTTATGAAAAGTTTCATATAAATCTGAATTTTTCTCATTTTTTTTTCTGTTAAAGCAAGAGGAAAATGGGGTACCGGTTTATAGTCAAAAAGAGGTAAAAATTTATGCTTAGGGGTACCATTGTCACCTAGAACATTGTTGTCCTCTTTACTGTTATCTGCTTCTATGTTGTCTGTTTCTGATTTGCTTTGCTCTTTTGGAGCAGACTCTGTCTTTTCTGGAGTTTCTATCTCTTTACCGCTTCTCAAAGTAATTGCACTGACATTCTCTTTTGGATGCACCACCGTTTGAGAGGGTAATTTCCCAGAACCTTGCGCCTCTAGTCGACTGATTGCAGTTGCCATTTGTCCCATCTGTATTTTCAAATTCTGCATATTTGCCTTCGTTTCTTGTCAAAATTGCAAATTTTCCTATTGAAATAGCAAAGTGTTAGTGGTAAGTTGTTGAATCATATCCTCTAAAGACATATTAGAATTAGATGATTGACCCTGTTGTTTGTTGGGATATGGCTGCTTGTATTACTAGTAGCTTGCAAAGTTCTTATTTGTGGGTTGATTCACTTGTGGATTTTCATAGTCAAAATTAGGATGATCTCTCCAACCTGAGTTGTACGTGTTTGAATAAGAATCATATTTCTTTTGTGGTTGACCAGGGAAACTACCTTCTGCATTCACTTGTTCATAGGACTCCTCTTGAAGAGTGAGACACATATCCGTTGGATGTCCTACTACCGCACAAATTTCACAAGATTTCACTTGTTGTGTATTACCTACAACCGCTTGACGAACAAGAGAAGTTAGACTAGCCATTTGTTACTTAAGTAAAGAAATTTCTATCTCATTGACATTCTTAGATGAGAAATCAAGCCTAGTGCCAAATTGATGGGAATTAGCTGTCATGTTTACAATCAAGTTCCTTGTAGCTTTAGGAGTTTTATCCACCAAAGCTCATTCACTAGCAGCATCAATCATGCTTCTATCGGTAGACATGAGTCATTCAAAGAAATATTAGATAAAGAGATGCTCACTGATTTGATAGTGGGGACAACCTACACATAATTTCTTAAAACGTTTTCAATACTCGTATAGGGATTCTCTATGGTTCTGTCTCACACTACAAATGTCTTTTCTGATGTTGGCTACCCTTGAAGATGGAAAATATTTCTCCAAGAATAATCTATTCATCTCTTCTCATGTGGTGATGCTTCCGGAGGGTAGATAGTAAGCCAATCCTTAGCCAAGTCTTTCAAAGAAAAGGGAAAAACTTTTAAATTAATTTGCTCTTCAGTCACTCTAGAAGGTTTCAGACTTGTGCACACCATATGAAATTTCTTTAAATGTTTGTGAGAATTTTCACCTGCAAGACCATGAAAATTGGACAATAAATGTATTAGATCAGACTTTAATTCAAAGAAAGTGTTAACATCTAAAGTAGAAAAAATTATGCTTAAAGGTTGATGGTTCAAATCAGGGGCCTCAAGCTCTTTTAAAGTTCGATTTCTAGCTATGACTTCCATCCTTAACCTGCACAACTCAAATAAAATATGAAAATTAGAAAAATAAAAAATCTTAAAAAAATTACTAAATTAAAATAAAATTTACAAAAACACAAAAATAAATAAAATCACTTCCCAGCAATGGCGCCAAAATTTGGTGTGCTGTCGCCGGCACACAAAAATAAAATCTTACTTTAAAAAATAAATATGTAGTAGTGCAAGTAAGAGTCGATCCCACAGAGAATGATTAATTTTATTTTATGTTTTGTAAACTAGAATTGGGGGGGGGGGGGGGTGGTTTGAATTAAAGAAATAATTAAAATAAAATTAACTAAAATAATTATGCAAGTAATTTAATGAAATAAATAAGAAGAAAAATACTTGGTTTAAGTTAACATCCATCATCAAGAATTTACAACTAATCATTGATGCAAGAATAAATCAATTAATATTTTAAATATTCAACATGGAATAATTACTCCTATTCGAATAATTTTTCTATCTCTCCTTAATTTTAGTTAAGTAGAAACAAGCGATCTAATTAACCCTTACTACTAAATAACCTTAGACAAGCGTTAAAGATTTAACCTAGTAGTAGCTTAAAGAATAGAGAAATCGTTGAACTAATAAACACAAGCCAAGCGGTTGTATTTAATTTAGATGAATATTTTTTCTAAGATATAACAATCTTTTGATCTGCAAAATAATTATTAATCTTAGTTGCTTCATAAATTAAAGTGACCAAACAATTACGGATTTGATATTTAATTTAGCAGAAAATTAATGCGAATAATAAACTAGTGTGCACCATAGCAATCAAACGAATCAATCATAAAAATAAACACAAAAAAATATCCAATACTCAAAATATAAATTGAACAATTAAAATAAATTAGATCTCACAGTGTATAAATCTTGATGGCTTCAATCACTTAAACCAAGAAAAATAATTTAGCTACACATTGCGATAAAAAATATCAAAAAATAAAAGAGAGAATTTTCTAGCAAAAGATGTGTTCTTCATTGTATCTTAAACCCTTTATTTATAGGCTACATAATCCTCATAACCCTAATAGGAATTATAATTTCTAAACCCTAATAGAATTTAAAATATAAAAATTCCTTTTCTAATTTGCTATTGGAATTTATTTAATTTATTGCCGAAAATTCACGTGGGATGGAATAGATATGGGTCCCTTTTAAAAACCAACTCTAACTCTGTTGAACAATTATTGCGCCTGGGACCCACGTGTTAAATAAGCATGCGGCCAAAAACAAGTCGCCCAACATATTACCGTTAGCGCGTCTGTTCCACGCGTTGTGCTTACTCTTGGCGTCTGCGCATTGCGCGCATGTCAATTCTTGCAATCCTAGCGCTAAAACGATACCGTTCCATTATTATGTTGGTTGTTGCTGGATTCCACTTAGTCGCGCATGGCGCGGGCTATGCTGATCAGTTTAATTACGGTTCTACCATTGGACATCCTTTATTTACCATTTTGCCATCTAGCCCAAATAATTCCTACAAAACAAAATAAAAAGTTAATAAAAATAATATAAAATGTATTAAAATAATAAAAACACATAGTAACATATAAATTATCTAAAATGCTAAAAATACTTAAAAATTCACAACTAATTAAGTCTAAAAATATCTCATAAATAGATATAAAATCTACTTATCACACAGAGAATAAAAAATCGTATATGACTATGACTTATGTTCTTGAGTTTTACGACTATATACCTTAAGAAATTTAAACATTATAATTACTATTTATTTAACTTGAATTAACGAACTATAAATTGAAAAGAATAAAAAACTAGAGGTGTACCTTTTGAAATGCTAGGTTGACAAGATTTTGTAAGGCTTCAAATATTAAACTCGCAAAACTCTCTCTTATGAAACTTTGATTATAACTTTAATGCTTAGAAATTAGTTTTCAAAAATGATGAAAATAATGAAGGCTTAAGGTTTGTATTTATAGGCTTTTCAAACCTAGGGTAGTTTAGTTATTAAGCCATTTTCTAGCTTCTTGAACAAGCTTAACAAAGCTTCTCCAATACAAATCATTTTAGCTTCCAAAGCAAGCTTGGTGAGCTTCTTTTTGGCTGGCTATTTAAGGGTAAAATGGTCATTTCGAAAGCATTAGTAAAAGGTAGTTTAGTCATTTAATAAGCTAGCATTTGATTGGTTGATTTGTAATTTATTTAACTAATCAAACTTATTTAGTTTATCTTTAATCTTGATTAAATATACTAATTTGTATAGTTGACTTTTACTATTTACAGTTAATTTTTTTGTATTTATACCGTATAATTATTATATTATTTTCGTATTTTATCCATATAATTTTTGTTTCTACACGCGTATTTATGAATAGTATTTTTCTAGGATTTTAGGATTTGAATTTTAGGGTTTTCAAATTAGGGTTTAGGTTTTAATTTATTTTCTTACTTTAGATTTTTGGGTTATGGTTTAGGTTTTAAATTTTTTAGATTTTCTCCAAACCCTAACTTTAGATTTTCTAAAAAAATAACTTTTATTTTTTAATAATTGTTTAGGTTGAATTCTTGAAACGAAACACAAAAATATATACATATGAAAATTTCATAACACATTTAAAGTGTAATTCAATCTTTATTTATTCATATAAAAATTGGATTACAATATTTTTCGAAGTTCGGAATATTTCATCATAAATGCCACGTGTGTCACGTGGGCAAGTCAACATACATGTAGCATCTAAGGATTCAATATTCATATTTTTAAATATAAAGGGGTTCGATTTGCGTTGACTAAAATAAAATGATTCAATACCCAAAAACACCTAAATTTCAGTTGTTACATTTGCATTTAATCTATTTAGTTTACAAGTATGTTGGAAGAATAAATAAAAAATATAAGATTGTATGCAGTATAATGAATGAGTTGCGTCGTACCTTAATTCCATTTTATTGCGGTTTGTTGATGATTGTTCCACTTTTTTGATAGTTGTCTAACTGTGACTGATAAGTCAATTTTATATCAACTTATTAGGTATTTTATGCTTAATTAATTGTGAGTTTTTAAGTATTTTTAGTGTTTTAGGTAATTTATTTATTTTAATGCATTATTATCATTTTTAGTACTTTCATATTATTTTTATTTATTTTTAATTAATTTATATTTTATTTTGTAGGAAAATTGAAACTGATGGCAATTTTGTAATTTAGGCAAAATCTTGATGGTGAAAAGGTAAATAAAGAGTTGCTGGGGGCATAATCATAAAAATCAAGAAATAAGAGCAAACCGCGCAATGCACGCGGCGTAAAGAAATACCAAACACGACGCCGTTTTGATCAATTGAAGAAGCAACAGCAGATTGGGACGATGTCGTTGGCTGTGACTGCGGGGAACAAAGTTCGCGCAATGCGCGGAGGTTGATAGAAATAAAAAGACCGCACGCAATGCGCGATCGGCTGTTTATGTCATCTTGTTTGGGACAGGCACGTGTCGTCAGCTGGCAACTATTGCCTAGGATAGCGTGGCAGCAACAAGGAAGCTTATTATTTAAAATTTCAATTACAATTTGGAAAAGGAAAACTAAAAAGGGAATTTTATATTTTATTATTTGTATTTTAAATCCTATTAGGGTTTGGAAAGAGTAATTCCTATTAGGGTTAGGAGGTTTATGAAGCCTATAAATAAAGGGCTTGAGACCCAATGTAATATACAACTTTCATTAGAAAATTTCTCTTTTCTATTCTTTGGTGAAAAGGTAAATAAAGAGTTGTTGGGGGCATAATCATAAAAATCAAGAAATAAGAGCAAACCGCGCAATGCACGCGGCGTAAAGAAATACCAAACACGGCGCCGTTTTGATCAATTGAAGAAGCAACAGCAGATTGGGACGATGTCGTCTGGCTGTGACTGCGGGGAACAAAGTTCGCGCAATGCGCGGAGGTTGATAGAAATAAAAAGACCGCACGCAATGCGCGGTCGGCTGTTTATGTCATCTTGTTTGGGACAGGCACATGTCGTCAGCTGACAACTATTGCTTAGGATAGCGTGGCAGCAACAAGGAAGCTTATTATTTAAAATTCCAATTACAATTTGGAAAAGGAAAAATAAAAAGAGAATTTTATATTTTATTATTTGTATTTTAAATCCTATTAGGGTTTGGAAAGAGTAATTCCTATTAGGGTTAGGAGGTTTATGAAGCCTATAAATAAAGGGCTTGAGACCCAATGTAATATACAACTTTCAATAGAAAATTTCTCTCTTCTATTCTTTGGTGTTCTCTACAATTATGAGTAGCTAAATTATTTTTCTTGGTTTAAGTGATTGAAGCCATCAAGATTTATACACCGTGAGATCTAATTTATTTTAATTGTTCAATTTATATTTTGAGTATTGAATATTTTTCTGCGTTTAATTGTATGATTGATCCGTTTGATTGTTATGATGCATACTAGTTTATTATTCGTTGAAATCTACTGCTAAATTAAATATCAAATCCGTAATTGTTTGGTCACTTTAATTTGCGAAACAACTAAGATTAATAATTGTTTTGCAGATTAAAAGATTGTTATATCTTAGGAAGAATATTTATCTAAATTAAATGCATACGCTTGAATTGTGTGGTTTAGTTCAACGATCTCTCTATTTCTTTATGTTGCTACTAGGTTAAATTTTTAGCGCTTGTCTGAGATTATTTAGCAGTAAGAGTTATTTAGATCGCTTGTTTCTGCTTAACTAAAATTAAGGAGAGATAGAAAAATTATTCGAATTGGAGTAATTATTCCACGTTGAATATTTAAAATATGAATTGAGTTATTCTTGCATCAGTGATCAGTTGTAATTTCTTGATGGTGGATGTTGACTTAAACCAAGGCTTTTTCTTCTCATTAAATTTCTTGCATATTTATTTTAGTTAATTTTATTTAAGTTATTTCTTTAATTAAAACCCCCCCAATTTTGGTTTACGAAAACATAAAATTAAATTAATCATTCTCTGTGGGATCGACTCTTGCTTACACTACTAAATTAATATTTTTCAAAAATAAGATTTTATTTTTGGGTGTCTGCGACAGCACATCAGTGACTAATACTATTTATACTAATTGAAGTTTACGTTAGAAGGTGTACACTTTTGTATGTACTCATAATTAGATAAAACCTTTTAGTTGCATGAATGCATTCATTTGTACATATGAATGTATAGAATATTTATATTTTTTAAATAGCAAAGAGGTGGATGAATGGTTCATTTTCCATCCCAGGTTCATTTGTACATATGAATGTATAGAATTATTATGTAATATTTTTGAACCCATTTATGGATACAATCATTTGTAGAGATAAATGTATAGAATATTTATATTTTTTAAAATGTCAAAGAGATGAATGAACCTTTTTTCCATCCCAAATTCATTTGTATAGATGAATGTATTGAATTATTATGTAATATTTTTTAACACATTTTCTATCCCAAATTAATTCATTTATACAGGCATTAAATATAATAATGTCCGAGTTAACTCATCAATTAGAATGAGTTAACTCATTCACTCATTGTAATTGATGAGTTAACTTAGATAGTCAAATTAAGATATTCAATTTTAATAATGTATTGATGGAGGTTTCTCTTTTTAATTACAAAACATTATAGCTAAATTTATACTATTTAAATTTTAACCTTTGAAAAATTTAATTAGAAAAAGTGCATGACTTTATTAATTTTCTTGATAAATTTTACACTTGTAATTATATGACATTTATGACGTTGAATTATGTGGAAATGTACCTTGAATTATATTACAATGCACAATAAAATGAGTGAATTTTTTTTTTGTTGGTTGTCAAGAGGGGGTGTCATTGTATTAATGAGTATGGAGGTTTCTCTTTTTAATTGCAAAACATTACATCTAAATGTGTATTCTGTGAATTTTAATATTTGAAAATTTTAATTAGAAAAAAGTGCATGACTTTATTAATTTTCTTGATGAGTTTTACACTTGTAATTCTATGACATTCATGACGTTGTTTAATACTCAAGTTTATAATTAATTTAATTAATCGCATGAAGTTAAATGAACATGAAAAATATATAAATTTATATTTAGTGGGTATATATTTATCAACATAATAACTCAAGGGCATTTTGAATGTTATATTAAAAAATTAGTGGGCATTAATTGGTTACCATATTAGGCGTGGTGAGTGATACATTTTGCTCAATAAAGGGGGATTGATTGTTAATTAAAAAACTAGAGGAGATGTGAATTTAATATTGATTATCTGCAGGGGTGTCACTATATTTTATTATATTAATTATCATTTAATATATAAGTTACATAACAATGGATCGATTTTATACTAAAGGGTATTTAAGATATTTGCAACCTCTTGTATTTGAGGTGTGTATATATATATATGGGAAATAATCCATAACAAGTATTTGTTATAGAGCAAGATAGAGCAAATAACATTCATACCATTTATTGTAGAGATCAGCGGTTGAGATTAAAAAATTAAAACCCGTTGTTCGCTATTATTACTAACGGATGGTTTACGTCCGCTAGTAATAGTAGGGGATGTCTGCTACAATTAGTAGGGGATGTATGCTAATATTACTAGTCGACGCCACATTACACAGTTTAATCTCAACCGTTGATATTTGGAACGAATGTATATATGTTATCAATTGCCTAACCTTTTTAAGGTTAAGGCTTCATAAACTCTTCTCTTATCTCTTCTTACGCAAATTACATGGTATCTAAGTTATAAACACATTCAAATCATAATCAAACATCGAAACCCTAATTTCCTTGTACAAAATCTCTTCTTATTCTTCCTTTCCTTTCCTTTTTCTTCTTTTCTTTTCTTGGGTTACTATATGTTTTGGTCATTGTACTATAACTCAATTTTCATTGTAGTTACTGACTCTTTTTTTTGTGACAAATGTATTATTATAGTCGTTAAAAGTTATAAAATAGTCACTTCGTTAAAGTTCCATAAAAAAAAGTGACAGAATTTACTAACTCAACTAACATGTCTACATGGCATGCTAAATCTACTAAAATGAACAGCCAAACATTCCTTATATGGCAAACCCTTTCTCTTTTTTTCTTAATCACCTTTTCTCTGATAAATTTAATTTAATAAATAATCAAAAATATATGTATAAGTATATATCAAATTAGACATTAAACTTTATATTAAGTCTCTATGTTAAGAGAATATCAGTATAAATATAAATAATTTAAAAAATAAATATTATAATAAAAAAATAAATTCACATATTTTAATTCCTCAAATTCATTTCAAATAATAATTTTGACACTTATATTAAGGCTAAGAATAATGGTAATAAAAAGAAAATACTTCATTTCCAAATAAAAAATTATTATTAAATTTTAAAATTAATATAAAATATTTTTAAGTGCAAAACTTAATTTATTTTAATAAATATAATATTAAATATTTTAAAATATCTAAAAATAATAGTAATAATAATTTTATATTTTGTAAAAGAATAAAAAATGAAAGGCCGTCCATGTTTTTTCATAATTAATTATATATTTTCCCAATTTTATGTAAATCAAAAACAAAATTGTTGTTTATGTTGTGTTGATTTTTTTTGTTTAAATATTATTGTACTTTTATTAATAATTTAGCATATTTCTTTGTTTAAATTTAATTGTTGTTTTGAATTTTTTTTGTTCAAATTTTATTTTACTTTTAGTAATAATTTGGTATGTTTCTTTGTTTAAATTTAATTGTTATTTTGAATTTTTTTAAAATATTATTTTACTTTTAGTAATAATTTGATATTTTTTTGTTTAAATTTAATTGTTGTTTTGAATTTTTTTTGTTTAAATATTATTTTACTTTTAGTAATAATTTTTTATTTTTTTATTAAAATTTAATTATTTTTTGTTTAAATATTATTTTACTTTCAATAATAATTTGGTATTTTTTGTTTTTAAATGTAATTGTTGTTTTGAATATTTTTTGTTCAAATGTTATTTTACTTTTAGTAATAATTTGGTATGTTTCTTTGTTTAAATTTAATTGTTGTTTTAAATTTTTTTGTTCAAATGCTATTTTACTTTTAGTAATAATTTGGTATGTTTCTTTGTTAAAATTTAATTGTTATTTTGAAATTTTTGTTTTAAAAATTATTTTACTTTTAGTAATAATTTGGTATTTTTTGTTTTTAAATTCAATTGTTGTTTTGAATATTTTTGTTCAAATGTTATTTTACTTTTAGTAATATGATTGTCATAAAAAAAATCAATAACTATAATAAAAATCGAGTTATCAAAATATATATTAACACTCGTTTTCTTTTATCAAGTCGATGACTTGAGTCGCAACAGCTTTTGTACTGTGTGTTGGTGGCTGGCCAAGGGTGCCCAAACATGGTATTCTGGTCGGTAGAGTCCAGCGAGGTCACCAGAGGTATTGCCAGAGATAGATTAATTCATCATTAAAGTGGTCAAAAAATGTTATTTTTTGGGCTGCCAGAATTGTTTCTCTTCATCTGAACCTATGTGGATATTTACGTGGGGAGGAGTATGATTTGGAAAGGTTTTCCGTGATTGAAAAGACAGAATAAGTCGTCGGTGTTGCTATCCTAAGTTATCGGAATTATTTTTTGTTGACGAAATTATTCCTGTAAAGTCGCTGGAGATGATTCTGTGATTGCAGGAGGGATATGTGATTGAGAAAGCTCTCTGGAGTTATTTTCCTGGGATGTCAGTCTTTTGTGCATTAAGAATTTATGTGCAAATTTTTAGAAACTTTTGGGTATTTTGTAAAAAAATAAAAACTTGAAGGAGCTTTCTACATTTTCGTAAAAGGATGTAATTCTCATTTTGTCTTTATTTTCAAAAGAAGTTTAAATTTAATGTTATTTATTTAAATATATGATGGTATCTGATAAAACTTGCAATTATTTAAGGGTTGTATTATTGTGCCTACTCGACACAAATTTCGTCATGTTATTTCGTCATGTGTTGTGTAAGCATATGAATTTCTATGCTTCCTCTTGAGAGAAATTACCATTTATTTATGCACCGTTTTTTTTAATAAAAAAAATGATAATGAGGGTAAAGATTATCTTTGCACCCACCAACTGAAATTGCATCCAAAAACTAATATAAAGGATTTTGATTTCAAAAAGTTCAAAATAGACCATTTATTTGGACAATTTAAAATAAGCATTTAGGTTGTCTATACAAATAACTTTTTTTTATATATATATATAACTGTAATTACATAGTAAAGCTTGTCTAAAATATATATTTATGCTATATAAATGCTTTTAAACTGTCTGAAAACAAGATTATATATTAGATTTTTGTAGAGTAATATTAGGAGTATCAAATTTTTGTCTTAGTATTTTCTTAAATGATGCAAAATTATTACATTAGTTGAATAAATCACTTGTGATTGAATAATTTATAAAGTATAATTTATCATATTTAATACCATATTTTTAAAAATAAATTTGAGAGAAAAATTTAAGAACCTTGACATTAACATTTTTTAAGAGAAAGAAAAGTAAAAGTAATAATGAGAAAGAACGAAAAGAAAAGAATAAGGCTTATGTTTAAGAGGTGTTCGGGGCCAACTTATAAGTTAGTCAACCCAACTTATAAGTTGGTAAGTAATTCTTAGTGTTCGGTTGTTATTTTTTTTTAATTTACAAGTCGAAAAAAAAGTTAAAAAAAAGAGAATAGGTTTTTTTAAGTTGATCAACTCTAATGAAACGACAAAATTGCCTCTCCTTATTTTTTTAACATTCTTCTTATTAAAGGATATTTTATTAATCTTTATATTTTATTTAACTTATAAGTCATTATTAACCGAATACCTCCACAACTATTACTTATAATTCCTGATTTATAAGTAAAAATAATGCCGAACACTTTTACTTATAAATCTATTAAAATTTTAATTTTAAATCAAAAAAAAAAAAAATCATTCCCAAACGCCATGGCCAAACATGTGTGTGGTCTCTAGCAGAGTTCCCTACGTATACAAGTCTTAACTGGCTGTTGTGGGACCCCACTTCCTCCAATAGCAAAGGAGATACCAAAGGAATCTTCTTCTTTAATCTTCCTCCTCTTCACCATTGTTTTTTCTCAATAAACCAATCAACTTATCAGAAACCCGTGTACAATTCATATAATATAGATAGAAATTGAAAGACAATGAGAGCTCTGAATTCACATTTTGTGCTCATTGATCTTCACAGCTCATGGCAGTCGGCTACCCAAATTCCCTCTGCAACTTTAGCTTGTATTAAAGCCTCTAATATTGCAACTTCAGTCTCAGCGGCATATCGTCGAACTCGTCGTGGGCATACGAAAATTTCATCGTCTAATTCGTCTATCCAACCAATTAGATCGCCGGAAATTCGCCGGCCGCGCGATAATTGGTCAACGTCGGGAAATGGATTGTCATCAGTTTCTTCAAATTCGGCTTCCACATCAACTTCTGAATCGGAGGCGGTGCCGGAACTTGACTTGTTTCTTGAACTGGTGCCCGTAAGAATGAGAAATGAGCTTTATGGGCATCTGGAAATTGGGGAATTGATTGAAATTGTGATGGATTTGGGCAGGACTCCTCTTGCTAGGTTCCCATCTGGGGATTGTGTGATTTCTGAAGAGCCTGTGAAGCTTGAAGATTTGCGGCACGCAATATCAAAGGTTATTTAAGCGAACTTTTTGAATGGTTTCTGCAGAATTTAATTCAAATAGTTACAGAATGATGCAAACATAATCAATATTTTATATGTAGTCAGATGTCCACAGTGGGTTATGTTTAGGCTTAAAGTACGATCTTCAAACATAAGACTTGTGTTTTTAGTTCTTTCTTTATGACTGAAAGTGACCTAATATTATTAAATTAATGTCAAGTGATTCGAAAATATATATCTGTATTTGGCTTATTAGCAATGTTGAAATAGAGTTTCAAAGATTTAGAGTGAATTTCTTGGATTTGATTTAGGTTGGAGACTTTTCGGATGACAACCGTTCTGGGATTGATCATTCATTACATCGTATAAGTGCTATTCGAAACCGTAAAATGCAAATTATAGGCCTCACTTGCCGGGTAGGTCGAGCTGTATCAGGAAGTGCTGAAATTATACGGGACTTGATTGAAGGGAGCGGTTCTATCTTGGTTATAGGGCCTCCAGGAGTCGGCAAAACAACCTTAATCAGGTATACTTAGTCCTCATTTTCCATCACTAGTAAATTTTTCCCATAAACTGCATGAGAAATATTGTATCATGTGTAAAATGTTACTCAAGTATTATGATATACTTTTTGAGAAGTTTTTATTTATCAAGGCATTTCCTATAGTCAATATGGGGTACCCTATGTGTGTAGTTTTGCATCATTGACTTTCTTTATATTCAGTGGCAGTTCAAATAATGGGAAGATAGAATTAAAAGAATTATATACAGTTAGGGTATGCTTATGGTTTGAGTTTTTTCAAACTTCAAGTGAACTTGACAGCTTTCATAGTCATTCATATTATAATTTATAAATGATTTTTTTTAGCATTTTGATTGCACTTACATTTTTGCAAAAAAATCATTCATCTAATGAGATTTTGTTTTTGCAGAGAAATAGCTAGGATGCTGGCTGATGAGCACAAGAAAAGAGTGGTAATAATAGACACATCAAATGAGATTGGAGGTGATGGAGATGTTCCTCATTCTGGAATAGGCCGTGCAAGAAGGATGCAAGTTCCAAATGTTAATATGCAGCACAATGTGAGCGTTGAACTTGATTCTATTGCTTTATTTTATACCTTGCATTCTCCTCAATGAACTACACACACTTGTATAGTTTTGTGATTTATCTCTTGTTTAATTACTGAGCAGGTGATGATTGAAGCCGTTGAAAATCATACACCTCAAACCATCATAATTGATGAAATTGGAACAGAACTTGAAGCATTGGCTGCCAGTACAATTGCCCAGAGAGGTGTTCAACTTGTTGGAACTGCACATGGAATAACTATAGAAAATATAATGAAAAATCCCTCTCTTCAGATTCTTGTAGGAGGCATAGAGGTGAAAACAGTTTCCTTGTATTTCAGTCTATATATTTCTCATTTATTTTTAAACTCATTTCATTGTTCGTTGTTTTTTTTCCTCCTTACCAAGTTATAAATGGCGCGACGGTATATATTTGAAGTGGAGCTGTAGTTAAGTTCTTTATTTTCATGACTGACTAGAATCTAGTCTATTCAGGTTCTCTTGGATGAATAATGTAGCTTTTCTGAAAATGGTTCATTTATGTAAAAACAGAGTGTTACCCTTGGTGACGAGGAAGCGAGAAAAAGGAAAGTGCAGAAGACAATTCTTGAGAGGAAAGGGCCTCCTACATTTACATGTGCTGTTGAAATGATATCTAGAACTGAATGTCGTGTTCATCACAGATTGGATGCAACTGTAGATGCTATACTTGCAGGTATTCTTTAATTCCTGAATCATTGAAATATTCTGTGCGACTTTATGACAACAGTAACTGACGGAAAGCTTTTCTGGACACTAGGGAAATCTCCCCTGTTTGAAATTCGTCACATGGATGATGAAGCTAAGAATAAGTATTTGAAATTTACTCCAATGCCTGAAAAGAACCACCTAAACTTTGAGGTTGCTAATAATGAACACGAAAGGCGTGAAATAGAGTCTGATGAAGAAGTAGATTTCTCCGATTCTATGAAATCAAACACTAATATAGTAAGCAAGAGGAGCTCCCCCACGTATGTTTACACTTACAAGGTAATTACCCAAAACTCAAGTGTCAAGTCCCACATTTATTATCTCCTTCCAGTTTATGTATTTACATGGTCACATGAAGAAATGAGAATCTACATATAGTCATATAATAATTTCGCAGTATCATTTTCAAAAGTTGATCAGAAAACATGCTCAGATACAAAGTTTTAAAGGAAAAACTAACATACAGATCAAGAATGTACTTGCAGTTATGTGGTTTGTACTTAAATAAAAGGCCATAAGAAATTGAGTTAGTTTCGTGTTTGGTATGTTTTAGATCCTGGAAGCTGATCTACAACAAGTAGCAGTGGTCATGGGACTTGAGGATGAAATATATGTGACTGACGACATTGGGATTGCAGATGCCATTCTATCATCCAGTTCTGAACTGAAACAGAACCCCTGGATCCGCAGCGTAGCAAAATTTCAAAAGTTGCCTGTATTTGTTATTAAGGTATCCTCCTCTATTACAGTTTCTTAATAAGTAAAAGCATTAATTCGTATATTTCATTTTTCAGTCTAGTGTAAAATTGTTTGAAAATGCAGTCAAGTACCATGGCACAAATGGTAAAGGCCATCCGCATGATTCTCGAGATGGATTCCTTCATTTGGAGATCAAAGCAGTCAGTTAAAAGCTCTTTAGACATTGAAATTGAAGATGATGCACCAAAAAGGAAACCATCGCTGGAGGAGATTGATGCCTTGGAGGTCCATTCCTTTTCTCTCCCTTGTTCTTTAGATTGCATTTCTTTGTTATAATTGAATTTGAGAAATGTTGGTCAAGTACTACATGAGTGAAATATGGACATATTTGATTGGAGCATATAAGATCATTATTGACTTTTCAAAGTTAATTTGGGACATTTTTAAGCTCAAAATTGACATAGATTCATTAGATTTAGTTAATACAGTAATAAATATTGTAAACTATCTTAAAAATACTTAAAAATTATAAGATTTATTGTTTCGTTATTTTTAATGAATCTTATTAATTTTGAGTTATAATTTTTCAGAAGTCAATAATAATCTTGTAATTGGAACAGATGGAGTATTTTACAATATACGCACCACTTCTTCCCTTGTCTTATCCCCAAATTCTTTTGAATATACACTCTAGACTCTCATGTATTGCTTCTTAACTGCTACAAAAGATGAATTTAGTTTTTGCTCACATAGCCAAATTTTCTGTCATTCCATTGGCAGGCAGTTTTAAGCGAAAGTACGTAACATTTGCTTGGACTGTCTTTCTCTGCCATCCAACTCAAGAAAAGGCTAAAATTAGCAAAAGTCAATTCAACTATTTTCGGTATCTTTCATGCATATCTGTTTAGATACCCGAGAAAAACACTCAAAATCCTTGACTCTTCCATATTATGTTGTGAAAGTGCAGAGTATTTGATCACCCATATTCTGACTCCAGAGGCCCTAGACTAGAGTACCTTTGGATTCTGTTCTCTGCTCTCACATTTTCTAAAAATACAACTTTATATGGTACTCCGTGTTTTAGTTTCAGAGGGACTATATAAAATTATGAATTAATGGAATATAATGTTTAGTTGTTCATTTTTTGACATATTGCTGCAAACAGCTAGTTGTTCTCCACGACATTACTTTCTTTTTTCCTGGATAGTATGATTTAGCTTCTGAATGGCTGACTACTCTAGGACAGATATCCTGGATGGTATGATTTAGCCTATGTTACATGGACTTGGCACTTTAGGATACAGCACCCGTGTCGACACAACACGGGTGTGGGTGCGGTGCGGATCCTTTTATTCTCCTAAAGTGAAATTTCCGTCCAGTGATATCAAAAAGCATTAATGTAATTACCCATGTTGGATCCTTTTAACACCGTGTCCCGTATCCTTTAATTATAGAAATGGACAACTACAACATTTAAGACACTTCTCGCACCTGATCCCCGTTCCCGAGTCCGTGTTACATGGGATTTAGCTTCTGAATGGCTGACCACCTTTTATTCTGTCTCCTACAGGAGGTACGTCTTGCTATAGAGTATATTGTAATTCCCAGTGGTGAGCCCGTAGAACTACTTCCCAGACGCTCCGAGATTGTTGCCCTCCAACTTGAGCTTGTGGAGAGCTATCAGCTGGCGGCGGAGAATTCGGGTACCGAATTGAACCCCAGGTTGCAAATTCTTCCCCAGAAGTTGAACAAAAGAACTTCTGTAGAACACTTGAAATCTAGTTCAATTTTACGAAAGGGTTTTATCTTTCAGTCTGTCCCAAGTGCCGGTGAAGGTACTAGTGTTCCTCAGCTGCCACTTTTGCCTGATCAGTAGTCCAAAAATTTCATCCAATTACAACATACTTCAACCTTTGGTTAATCCATCATTTCTCATTTCATGTACAGTCTCTAGTACATTATGTAGATTCAACCATGTTGTATATTTTATGTAATTTTGTATTTTCTTTGACAAGTGTTGTATATTTGATGTAATTTTATAATTTGTTTTTACTTATGGTATTATAAATAAAATAAAGTAATTTTTAAGAGTCTTGTTATCATATTTTTGGTCAATGCAATCAAATTTTCATATTAGAAGAATTGTTTAGATGTAAGAGAATTTTAAGAAGATGTTATCACCAATTAATGAGGCCATATTAATAAGATTTCAGCAAATTGACCACACTGTATGCGAAACGAAGAGTATTTTCCTGACCGGAGTCTAAATATATAAATATGTAAAACGAAGAAAACATAAGGTAGTCGTACTCATTATCTCTTCTTATCTTTTCTTTCTTTCTTTTTCTTTTTATTTTCTTTGTTGTTTTTTTATTGTATTGTATTGTATTATTTGGTGTAAAGAAAAGGCCAGAAAGAGGTAGTACTAGCCCTTTTAATCGGCTATGTGAGTCGCGTTTTAGTATGCTCAGCCCATTTTAAAATTGTTAAGCTTGAGTTCCGATTTGGCCCATTCAAACTAATAAATTTGTCCAAACTCAACTCAAATAAGATCACGAGTTTTGGATTTTTTTCGAGCAAGTATGTATTAAAATACAATATTATTAACATCGGCACCTACACGCAAAAAATATTATTTAAAATAACTAATTTAAAATGTCTAACAAACAACATTTTCTTTTACTAATCGAATCCAAGTTTAAATTAATATAAATGAGCTAATTTATAAATACTCTAGTATTTATTATTTTTAATGTTTAATCTCGATCTTTTTTTATATAATTTACTAGATTTTATTATGAAAATGATAGAAGTGATCACTATAAGAAAAACATAATACTTAATTTGTAGTAAAAAAAACTATATATAAATATAAATTGAGAGGGCAAATATATAATAAATAGTAATATATTTTTCACGTTTTTAACCCTATAACTCGATCTAGCCTACAATGAGCCGAATGACTTATTGAACAAGCTCGGTTTGAATTTCATTTTGAACCTGAATATTTGTCCTCAATTCCAAATAAAATTCAACAAACTTTTAAAGAATTGAATAATCGGATTTTTGTAATAACCGAGAAGATTATGTAACATTATTATTAATGAAATGAAGATTGATTGAAAATTTCCTTGTGTACTGACATTAAATGAGCATATGTACATATATGTGTGTGTGAGAGATATATATATATATATGAGATGAAGGAAGAAAATGATTAGTAAGACAAACTAACGAGTTAAGTTAGTTACCCTATGGAACAAAAAGGAAAGCCAAGGTTAACTAACCAAGTTGAATACTAAAAGAAGGAAATTAAAAACTTAAGTTAATAATTAACTAGCTTGATGCTTATGTGAGTATGTAAATAAGTTCAACTTGTAAAAATACTTGTATATATGATAAGGAGTTGTAAGTTGGCCCAAGTGTATGAGAAAGGAAAATTAAGCAAGCCTAAAATGTTGGACACTTACAAGTAATGTAAGTGTTAGTAGGGAGGCCCAAGATTTTTCATGTTGGTGGCCCAACAAGAATGTAAGTATTGGGAGTTGTGTATATATATATAGACACACACACACCAAGAAATCTGGCTCCCTTTTATATGTGAAAAATGTGCCTTGTGCCCTCTTGCCATGTGAAAAATGTACAACTTCCTTTTCCTTAAATTATGGAGGTTTGTTAGTTGATTAATTAGCCCTAAGTGTGTTTAGCATGGTTAATGAAAGATTAGTGGGGGCCTATAAATAGGAGGCCCCAAACTCATTTATAAGGGTTACTTCATTTCATTCAAGTATAGGGAAAGTAAAAGCTTGAGAGCTTGGAAGAGTTAGAGAGAAGTTGGAGAGAAAATAAAGAAAGTTAGAAAGCTAGAGAGAAAATTTAAGACCAAGAGTTAGCGAGTCAAGAGAAGTGAGAAGGAGATTTCAGGTATAGCAAGAACAAGAGGAAGAAGGTGGTGGTCTAGAGATCATCTAGCAAAGGAGAAGGAGAAGGAAAGTTTTCACGTTTCAATGGTATAACTCTAAAACCCTAGAAATTTTTAGTTTGGTTATAATGTTTTCTAGCATGTCGGTTGTGAGAATGTATTATGTGTCGAGGATCACGATGGATCTGAAGATATAAGGGTTTATGATGATATTTATGTTGGTAATATATCATAATATGCATGAAAAACTAAAAGAAAATGGAAGCAAACAACTTAAACATCAAACTAGGAAAATGATGAAACCCTAAGGAATATCGAGGAAGAAAGTGGAATGGAGTAGCGGTCCAAGATAATTGTTATAGTAGTCTTCACTGTACTGTAGAATAGTAATAATTATGAAAATTTAGTTGTATATAGTGTACTGTAACGTGTATTGTAATAATTTTGTTGTAGTCTTTTGACGACTCAAATTGGATGGTGTGAGCCCGATTTGGGGGCGTCACAATTACAATAATTTTTATAAAAATAATTTATTTGTCTTTAAATATATTATTTAACTAATTATTGATGAAAAATTTAATAACTTAAAATTTTAGGATAATAGTTGCAACACCCCCTTCCAGAAAAGAAAAAAAAGGTCACTTCTAAAGCACAACAAACCTTAAAATAAGTAAACAGAGCACTATAACTTTAAATATTTAATAATCTAAAATCCACAAATGAATTAAATATGATTCTCCAAAATTTATAAAATTAATCAAAACTTAAAATCAAATCAACCTAGATAGTTCAAATGTAACTCTCTTTACACGAAACCCTAAATCGCTCCTACAAACCTACAAGAAGAAAAACACAGCATAAGCCAAACGCCTAGTACGTATATAAAAATTCACAATATACCACAATATATAATGTATCAAAAGAGTCGAATAAATGAACGAATATAAACTACAAACGAATTACAAATATAGCAAAATTAGTGAAGCTAGATACAAACGATGAACACTAATGATCGAAAAAGTATAATCAAAAGAATTATAACAAAATGAAGGCTGAAACAAATTGGCTAAGTTGTGACAATTTCATACTGAGTTTAAATACAAATAGCCAAAGGTTAACAAAATACATCGGTACCATGATATACATAAATCAAATCGGATAGTACGCACGACACAAGCGTCACTAATCCGCCAATCAAATCAAATCAAATCAAATACTGGGTTAACCCATACGTATCCTAAACAAACTCATTAAACCGCCAAAGCTCACACCCCGAGCATACAAAAAGATACGCCGTGGACTAATCACACAACCACGAAAAGTGTCATGCCCCAGTGTCAAGAGGACATGTCTGTGATACCCCCCAAATGGTTAGCTCAAGTATACCCTACGATTCAAACTACAAAATCTAAGTCAAAAGGGTTTAAATCACAACACTTTTATGAAATACAATTTAAATTTTTCTTTATATATATATATATATATATATATATATATATATATATATATTCTCTCTAAAACAGTAAATGGTTAAAAAAATAAAGGTTAAGTTAAAAATATTTTGTGCAAAATTTATTTTGTTGGAGAATATTCGTTTTGTCAAAAAATATTTGTTTTGTCGAGTAATATTCGTTATGTCGGGGAATATTCCAATTGAATTGAGAAAAAATATAATTGGTGAAATTTAGAACAGAAAACTTCCGCGACAACGCTTTTCTCTTTCTCTATAACTGGCAGCCACTTCCTCTTTTTATCAAACGAATAAGTTAGGGTACTCTACATAAAGTTTAATGTTTCATTTATTTATTTGATTATTAATATATTTTATTAACTCTCCAAATTTTAATAGGATTTAAAATTATACAAACATAAATTTTATTCAAAAATACATGAGACCCGATTAATTTTTAAGTCCCAATCTAACCAAATTAATGTTATACATTACTTATTATTAGCCCACATAAATTTGAGCCAAACATAATATAAAGTTCAAATAAAATATTTTAAAATAAATTTAACTATTATTTTATTATTGTTATATTTTATTTTATTTATTATTATATATATTTTTTTGGGTATTACAATAGTTCATCTATTTATCTAATATAAATGATGGTATTTATCTTTAAAGTAATGATTTATTTGTTTATATATCCACATATTCATTTACTCACAAATAGTTATACTTATATAATTTAATAAAAAATTATTATATAATTAAATATTATTATTACCAAGAATATGAATTCTAAAGAAATTAATTAATACTTTTAGTTTCTGCATCTCGTGCAAAGTACAATATCTTATTATAAAGTTATAATATTGTGAATATTTTATTATTATTTTTTTAAAATATATTATTGGATTTATTAGGTAATATGGTTTTAATAGAAAAATAATTTTCTTCTAAAATTATATTATTTAACTTATAATAATATTTTAGTTATACTTGAATATAATTATATTTTTATTTAATTAAGAATAACAAATTCGAGTAAGGTAAGATGATCTATGTGGAAAGAAAAAAAAGTTTTATCTCAAATTATATTATCTAAGTTGTAATAAAAAAATTTATTTAATGGCGATAACAAATTATTACTCCCTATGTCCAAGTCTATTTGTCCTTTTTTTAATATTATTTTTTACCTTACTTTTTTAATAATACTGTGAGGATCCGAATTTTCAAGATTTCTTTAATAATATTAAATGAGAATTTAATTGATAAAATTATCAAAATTGTTTAAATTATTTATGATATAAGTAATTTAAAGTGTGTGAAGGAATTTAATTAGTAAATTAAATATGTACCAAGATGGTGATGAATTGTGTGGATTTAAAATAAATGAAAAAGTAAATAAATTGTTTGGAAAGAATTTATAAAGAATAAGAGAAATTCCATGTAAAGGTACAATAAATTGTACAATTAAATTGTTATGAAAATGTAGAAATTATGATTTGATTGAGGTTATGTAGTAATGTGAAATATATGAAATTAGATATGTATATATATAAATGTATATGTTTAAGTGATAATTATAAATGCTATTAATTATGAAAATTAAGGGATTAATAATTAAATTAATCCGAAAATTTATGAAAAGCTAATGAGGAAGTTAGTAAAATTTGAATTATTAATTTTAGATTTAATTAAGAATTATGGTGGAAATTTAGAAATTGATTGAGAAGAAATGTAATTATATAAATTATATAATAATAAATTAAATAATTTATATAAGAAAATTAAAGTGATGTATAAAGAAAATTATAATTATATAAATTATATAAGAATAATTATATAATTTATATAAGAGTATTAAAATAATGAGAGAGTTAATGAATGCATAATTATTGATTAAATAATTAATTAATAATTATGGAGGAATTTAAGAAATTATTTAAAAGGAAAATGTAATTATATAAATTATATAATATTAAATTATATAATTTATAAGGAAATTAATGTGAAATGTAAAGAAATGAAATTAAATGAGGAAAAAAAGGAATGTTTTAATTCATTAAAAATTATGTTTACGCATAATGGAATTATTATGACTTTTATGAAAGATAATATTGTAGAAACGGGAACATGTTAGTATAAAATGTTGTCCAAGTAACGAAGTGAAAAATTACGAAAAATAATTTTTATATGTTATATGAATTATTTTATGAATTTTGGAGGTATAAATACTTCATATAATTACATGCATGTCATTATGCGTGTACAAAATTTGTCAAGTAAAATACCCGAAAGAGGTATTAAAATTATTTATAAATCATGTTATGATTTTTGGTGAATTAAAATAAATATTATATATATATATATTATATAAAATATTTATTACACAAAATAACTTTATGATGTATTAAAATAATTAATTTGCATGCGTGATTTTTACTTGGAACAATCGAGAGACAAAACTGATTAAGGAAGCAAGAAAGTCGGTGGAATTATTTTAATATTCAAAAGTAATTAATTCCTTTTTGTCTTTAAAAGGAAAAAGAGAAACAAGAAACAAAAGAAAGAAAAAGCAAAACAAAAACACTCTTCCTCTCCATTTCTTTCCTCCACCGTGAATACCACCACTTGTCACCCAGAAACTCCATAACCACCACTAAGTGAGAAGAAATATTAGGGGTCATCTAGAGGAAGAATTATAAGCTTTGGAAGGTATAAATCTTTTCATTTTATTTATTTTATGTATTTATGAGAATAGAATAAAATTATGGAAAATTGTGAATAATTAGAATATTTATTCTAAATAATTTTTGCATGTATAGTTATGAATTATATGATTTTTGGATATATTATGTTGTGAAAAAATTGGTGAAAAAAATGGTTAAATTAGAAAGTTGATGCACTGTTTCCGCGGCAGAAACTGATGATGAAGGGCGTATTTTTCCGAAAACCGGCAATAAAACGACGTCGTTTTAGAGCCGGGAGGGACGGGTCGTGCCTTGCGCGGCTAAAGTTTCCGGAAGAAGGGGCCGAACAACGTCGTTTTGGGACGTCCGGGGGTCGGTCCGCGCAATGCGTGACCGACGAATTTTCTAAAATTACAGTTTTGCCCCTCAGCTTTCCAGTAAATACCGAACGTGTCCCTAACTTTGCAAAATGACCGGAATGCCCCTGAACTTTTCGAAAAATGATCAGCATATCCCCAAGGCCACAAAAATTACGAAAATGCCCTGGATCTTTTCTGTTAATGCCGGATGGGTCCCTAAGGGCGCGAAAATTACTAAAATGCCCTCAGAAATTGTTTTTAATTCAAATAAATGTTTAAAAATTGTTTAAAAATCATAGAAAATTATAGAAGAATACTAAAAATATAGAAATGATATTTGGAAATTAAATTTAATATTTTTGTAAAAATATTAAATATTGGGGATTAATATTTAAATATTTTAAATATTAATCTAATGAGTTTAAAGGCTAGAAAATGATTAAATAAAATTTTTGGGACAACCAGATATGTTAAAATTTGTCCGATGAGCCGGGTTGTCCGAAATGAAGGAGTTGATATTAAGTTATATTAATATTTAAGGGACGAGGTTAATATAATTAACCATATAAATTAATAATTAGCTCAGAGATGATATTAATTAATTAAATTAATATCATAAGAAGATAAATAATTAGTGTTTGATTATTTTATGATCATAGGTTGATCGAGTAAAAGGTTTGAGCTATAAATTTATTAATTGGACATACATGCAAGTTCTTCGGTCCTTTTATGTAAAATGTTGGACTGTTATGATATGTAATTTTTGTTTTAAATGCATACAAATTATGTGCTATGTGATACGTGATTAATATGACCACAATGTATACTTTGTGCAACGATATGAATATATATGAGATATATTGCTATAGTAGAAGCACAAGCACATGATGTATGACACACACCAAGCATGATAAGGTATGTGCTACGTGAAGTATAATTGTTGAACTTGCTAAGCCATTGTGCTCATTACTTGCTTAATAAATATTTTTGCAGGAAAGAAATGAATTTCAAGAATATCAGATTATATAGAGTCGGATTTTCCTAAAAGGTTGTGAACATTAATATGAAATGTTGATGTTATAATTCAATGTGGATAATTTGTCAAGGTTACATTAATATTTTGTATGTACATATATGTTGGATCTGGATAGAACGAATAATGTTAAATTATGAATTGTGATTGTTCATGATGATGGTCAGGATAGAGATTATTATGAATTATGAATTATGAATTATGAAACAAAGAAAATTGTATGGATATGAACAATATTAAATTGTGAATGTTGAGCTGTATGACACTAGTAAAAGAAAAGAAAAAGGTTAAGGTTGCGATCCAGGGACTAGGATCACGATGTCAGGATTTTAATATTCAAATATTTTAATACAATGATTGAGAAACAAAAAAATTTAAGTGAGAAAAAGAAAAAAAATTATACCGAAAATTTGGTAATTGATGATTTTGAAATCAGCTAATGGATTAAAGAAGGAGATTAAAGATTTATTAACGAACCGAAATTTGGAGATAAGGCAATTGATGTTTAATAAATACAAGAATTAAGATAATAAAGTGGGTCGAATTTCGGGGTCGTTACAAATACTCTCATTTAACTTTAAATTTTTTTATTGAAAATAACATGACATAGATTAATTAAAAAAAATAGCACTATTAACTTTGATATTGGAATAACAACGACACCCTTTGTTTTTTCCACTCTCTCCTCTATTTTAATGTTCTAAGGATGCGCGGGAGATTAAATAAAACAAAAAGATGATAATAAAGTAATTAAGATGAGTAATTTGGAGGTCAAAATTATTTGTTAATAGACATTGACTTTCAAACTAAGACAAATAAAGTTGGACAGAGAGAGTTAGTTGGTAAGATGATCTTATGATCGTTTCCTTGCAAACTATATTACTAATTTTTATTTTGACTTGGTTGAACTGAATGAAGGCTCTTGTTATAAAATTATAGTGTTGTTGATATTTTGAATTTTATTTTATGAATTTTTATTAGATAGGCTAATTAATTTTTATTTTTTATTTAATAATTAAATCATATGGTCGATTAGCATAATATATTTTTATTTTGATAATAATAACAATTATATTATCTAAATAATGATTAAATCTTACTTATGCTCTAAAAAATAATTATACTCCTATTTTAATGATAGTACAAATTTAAGTTGTGATGATTTTTTTTTCTCAAACTATATTATTTAAATGGTAGTATAATTTTACCTAAACTTATATTATTATATACATATTTGAATAAAAGAAACTATTAGCAAATTTATGTATGAGCCCATTTGGATTTAATGATGACAAGACAATATCTAATTTATGGAAATTAGTTTCGTAGAGTAAATATGCATGGTGCAAGGAAAATAATTATTATGTGATAATGTGCTATGTGTTTACTAGTCTGTTAATTTATGTGCTTGAGTTTGATGTTGTGATTATTATGCTGCAATTGACAACAAAAGAAAAAGAAAAGAAAATCAACAGCATGAAAACAAACGTGAATATATAAATATTTGTTACAACCTTGTGCAGTCCTTAAAAATAATAATTATTGTAAAAGAACTTAGAGATTAAGAATGTTATGTTGACTTGAAATTGAAAAGATAGACTATGTTAGGGATCAAATTTGTTAGGTTGATCCAAAAAATAAACTATGTATTGTCCTCAAAAAAATAGTGTTGCAAAAGGACATTAGGGATCAAATTTGTTAGGTTGAATCTAAATACAAAGTATTATCATCAAAGTGTAATAGATTAGGTTGAAGACTCGAACAGCTCAGAAAAGGACGCAGAACAGGAGAATACAAAGATCACAAAGCAAAGGAGCAAACCTACAGAAACCGTAAAGTAAGCACACTCTACAATACGAAAAGTTCAGAGGAAGAAAAGCAGAGCGATAAGAGTCATTGAGCAAGTGAAGTTGCAAGATGCACTCTACGATTGAAGAATAATCGTAAAATAAAGCCAAAGAGTAAAGTCAAAAGGAGTTTGTGAAGTCTACTTAAAGATTGTAGAGAACACTCTAAAGATTATCTGAAAATTAGTAGAGTAAGCCAGAATAATCAAGAGAGGAAACTGAAGCTTAACTCCACGATTAACAAACTCTCAGATCATTGAGTAAAGAATACAATCGTCAAGAGAAATGCAAAAGACAAGATCGTCAAGGAAGAAAAAGATCATAAAGCACAGTAGTAGAAGAAAATTGTTGATTAACACCGAGAAGAATAATCAAGAAACAAGTCAAAACCACTAAGGATAAAACTGAACAAATCAAAGGAAGAATTTAAGAGACCTCGTGCTAAGCATGAAGAAGTCAAAAAAAGAATGCTTAAGCACAAAGTTGAATAAGTTAGACATACTTCACAAGGAGAAAGAATCAGAAGGAGTAAGAGGCCATCCCATGAAATCGACAAAAAGGAAAAGTCCGTAGAATTTTGTCAAACAGACTCACAGTGTTGTCAAATTTATGTATAGACAAATTCACGCAAGTATACATGGTCAACAAGTAATATAATAACAGTTAAGTGTCGAACCCATAGAGACCTATTACTAATAATTTTCAACTACTAATTTTATACTAATTCAACTTTATTTAAATAATCACAATTTGATCGATGAAAATTATTAAATTAAAATTAAAAACTAAAATTCAATATTGGCAAAGACTAAATTACTAGTTGTAGAAAGCTTATTATCACAAATTTCCCCTAATACATCACATGAACCTATTTACCTTATTTGCAATTATTTAATCCAATAGAGTTGTTAACTAGGAATTCATAGATATTTATTAAATATTTTTCCAATGATCAAATAAAAATATTTATTCTAATTAAATTGCTATATTTTTATGCAAAATAAATGAAACAAATTCATTGAGATCCAATTCTCATTCAAATTACATGTAACATATAAATATATTCCTATTATATACACAACCCTAGTTATTCAATCACATGCAGACTAAAACAAGAATACATGCTATCACATTCAGATCTAACCCTAGATTGCATATTCCAAATTCATCTAGGTTATCACATCAATTGATGGCCACACAATAAAATAATATGCCTAAAATATGATAGACAACTCATCATGAATCAATAATTGCAAATAAGAGTAAATTTAATTCATGTCAAGAATAGGTTCAAATTGTAATCCTAATAAATAAATTAGTTCATGTTGTACTTGAAAACAAAGATCATCAAATAAAACATCATCTTAAAAGCTGCAAAGATAAAAGAAAGAGAAAAGAAGAAAACTATTCAACTTGAATTCCTCTCTAGCCTTTACTTTGATCTCCTTGTTTTGTCTCCTTTAAATCTCCCTAGCCTCCAAGTATTCTCCAATCCTTGTTCTAGCAAAAAGTCTCCCTAGTTAGGTTACATATGATGTATTTATAGTCCAACATGGTAACCCTAAATAAACATCATAAGCTCAGTCAAATTACTTCATAAAATGTTTGCCCACATCAAGTTGCCAGACATGGCGCACCTCGTGCCAACATAAGCTTACAAATGGTGCGCGCCGTGCTACCTTGACATAACTTTAATTTTCACCTAGTGCGTCTTGCACCATCCTCAAGAGTAAATTGGCGCACCACGTGCCAGTTGGTCAGACTTCATACTTTTGCTCTTTCTTTTTTATCCAAATTGTCCATTATCCCCGCTTTAGCTTTTCCTACAAAATAAACATAAAAACATCAAAAGTAACTTAAATAATTAGGAATAACCAACAATTCAAAGTAAAGAATACATGATTCGTACATATTAAACCCACTCATCACACAGTACTACAAAGACAAAAGGCTTTAGCTAAAGAAGTAAGGATAAAAGCTCACAGATGCTAAACAAGTTAGAATACTCAAGATCGAAGAATGAAGTTGAACTGAATATCCTCAGATTATTGAGTTACGAATATTGTTGAGCAACTTCAGAACGTAGAGTTATAACATTGATAAGCTGACTCAGTATCATACCTATCAGAGAACATAATGCCAACGACACTGAGAGATAAATTCACTACGACACAAGATTAAAATGATCTTATTAAAGAAATTCAACAAAGAAGTAATCTAAGGCAATTTATGTAATATTCAAGGATTTTTACAGATATAAATTTCATAAATAAAATAATATTTTATTTACAAATATATTGGTGGGATGAGGCGTAATTAAATATAAATATCCGTGTAATATTTATAATTGACTGAGAATAAATCTAATAGTTAGTTTTAAAGCTATTAAATTTTTTGATTTATCAGTGATAATAAAATTTGTATTATGAGATTATACGACAGGAGCATTAAACTTTGTATGGAGGTGCGGTAGTAATGAATCAAATTTCATGAATGGTGAGAGTAATTAGTTTATTTAGATATTAGTGGATTAATATATTTTAATTAATTAAATAATTAAACTTATTTAATTATATATAATGTTACGTTACAATAATTTAAATATGACGCGAACAATGGCCTAAGGTATAATAATTCGTCAGATGAATATAAATTAAATACGATAATAGTATTATGTTATAGTAATTGAATGTAACGTAAATAATAGTTTAATGTGTAATTTTATGCCAAGCAGAGCGCATTAAATTTGAAACGAGTTTCGGTATATACTATATATATATTGAAACCAAATTAGTGAATTGAATCAATGTACAAATAAGGGTTAAATATATTAAATACAAATATTTAATATATATTGTAATTGTTTGAAAACAATCTATGAAATGAATAACGTAATTCAATCTAATTATATAATATTAATTATATAATTCAAATAAGCTACTTAAAATAATGAATGAATGAATTTTAATTATTTAAAAAGAGTTGGTTCGTTACACTAAAAGTGTTAATTTTGCGTGTGGATTTATTTCCATTAAGGAATTTATGATTCATTTATAAATTAATATATATGTATATTTCGTGTATGGTTATATAGGCATTATGGAATTCCTACAATACTTAATTTTGCGTGTGGATTTATTTCCATGAAGGAATTTATGATTCATTTATAAATTAATATATATGTATATTTCGTGTATGGTTATATAGGCATTATGGAATTCTTATAATACTTATGTAAATGAATATGTAATTTTGGAATGGGTAATATATATATATATTATGCATGTATGTATAGATGTGTGTAGTATTGTATTGTATATGCATGTATACTATTACCTTAATAGGAATGATGGGAATGCATAAATATGATGTACATATAGGTAAAACTAGTGATTGTGATTTTGGTTGTGGGAGGTTACTTAAGTGGTGAATCAGATGGATTCAGTAAGTATAAGGTGAAATGAACAATGAGGATCATGTGTTATATGCGAGTTCATGAAACCTGGATTTTTAAGTATATGTATGCCAACTGTTTGTGTAAATACTTTAATGAAGCTAGTTTATCAAAATTAAAGAATTGAGGATCTATGGTTATAGTTTTATATACATACATGTATTTTAAGGTTATTCCAGTTCTATGAAGGTTTCAAAGCTTATCTAAAATGGTTCTTCAAAGGTTTCAATCAAACTAGTTTCAAAATAGAAAATGTGTTAAGCACTAACTTTCAAGCCAGTGGTTTTATAAATTAAAGATGCTATTTGGAACATCAATTATTTTATAAAATATTATGTTGTATCATTTGTATTATGTGTAAATTGGGAGGTAATTGGAAGTATGGTTTGTGATATAATTTTCTAAAGTGATCATGAAAATAGAAAAATGTAGAATTTCGAAATAGGGCAACTACGTTGGGGCACAGCCTGATCACGCTTCCAGTGCAGTTGGCTTTGTCCAACTGCGTCGGGGCGCAGTGTTTAGGCACAAAGATCGCGTCGGGGCGCAGTGTGCAGAAAATGATTTTTAAATTTTATTTTAATTATCAAGCATTCAAATGACTTAAAATAATAATATACTATGTTGTAGTGTGTAATTAACCCATGTTTGGAATAGTATTTCTAACTTGGTTACTAGTTAAATATTAATTAGTTAATTTAGAGTTAAATGAATACTTGACGGAAACTTATGAACATGTTTTGTGATAATGTGGGTTATATTGATTAGGACATACGGCGAGTGATAAAATTTCGAGGTAGCGAAATCAACTAAAGTTATAGCGTTATGATTTGAAGGCAAGTTTTCTAATTTATGCAAATTTGATATTGTGCAAGTTTCTGCATTCTATGCAAATTCCTATGATTACGAAATTGTTCAAACTATGTTTTCTAAGTGATATTATCGAACTGTGAGTCGTGTTTATATGTTTTGAAAATGATTTCAAATATTCAATTGCCTTGTTATTTTAAAATTTCTTCCAAATGCGAACTTTTGTTGTATGTTCGTGCTAATCAATTCAGCTAAACGATTATTGTTGCATGATTATTGAATCCATAGTAAATCATGATTTGTTTATAATAAAAGTTTTTGAAAAGCATTATTTGATTACCAAATTCATGTGATATCTTTTCAAAGTTTCTTTTGTGTGAGAACTATCTTTGTAAGTCTAAGCTATTTGTTTCGCCTAGACGTTTAACGATGCAAGTTATTGCATCCTTACTTTTTATAAAATCCAAGCCATATCGTTTTGGTTCAGATTCAAATGATGAAAACTGAGACAAATAACCTTATAAAGGGGAAAAGGTTATCAGATCCTATAATTCTAACTTACGCTTATGCGCTTATATGTTTGTGCACAATACATAAGTACAAAAGGCTAATCCCCTTACGTACATAAAAGATGGTACAGTCTTCGGATTGCTAAATGTTACAGTAGAAATACGGGTTAAACTAAAATTAGTTTAAGGTCTTGTGACCCTCAGTAGTATTTTGATTTCAAAATCAATCAGAAGTTTGAGATATAATTATTCATTTTAATTCACAGTTTTTGTTCAACTTTGGAAAATTTCAATAAAGCTTATTCTTATATGAATTGTTTATATTAACTGTTATACTTGCTGAGCATTTTGATTGCTTATTCTTGCTTGAACTTAATATTTCAGCTAAGAACGAAACGTCTGAAGGGATAGTGTCAAACAAGGGCAAGGAAAAGGCACACGAGTAGATGTTATGTGTGGATTTCTTTTGTTTTAAACTATCTAAAGACAACTATGTACATATTTGTTTTATATGATGTAATAGTTAAGGTTAGACAAACCTGGGGAAATGTTATGTAAGTTTTTGTAATAATTTAGATTAAGTTTATGTTATTTAATTTATTGAGTATTTTAGATGAATGAATGTGTTGGATCGTGAGCACCGAATCCAGGGCTCAAGAGATCTGAATTTGGGGGCGTCACAATTTAGCTAAAAAAGAAAAGGAATAAAGTAGGACTATGAATCAACTAAATTATTAGAAGAATAAAAAGATATGTGACATCCACTACAACAGAAGGAGTGCACTGAATAGAGAAAAAGTGAAGTCAATAATCTAAAAAACGACAAGTGTCCAATTAAGGGGGAGTAGATCAAGTTGATTAAGAACTAGAAGAAAAATAATGAACTTGAGAATAGCAGCAGACCAAGTTTACAAGAAGGAGAAGTCTTGGCCCTCAGGAAGTGAACTAAGCTTGTCTAGAAGATCGTAAAGCTAAAGGATATATTGTAGAATAACTACAGGCACAAACGTAAAGCTGTCATGAGAATCGCTAAACAAACTTGAGAAATACACTCTATGATAAGAAGACTGAAGAAATCATAGAGTACATGAAGACTATCAATATAAGACTGAAGATTGCAAAATCTACAGAATTGTAAAGTTTAAAGTTCATATAGTAGATCACAAAGCAAGAGAATCATAAAGTCTGCAAGTCTTAAAGCTGAAAATCGTAAAGTAACTCATAGAACCGAGTGAAAAGCTAATAGTAGAATGAATCAATCAAGATAAACACTATGATAAAGAGAAAAAGACAGATCAATCGAATGCAACCATAGATTGATACTTGGAATATTATCAGAATGGAAGATCTCAAGGATATTGCTATACATCTAAAGCTTAATATGAACATCACAAAAGAAATGTCCAATGGGTAATTGATAAAGTGACATCATCCACGTGGATGTTGCTACTGAAGACTGATGTGACATAACAGAGCATAAAGTAAGCTGACATGCCAGAGCCGAAAGCACGCTGACATAGCAAAAAGCAATAGTAGAAATTGAGCTAATATTTCTTAAATAATAACATCAGAAATCTTCAATATCAATGTATTAAATGAAGCAACGACTATCTTCCAACGAACAAACTCTCAACGAGAAAATATTCAATATGCACAATGACAGAGATCTCTCTATCTCTATAAAAAGACCATAATCGATGAAAATAAATAGGAGAGTAGAGGAGAAAGAAAAAAAATAAAAGAGAGAAAATTCGACCAATGCAAACATCAGGTTGAAGAGAAAAATTGGTGATAAAAAGAAGAAGTTAAAAACAGAAGAGAGAATCCACCAACTGAGAGAAAATGTGGAGTCAAATCAGTTAGAGCTGAATTGTGATGCCCCCAAATCTGAGCCCACACAGCCCAAACTTGAGATGTCAAAATACATAACAACTAATGCAAAATAGTGTAAAACACAAAAATACAAAATTCAATAATATATAATTAAGTTTTCAATATTATTGCCACACTATTATACAACATGGTGAAGACTATCATCTACAGACTCGGACCATCACTCCATTCCATGGCTAGTCCCAGTTACACTCTTATTACCTGAAGAACAATGGAACAAAAAGAAATGGTGAGCTCAAATAGCCTAGTTAAAAAATATCATGACTAAGATAATGACTAATAAATTATCACTAGTCTTCAACAGTTGAGTTCTTAATTGAATATAATAAACAACAAGTTTTAAATCAACAACTACAGTTAAATTCTTGAACAAAGTTTAGATCAACAATTACAAAGTAATAACAACCATTAGAAAAAAATCATACAGACTATGATGTCCACTCAGTTCTTTTTTTTTCCAGAAAAATATCAACTTTTATCATCTGAAACACCACTAGCCATGATTATGCCAAACAACATTTCTTCTTTACTTCAAGCTAAAGAAAACATTCACCACGTGCCTTAAAAGATACACAATAATTATATCACCTTTAACCTGTGACACCCTAGGATTTTACAAGATCTTAATAAGGATTATGATTAATTAAGTAAATGTTATATGATAAAACCTAGTTTGAATAACGAAATGTATTAAGGAGCGACAAAATATAAGTTATTGTGAGGTCAATGTGCTATTATGACCTATGTGGTAGACGGAATATGTGTATATGTATATTGAGTTGATAAAGAAAGAAGAAAGGTTAAAGCTTAGAGGATAATAGAAATGAGAAATATGTATAATATGTGAATATATGAAAATTATTAAGAAATTGATATTTATTGATTGAAATAAGGTGAGTAATTATACGATTCATAAATGCAGAATGTAATACCCCCGAGAATGTGAAGAAAGAACGTTGTATGCAAGAATGTTAAAAATTAACATTATGTGTGTTATGTAAATAAACGAACGGACATAAGAATTATAAAAGGATATTATGAGTTTAAAGGATAAATGTTGATGAAATTCGATAATTTGGTTGAGGTTCACTCCTCGAGGAAGCGGTTATTGGAAAAGATGAGTATTACGACTATTTGAGATGTCGGAAGTGAAATTTTGAAATGTGGAACTAAGAAGGTTTAAAGAAAACAAGAAAAGTATTTTATGGTTCAAATGAGGTTGTGTAGTTGAATTGCGATTAATTAGCAAACGAAGCTATAAAATGAGGTTATGTGGACGTAGCACGACGGAAAATGAGTAACATAGTCGATCGATTGAAAGAAGAATCGATTTAAATGAGCATGAAATAGATTAACGAAAGGAAAGTAAAAAGTTGGTTTAAATAAGAAAATGGCATGAAAATCAAAATTCTAGCCAAATGGGAATTTTACCAAAATGCCCTCAACAAATTGGATAATGACTACTATGTCCTAAATGGTAAAAAGACTAAAATACCCTTGACAAATTGATAAATGACTTATGTGTCCCAAGTGGCGAAATGACAAGAATGCCCCTCACTTATCATGTGGAATGACCAAAGTGCCCTTGGATGAGTTAACCATGGTTATGTCATTTAACCAAGCTTAGTTAAGGCATATATAATTATCAAAACAAGTAAGTATTCTTCATTTTTCCATCATTTTGCTAGAAATCAGCCCTAAGTGAGAGAAAGAGAGATAAACGTGAGGAAGCTATGGAAGGAGAGAAGAAGAGATTGAAATCCAAGAAGCTATGGTGCTCAGTTGAGCTTAAAGCAAGAAGAAAAGAGAAAGAACTCATCATGAGGAAGCTAAGTATGTAAAGAAGTTGGACATCCAAGAAGGTATAAAAGTTTTTCAAGCTTGAAAATTTAATTGATGTATGTCAAAACATGTATTTGTGGTTAAATATATGATTTATGTAAGAAAAGGTAGCTAGAATTTAAAGTTTATGATTAGACCTTAATATATAAGGTTGTACATGTGTATATGAGGTTTATGTGTTTGAAAGATAGCATGATGATGTTTAAAGAGATAGAAATCATGATTTATGGAGAATTATGTGTTTATTTAAGCTTGAAACCATGATTTAAGGAAGAATATGTGTTAAATGTTGTTGGTTTTGATGAAAACCTAGCTTGAGGTTTAGAACATGTTGGATTCTTGTATATTAATTTGTTAGATAGCATATAAAATGCTTTGATGGTTGAGAAACATGTTTTGGTATGAAAAGATTGAATATTAGGCTATACTTGGTGAATAAACCAAATCGTAATCTGTAAAATGCAATGGAATGTACATGTAGAAGTTATATGAGCATTTTAAGTTGCTAAATATGTATGCGGTAGCCTATGTGGCGTATGGAGTCCAAGGGTTTAAGCATAAAGTCTAAAGATTGAAATTGATTTAAGGATGGAAATAAGTAAAGTTGACAAAGTGCTATCTATGTGTAATTTTGGCCATTTTGTATAATTGATGATCAAATGATGCCAAAAAGCTAAGTTTGATGTTAATATAAGTGTTTGAAATGATTTGGAAGTCATTCGGTTCGTATGGCGACAATTGAAGTTTTTAAACATCTTAAAACGTTCGTCGACGATCAAAACGAACCTTTTGGAAAAATAAGTCCATTTGAAAAGTTTTAAACATTTTGAAAGCCCGTACAAGTCTAATATGTGTTATATGTGATAAGTAATGTATTAGAATCAAGTCTTGCATTAAGAGGCAAAGAAAAGTAAAAGTTTTGAAAGTAAGAAACTTGTGAAAGTTGATGATTTTGCAACTAAAAGGTGATTTTTGGCCATTTTGAGAATTTAAAGGTGAAATGAAGTCAAATGAGTCATTTTCATGTTATTACACGTGTTTAGGTTGATTTGGAAATCAACGGATAGAAAATTGAATAAATAGGCGATTCAAACGATCGAAATCGATCATTTTGACTCGAAATGGATTTTAACAGACAAAACTCGCGTCGTGCGAAGTTAAGTTGATTCAAAAGCCTAGACATGTCGTATATGACCTATATGAACTATGTCAAGTGTTGGAATGGAATTTTAAAGAAAATGGCCAAAAATCACCAAGTTGAGAATTTTCAGTTTTGAAGTTGAAAAAAAATTCTAAGTATGGAAATGTTTTGAACAGCTCTCCTATGGGCTAGTGTATCACTAATTTTAAGAAGTTAAATGAGACAAGTAAAATTTTAATAAAATACTAGGTATTAAGGTCTAGATTTGGTCCAAATTTGAGCTTATTTGGATGTAAGATGAAGGAGTTAAAATTCGACAAAGGTAGTGCAAAAATCAGAAATCCTGTTTCTGAACACTACGCCCCGGCGCAATGTTTTGTACTAAAAATTGCGCTGGGGGCACAATGTACTGTTCACAACCGAGAAGATTTCGTGGCCAGCGAGCTCTGATGGCACCGAGGCGAAATTGCTCTGCATTTGAAAAAATTTTAAGCTTCCAAAAAGTTATATTTTGATATGGAATGATAAGGATATGTTATGTAAGCCTTAAATAGATAAAGAATGACCAAAATAAATGGTGTTAAAGCATAATGGGATAATGAATAGCATAATATAACATACCCAAAGCTAAGCTAAACCATGTTAAAGGTTAAGTAAAAGATTGGGACCAAGTTAGGATGTATTATTAACCTACATAGGGTGTAATACATCAATTGTTATATGAATAGAGATTAATGGTTATGTAATTATGGATAGAGTTTAACAAAGATTATTAAGTTATGATCCTATAATAATGAAAATAGATTGTATATTTTCAGATAAGGTTCGAACAAGCAACCTGAGTTAAAGAAGAATAGCAAGGCCAAGCGAGGCGACAAAGGTTAAGTAAATATATGTTAATAGGCAAGTTCTTCAGACTTAAGTGTAATAGATGTTCTATGTGAACTATGTGATAGTAAATGAGTTGAAATGTGCTCTATGTGTAACTATGTGGTTTAATTGCTAAATGAATTACGTGACATTAATCATAGCATGTTAAAGTAAAGGATGCATGACGCATATTATGAATTATGAGCATGAAATGTGCTATCTGATTAACTTGCTGAGCTTTATGTTCATTCTTGCTATGAACTAACATTTCAGGTAAAATACGAGAAGGTCGGAAGTCCTGGTGAAGCTAAGGTAAAGAATATGGATACATGGAGACGCGTGAAGAAATTTGTTATATATAAATTTGTACAGATGCAAGATGTGTAATAATTTGGTTTAAATGTTAAACCTAGACAATAGAAATAGATGTATAATTTGTAAATCCATATAGTTAAACGTGAATGTATGTATTATTTGAGGTAAAGGATGTAATGAGATATATGAATGTAATATCATTATAAGTCGAGTTTGATATATATTCGAACTCGCATATATGGTAAATATGCATGGATCAGGTTATGTATGTGTACAGGTGTATATGAACAGGATCAGATGTAGAACAGGTACATAATAGACATATTTGGACAGAGCCGTGTATGAATAGTTCATGCTGAATTTTAATTACAGATTTAGTTAAATCATAAATTCTATATGATTATAAAACGAAATAGACTCGGTAGCAATTAATAAGTGTCGACTTAACTGCTAATGAATAGTAAAGTGAACATTGCGATCCTGAGGCAGGTATTGATTGTAAGTTTAAAAAAAAATGGACTGCATTCATGGTCAAATAAAGATTTTAAAGATTAAAGGTTAAGTTTAGTGCACGAGATTCCATTTAACGTGAGTTAAAGTTAAAGATAACTTTCATGATGTAATAAAATGATTTTTAGATTAATATTTATGTTATCCAGAAACGATCTAATATAATTAAGGAAGAGTGGGATCTCGGTGCGTTACATAACCTATCACCTGTGCCACAATTATATTGCCTTTAATTTGCCCTAGTCCATAGATATTCACCAATTATTTTATCTTTGCACTCAGGCTAAAGATATTCACAACAACTTGATTCTTGATCATTAGTACAAATAACAGTGATATAAATGATGAACGAAAAAAACAAGATAAATAATAAATATCAAAAGTTTATACTTTTACTTTGTGCATATTCAAATAATGTTCAAATTGTCAACATGATGTGGAGTCAAATTCAAGAATGATATTCAAGATCCATAGTTGAAAAATAACGGTTAAAGTTCAATAGAAAGGATCAGAAAAATAGGAAGGTTCAATTGAAAAGATATTAAATGAAGCGCAAACTATTAAGGAACATATAATTATTTCAAGATGTTTTACTAAATAGTACTTACCATAATAAGTTTAAGAGTATGAAAGAAAATGATATCCCTTACAAGTAAGAAAGAAAATTATATCCTTTTATGAGTATGAAAAGAATGATACCCCTTACCTTAACACGTGAAAAAAGACTACTTTAAATGTAGTGGATCAACCTATATATTTATAATTTAATTAGTAACTACCACATATAATTTCATAGTGTATACCAATTCATATAAAATCATCAAAAGTGATTTGATAGTAGAAATTTGTGTAGTGTACAGAATAAAGTATAATAAACTTTAAAATAGTTTTTGAAAATAATATTTCAAAAGAATCTTCAAGAGAAAGTTTTTTTAAAATGAATCTTTTAAAGAAAGAATCTTTTAAAGAAAGAGTATTTTAAAGGAAGATTTATAAACACTATGTGATGTGTGTGATTAATTGACTAAGTTTTATAAAAAGACTTGCTTGCACAGTACTCGTATTCTTACAGATCTTCACAAATACTCAAGATGAATTTAGCACACTTAGAGAGAACTTACATAAAGTAATATTTAGAGAGTGAAAGAAAGAATAAGCAAGTAAATTTATGAAAAATTATTAAGTTAAGACCTCTATTCATAGCCAAAAATCTTATCATAATCTAAGATTTTTTAATTTAATTCAAACTGTATATTTCAAAATAATGTTTAATTTATACCACACATTTTATCTTTTAAGATTTTTTTAATCTAAACTATTCATTTAAGATCATCTTTAATCTACATAGTTCATTTCAAATTCTATAATTATTACATTATCTTTAATATATATCATTCATTTAATAAAACAACTAACTTTATATATAAAACAACTAACTTTATATATATAATAACTAACTTTATATATAAATCAATTAACTTTATATATAAAACAACTAACTTTATATATAAATCAATTAACTTTATATATAAAATAAATAACTTTACATAATATATCAAAATAAAACAATTAACTTTACATAATTTATATAAAGTAAATTACTTTATATAATTTATTATAATAAAATAAATATTTTTATTAATTTAATTATTCAACAATTATTCATTATTATAACTAATTATTGTAAATGTAGTGTAATTGGTTTTCTAAGTTAGAGACTCACCATACAAGCATAAATACCAACTAATAATGAAATACAACAGTTAAATCAACATCATAATAATGAAAATAATAATACAAAAAATAAATAAAAGAAAAAGCATGTTATTGTGTAATAACAATTATTGATTCAGTAATGTGAATTACTGTGCATATGCTACTGTGACAATTATCAGTATAATAATATGAATTATTGTGCATATGACAATTATTAGTTCAATAAAGTCAATATTGTACTATAGTTACTTTATCAATTCAATAATATGAAATGTTGTGCAATACCGTGTATTACTATGCAATATCGTATGTTACTGTTCAATATCGTGTTCTACTATTCATTTATCACAAGGTATATTAACAATTAAGAGTGATAATATCGTTGACTATTTTTATTTAAAAAAATTAATGTTGTCGTTTTTTATATCTTACAATATTTCGCTATGGGATCCACCAATGATTGATTATTTTGGTGCCGTCAAACAGATCGAATATTCCTTAACAAGATAAAATTTGCACAAAATATTTTTAACTTTAAGTTTTGTCAATTTAACCACTTACTGTTTAGAAAAAATAAATATATATATGAAGAAAATTAAATTTGTATTTTATAATTTGTACAATCTCCGCTCCTTATGAAATTTCGTCCTCGAAATTGACATACCTGACATTTCGAAGAGGTGAGGATACATCAATTTTATTTTAGATTCTAGCTCACAAGTAATTTCCTCAGTATCTTGATTCTTCCATAAAATCTTGACTTGAGGTATAATCTTTGAGTGTAGGATTTGCTCTTTCTTATCTAAGATCTTGAAATGTATCTCCTCGTACGTTAAATTCTCAGCTATAATGTCTGGTTCTAACTCAATGATTTGGTTTAGGTCCTTCACATATTTACGTAACATAGATATATGAAAAATATTATGGATGCGAGACATGCTTGGTAGTAGAGTTAGCCTATAAGCCACAGTTCTTACTCGATCAATGATTTCAAGTGGGCCAATAAATCGAGGGCTGAACTTTTCTCTCTTTCCCAATCTCGTGACTCATTTCCATGGGGAAACACGTAAAAATATATGGTCTCCGACGTTAAAACTTTCCTCCTTTCAATGGAGATCAACATAACTCTTTTATCGTTCTTATGCAGTCTGTATTCGTTATCGGGTCATTTGGATCTTTTCGATTATCGTGCGCACCAATTCGGGTCCCAACAATTTGGCTTTTCCTACCTCATTCCAACATACTGGGGAGCGACACTTTTGTCCATATAAAACCTCGAATGGAGCCATGTCTATACTTGTTTAGTAACTGTTGTTATAGGAGAATTCAACCAATGACAAGTACTTGTCCTAACTTCCTTTGAAGTCTAGTACACAAAGTCTTAAAAGATCTTCGAGAGTTTAGATCATCCTTTCTGATTGTCCGTCTGTTTGAGGATGATATGTAGAACTAAATCGTAGCTCGGTGTCCAAAGCTTTTTGTAGACTAATCCAAAAATGTGAAGTGAATCTAGGATCTCGATCAGAAACTATGAAAATTGCCACGCCATACAATCTTACAATCTCATTTATATATATAATAGCATGACACTCAAGTAAAAAGTTTTCTTGTATATGTAAGAAATGAACGGACTTGGTGTTTGCCTAAATTTAAATAGGAATTTTGGTGTGATGTCGCAAGCACCCAAAAATAAAATCTTACTTTGGAAAAATAAATATGTAGTAGTATAAGTAAGAGTCGATCCCACAGAGAATGATTAATTTAATTTTATGTTTTTGCAAATAAAAATTGGGGGTTTTTGAATTAAAGAAATAATTTAAATAAAAATAACTAAAATAAATATGCAAGTAATTTAATGAAATAAATGAGAAGAAAAAGCCTTGGTTTAAGTCAATATCCACCATCAAGAATTTACAACTGATCACTGATGCAAGAATAAGTCAATTCATATTTTAAATATTCAACGTGGAATAATTACTCCCATTCGAATAATTTTTCTATCTCTCCTTAATTTTAGTTAAGCAGAAACAAGCGATCTAAATAACCCTTACTACTAAATAATCGCAGACAAGCGCTAAAGATTTAACCTAGTAGTAGCATAAAGAAATAGAGAGATCGTTGAACTAAACAACACAATCCAAGCGTCTGCATTTAATCTAGATGAATATTTTTCCTAAGATAAAATAATATTTTGATAAGCAAAATAATTATTAATCTTAGTTGCTTCGTAAATTAAAGTGACCAAACAATTACGGATTTGATATTTAATTTAGCAGTAGATTTTAACGAATAATAAACTAGTATGCATCCTAGCAATTAAACGAATTAATCATAAAATTAAACACAGAAAAATATTCAATACTCAAAATATAAATTAAATAATTAAAATAAATTAGATCTCACAGTGTATAAATCTTGATGGCTTCAATCACTTAAACCAAGAAAAATAATTTAGCTACTCATAATTTTAGAGAGCATCAAAGAATAGAAGAGAGAATTTTTATTCTAAGAAAAGTTGTATGTTACATTGTGTGTCAAGCCCTCTATTTATAGGCTCCAAATTCCTCCTAACCCTAGTAGGAAGTACTTTACAAACCCTAATAGGATTTAAAATATAAATAAAAATAAAAAAAAAAGAAAAATAATCATTATCCTAACCCTAGTTGGAATTAAAATCCAATTTAGAATAAAAAATTAGCAAAATTCCGAAATAATCCCGTTTTAGCCAATTTCCGCGCAAACAAACACGCCCTTCGCTCGGTTGACTCAGTCAACGCGCGCCAGTCGCGCAATGAGCGACACCATGATGCTAAACGACGTCGTTTTGTTCCTGTTCTTGCGACTGTTCACATCATCGCGCGCATTGCGCGGTCACTCTAATGAAACGGCGTCGTTTCAGCTGTCGGGTAATCCATCCGCACTCATTGCGCGGTCGCCACTTTTCCCGGAAATTACCGAAATGCCACCGAGCAGTTTATTTACGATTTTGTCATTCCACTACTAATTTACGATTTTGCCACTAGATCTTTGCAGAATTTACGAAATTGCCCCCAAAGCTTATTTTTCCTACAAAAATAAATATAAAATAATTAAAAATAAATAAAAATGAAATAAAAATACTAAAAATAATAAAAATGCATAATGATTAATAAAATACCTAAAATACTAAAAATAAATAAAAACACATAAATAAAAAAGAAATATAAAATTACTATAAAATTACCTAAATTAACATAAATCCTATAAAACCTATTAAAACCAAAATAAGCTAAATAATTAAACATTTAAGCACACAATAAATATAAAAACTAAGTATTAGGGAATAAAAATATCGTATAATTTAACCCTATCAAATACCCCCACACTTAGCTTTTTGCTCGTCCTCGAGCAAAACAAAAATAAAAACTATAAAATTAAAACTAATAACCAAACAACTTACTTGAGCAACAAATCAATATAAATTTCAACATCAGCCTCAAAGATTTTTTAAATGATAACTCAAAGAAAATTTCAAAACCATGCAAAATCTAGAATTTTAACATATTTATTAATCTTACTTACTCAAGACCCTTCGTGTGTGTGTGAATCCAAATGTATCGAACTAGCAAAAAACTTAGATCCGCTCACCTAATTAAATGTCTCATAAATGATATCAAAAATGGTTAGTTTAACAACAAAACTCTATAGTCTTACTTTTCTTACCATTTTCCATTAATATAGACACATATAACTAGAAGATCAAAAGGTTTTTAACAATTATACACACTAGGATTATTAATATGCATTTTTTTCAAATATTTTTTTTTCATTCATTTTTTTTCTTTTAATGGGTGCATTTTATACTCCATCCCATTTTTTATTTTTTTTTCACTATGAGTGCATTTTATGCTTCATCTCATCAACGAGTGCGTTTTACGCTCCATCTCGCTTTTTCATGTGTTTATGAGTGAGTGCGTTTTACGCTCCATCTCAACCCACCACAAGATTTTTCTTTTTCCTTCTTCAATAATAATCCTAGAAAAATTACCTAAATCATCTCCTCCAAATTATATTTTACCTTATATTTCACTTCAAATAATGATCAAATAAGATATAGAGTTCAAAAATATCTTTCATAAGCATTTAACCATATAAACTTTCTCTAAATTAAAACTGGCTCAAACAAATGGATATAGGTGCATAAAAATTTAAAAGATCTTAAACAAAGTAATAATCAATAAAAAGTCAAAAATTCAAATAAAGCAAAAATTTATCATTTTTCCAAGAGTTATTAAATAAAAACCAAAATTTTATCATTGGCTAAAAATATAAAATCCAATTAACTCATTGCTCAAGCGACACATCTAAAAAATAAAAAAATAAAAACTACCTCATTTTCGTAGGAAACACGGTTACACTTAACATGTGCAACAAGCCTTTAAACCCCAAGGTTATCCCAAGTGGACGAGTTTTGTTTCATGAGGGTTTGCAGTGAATTTACCCACAAAATTCAAAATTTCAAAATTTTTAAAATTCCCTAAAATTATCAAAAATATGACCTAAAAATAACAAAAATCCTAAATCCCTTCCCCCACACTTAAAATTTACATTGTCCCCAATGTAAAATAAAATTCAAAGAAAAAGACACAAATAAATATAAAAAGAAGAAGGAAAAGAAATGCAAATCTGATTTCTTGGGTTGCCTTCCAAGCAGCGCCTTTGTTTATCGTCATTGGCTTGACAACATGCTTAAACACTACGTTACTCATTCCTCTTGAATTTTGACCATTTCATCCATCTTTACTCCATTTATCATAGTCTTGTTAAAACTCCCTTGCAATGGATATGAAGGTTCTACTCCCTCTTCAATGAACATATATTCGAGACGATTAGGGAGAGGCTTCAAATCTGGAATGTAATCCTACAAAACAAAAGGTAAAGATTTCTTGTTAGGAACTGATAAGTCAAAATATGGATCATTACCTGTTTTCGGAGAACCATTCACAGCCGCAACAGTGTTCTTCAAATCAGCACTCAAGACTAAATCCTCTTTCTCTTTCCCAAAACTCTGACTGCATGTCATTTTCAATTCACCCTGTCCATCATTTTTAGAAACTTTTGCCGCTAAAGAATCAATCACATCAACAGAGTAAACAGGATTATGACATTTCATGGCATCAAAAATATTAAACTTAATAATTTCTCCATCAAACTCCATTGTCAGTGTACCACTATGAACATCGATCTTAGTCTTGGAAGTCTTTAAGAAAGGTCTTCCTAACAAAATAGGAGCATTTTGATCACCGTTTTTCATATCAAGCACATAAAAATCAGCAGAAAAAATTAAATTATCTACTTGCATAAGAACATCCTCTACTATACCCTTAGGATAAGTGTTAGACCTATCAGCCAACTGAATCATAGTATCAGTTCTATTTAAAGGTTCAAGTTGCAAAGAAGCATATATAGAATATGGCATGACATTAATAGATGCTCCTAGATCTAACATAGCCTTTTCAAATCTCGTGTCTCCTATCTTGCAAGGGATAGTAAACATTCCTGGACCTTGGCACTTTGTAGGGAGTTTTCTTTGAATTACGGCAGACACATTTTTACCTACTTGTACCTTTTCATATCTTTTAAGTGCTTGTTTTCTCTTGTGTGTACACAATTCTTTTAGAAATCTAGCAAAACGAGGTACTTGTTTAATAGCATCTAACAATGGAATTTTTACCTCGCATTGATGAAAAGTTTCATATAAGTCTGAGTCTTTCTCGTCAACGCGCGCCAGCCGCGCAATGAGCGACACCACGATGCTAAACGACGTCGTTTTGTTCCTGTTCTTGCGACTGTTCACATCATCGCGCGCATTGCGCGGTCACTCTAATGAAACGGCGTCGTTTCAGCTGTCGGGTAATCCATCCGCACTCATTGCGCGGTCGCCACTTTTTCCGGAAATTACCGAAATGCCACCGAGCGGTTTATTTACGATTTTGCCATTCCGCTGCTAATTTACGATTTTGCCACTAGATCTTTGCAGAATTTACGAAATTGCCCAAAAAGCTTATTTTTCCTACAAAAATAAATATAAAATAATTAAAAATAAATAAAAATACTAAAAACAATAAAAATGCATAATGATTAATAAAACACCTAAAAAACTAAAAATAAATAAAAACATATAAATAAAAAGAAATATAAAATTACTATAAAATTACCTAAATTAACATAAATCCTATAAAACCTATTAAAACCAAAATAAGCTAAATAATTAAATATTTAAGCACACAATAAATATAAAAACTAAGTATTAGGGAATACAAATATCGTATAATTTAACCCTATCAAATTTGCATTTAAGTATACGCGGCACACAAGTAATATAATGATAAAGTCAAGTATCGAACCCACAGGGAATTAAAAATAATTATTATCAAACACTAATTTAATATCAAATTAATTCTATTTAAACAATCTTAATTTATTTATAAAATAAACTAATTAAAATTGTCAACTAAATTAAAGCAGTAAAAAGAATTAAATCAAATTAAAAAAATAGTTAAGATTACAATTTTCCCTAATACTTTATTTAAATCTCTTTATTTTATTTTTAATTAATTAATTATATTAAATTGTTAACTGGGATTTCTCAATTATTTACTAACATTTTTCAAGAATTAATAAAAAGATTTATTCCAATTAAGTTGCTATAATTGTTATGCAACATAACTTGAAATAAAATCATCAAGATCCATCTCTCAATAAAGTTATATGTGGCATATATGTATCTTCATCCTATACATTATTATGTTACTCTTCCTAGAAAGAATCAACAAATTCACATGTTATCATATCCGAATCTAAACCTATAATCCACTTTTGATTTCATATAGATTATCCCAATAATTAATCACAATTAATTAATACATTAACGCACAAAATAATTAATTAGCTCTAAACACTATAATCAATTCGTTAACTTCATATAGATTATCACATTAATTAATTAAACTAATTAAATACTTGAACACACAAAATATGATAAACAATTTAATTATAATCAATTTAATTAAAAAGAAAATAAATTAATTTAAACTACACATTGGGTTCAATTGCAATCTCAATAATAAATTAGCCCATAAATAAATAAATTATCCACAAATAATTCAACATCTCAAAATTACAAAAAATTAAAAGTAAAAGAAGAGAAATCAAATATGTGTTGATATCCGTCTGTCGCTCAGATCACAGTCTTCAATCCTCAAGCTCCGCCTTTAATTATTAAATCATTTGCATTGAATATTTGCTCCTAACTACGCTAATTCTATTATAATAATCTGCTATTCTATGTTAATGTATATTATTCTAATATATTTTGTTCTAACCTAATATATTCTGCTGAAAATAAAAGTTTTATAGTGTATTTATAGGAGTACAATAATAATCCTAAGCTAATGTGGAAAAGAAATCCAATTCGAAATCAAATTAGTCCAAAAATCGCGAATAATCCCGTTCTGGTAATTAATGCGCACGCCAAACATGCCCTTCGCTCCATTGACCAATATCAACTGACCGCCTTGCGCGCATGGCGCACAGTCTTCTTCTGGAAAGCCAAACAACGTCGTCTGCTTAGTATGTTGATTTCTCAATGGTCGCGCATTACGCGAGCCTTGATATTCTGTTGCGTCCGCCAAACGGCGACGTTTTCATTCGCTCCTTATTCCTTCCACGCAATGCACATGACGCTTGGTTTCCTTATTTATAAGAATGCCACTCAGCTGCTAAAATTACCATATTGCCATCAAGACTTGATTTCCTACAAAATAAAATATAAATTAATTAAAAATAATATGAAAATAATAAAAACACATAAAATTAATTAAATTACCTAAAATTAATTAAAATGCTTTAAAACTCCCAATTAATTAAGCCTAAAAATATATAATAAATAGGTATAAAAATCTATTATCAAATACCCCCAAATTTAACTATTTGTTTGCCCCCAAGCAAAACAAAAATAAACTAATAACAATTAGACTCTACTATATAAACCAAAATTACTCGAATAATGAATTAATATGAATTTCAACTTTAGCCTCAAAGAGTTTTTAAATGATAACTCAAAGAAAATTTTAAAATTATGCAAAGTCCAAAATTTCAACATATTTATTAGTGTTACACTACCCAAGACCCTTCGTGTGTGTGTGAATCCAAATGTATCAAACTAGCGAAAAAAATCTAGATCCACTTCCATAATTAAATGGCTCATAAAAGATATAAATATATATATGTACAACAAAACTCTATATTTTAATTTTTTTTACATCACTCAAAGCTAATTCCTACAAATATAAATTAGAGGATCAAGAAATTTTTAATCTTTTAAACACTACTAGGATTATTAATTTCTTTTAAACTTTTTTTTTCTTCAATTAAATGGGTGCATTTTATACTCTATCCCATTTTTTTCTTTTCTCGTTATTATTTTTTTCAACCTCGGTGAGTGCATTTTATGCTCCATCTCACCAGCAAATGTGTTTTACGCTCCATTTTGCTTTCTTCACATAACTCTCTTAACTTTTTTTTTTCTCCACAAGATAAATTAATTTTTAATAATCCCAGAAAATTTACTTAAATTATCTCTCCTAAATTATATTTTATCATAATTTCGCTTCAAGTTACAGCCAAATAAAAATATAGAATTCAAAAATATCTATTATGAGTATTTAACTAAATAAACTTCACTTAAGTTAAAACTAGCTCAAACAAATGGACATGTGCATAAAAATTTAAAGGATCTCAAATAAAATAATAACCAATAAAAGCCAAAATTTAAACTAATCAAAAATTTTCCCTTTTTCAAAAGTTAGTAAATAAAAATCAAAATTTTATCATCGATCAAAAATTTTATTCAATTAATTCATTGCCCAAGTGACTCTACCTAATACTAAGTTACCCCATTTTCGTAGGAAACATGATTGCACTTAGCATGTGCAATAAGCCTTTAAATCCCATGGTTACCCCAAGTGGACGAATTGTATCTCGTGAGGGTTTGCAATGAATACACCCACAAATTTTCAAAATTTAAACTAACAAAAAACCTAAAAAAAAATAAAAATTCTTTCAAAAATTTCAAAAATTTACCCCTCCCCCCCCCCCCCCCCCCCCCTCCCTCCAAACTTAAAACAGACATTATCCTCAATGTATAAAATAAAAAAAAATTAAGAAGACTCCCCTGAATATGTTGCATTTTTCCTCCTCATCTGCTAAGTCTGAGCTGCATTGAATAAACCTGAAATAAAATAAAAAAATAAACAAATAAATAAAACTAAATTTTACTACTAATTTTTTTTACTAAAAACTAAAATTAAAACTTGGGTTGCGTCCCAATAAGCGCTTGTTTTAAAGTCTCAGCCTAACTACTCCTTTTTCTCTAGCCCGGATCGAATTTATGCTTGATAAATCACCTTAGAAGTCATGCCTTGACCATTTGTTTAACTTTTCCTTGACACCCCTAAACTTGCGTTCTTCCTTCTTCCTCCAATAAAATTGACCTTTCAATCCCACAACATCAACCCGAAAGTATTCTTCTTGAGCACTTGAAAATTCTATTGCATTAAACACCTTAAAGGTCACTTCTTCATCTTGACCTCTCATAGTTAGCTCGCCTTTTTGTACATCAATCAACGTTCCCCCCGTAGCTAAAAATGGATGCCCAAGAATAATCGGTATATTTTTATCCTCCTCAAAATCTAGCACAATAAAATCTGCGGGGAAGATAAACTTATCCACTTTCATTATAATATCTTCAACAATCCCCTTTGGATAGGTAAATGACCGATCCGCCAACTGTAAGGTGACATGGGTGGGCTTCGCTTCCTTCAAACCAAGCTTCTTATAAACTGATAGAGGCATTAAATTTATGCTCGCTCCCAAATCACATAAGCATCGATTAAAGAACTGGCTCCCAATGGTGCACGGAATGGTGAAAATACCCGGATCTTTCAGCTTCGGTGATAGCTTCTTTTGCAATATGGCACTGCACTCCTCCATAAGAGCCACTATTTCGTAGTCCTCTAGCTTCCTTTTCTTAGACAAAATCTCCTTCATGAACTTTAAGTAGCTAGGCATCTGCTCTAATGCGTCTGCGAATAGGATGTTAATATGTAATTTCTTGAACACCTCCAAAAAAATTTAAAAATTGTTTGTCGAACTTGTTCTTTTGAAGTCTTTGCGGGAATGGTACGGGTGACACAAACTCATTCTGATTAGGATTCTCCACTACCTTCTTTTCCTCTACCTCATGTGTCCCAATTTCCTTTTCAACCTCACTATCATCTTGCATATCCGGATGTGCCTTCTTCAAATTTTCTTCATCAACCTCATGTAACTCCTTTTCACTTCGTAGGATCACAGCATTGCATTGCTTGTTGCCTTCCCTTCTAGGATTTGTCACTGTATCACTTGGCAAAGCACCTTGGGATTGACTATTTATGGCACTTGCAAGTTGCCCCATATGGTTGATGAGTTGTCCCATTTGATTCTCGAGATTACGAATTGCAACTTCATGACTTTTCTTTAATAACGCATTTTCCTCTAAGACCTTAGAAAGAAGTTCCTCCAAATTCGAATCCCTTGCTTACTGTGGTGGAGGTTGGTTTAGAAATCCGGGTTGATATGATTTTCTTGGAGCATATGATTAAGCTTGATTATTTCTCTATGACTGATTTGCAGGATTGCTCACCTCCGGATGATAGTAACTTGAATTATTGGGCTACTGTTGCTGATTGTAGTTTGCCACATACTGGACCAATTCTGCATTGATTGTGCATTGATTAACTGAATGGTTCCCAGCACATAGATCACAAGTTATTGCCATAGGTTGAATATTAAGAACTTTAAGAACGTCAAGTCCTCTAGTAATTAATGACATTTGCACAGCCATTGCAGAAATTGCATCATTATCAATTCTCTCAATTGCTCTTCGTTGATTCACCCTTGCAGAAGGTCATTGGTAATCATTTGCTGCCATAGTTTCCAACAGGTCATAGGCCTCATCCAAATTCTTCGCCATCAAAGCACCACCCGCAGCTGCATCAATAATAGTCCCCGTTGTACTTAATAACCCATTGTAAAACATTTGAACTTGAAGCCACTTGGGTATTCCATAGTGTGGACATCTCCGCAATAAATCTTTGAAGCGCTCCCACGCCTCGTATAATGATTCTGAATCATGCTGCATGAATAAAGTGATGGCGTTCCTCATTTTTACAGTCTTCGCTGACGGAAAGAACTTCGCTAAGAACTTTTGAGCCAAGTCGTTCCAAGTAGTGATAGACCCCTGGTGGAAGTGAATGCAACCAACTTTTCGCCTTGTCCCTGAGTGTGAAAGGGAATAAGCGAAGTCTTACAGCATCATCCAAAACTCCATCATATTTAAAAGTATCACATATCTCCAAAAAGCTCATGAGATGATTATTCAAATCATCATAGGGCAAACCCACAAACTGTTTTGAATTTTAGATCATTTGTATCGTGCTTGACTTGATCTAAAAACTTGTGGCTTGAATTGCAGGCCTATGGATGCTAGATTGGATTTCAGTGACTTGTGGCATCGCATAGTCTCACAACAATTTTCGATCCTCGTCCTTTTTTTAACCTGAAAAGGAAGTAAAAATTAAAATTAAAATAATAAAAAAACGTTTAAATTAAAACTAATTTGATTAAAATTAATATTGGCAAATAATTATTAAATTAATTCCCCGACAATGGCGCCAAAAACTTGTTTGCCTAAATTTAAATAGGAATTTACATGCAAGTGTACGCGACACACAAGTAATATAATGATAAAGTCGAGTGTTGAACCCACATGGAATTAAAAATAATTATTACCAAACACTAATTTAATATCAAATTAATTCTATTTAAACAATCTCAATTTATTTATAAAATAAACTAATTAAAATTATCAACTAAATTAAACTAGTAAAAAGAATTAAATGAAATTAAAAAAATAGTTAAGATTATAATTTCTCTCAATACTTCATTTAAATCTCTTTATTCTCCTTTTAATTAATTAATTATATTAAATTATTAATTGAGATTTCTTAACTATTTACTAATATTTTTGAAGAATTAATAAAAAGATTTATTCCAATTAAATTGCTATAATTGCTATGCAACATAACTTGAAATAAACTCGTTAAGATCCAACTCTCAACAAAATTACATGTGGCATATAGGTATCTTCATCCTATACACTATTATGCTACTGTTTGTAGAAAGAATCAACAAATTCACATGTTATCATATCTGAATCTAAACTTATAATCCACTTTTGATTTCTTATAGATTATCCCAATAATTAATCACAATTAATTAATACATTAACGCACAAAATTAACTTCATATAGATTACCACATTAATTAATGAAACTAATTAAATACTTGAACACACAAAATATGATAAACAATTTAATTATAATCAATTTAATTAAAAAGAAAATAAATTAATTTAAACTACACATTGGGTTCAATTGCAATCTCAATAATAAATTAGCCCATAAATAAATAAATTATCCACAAATAATTCAACATCTCAAAATTACAAAAAATTAAAAGTAAAAGAAGAGAAATCAAATATGTGTTGATATCCGTCTGTCGCTCAGATCACAGTCTTCAATCCTCAAGCTCCGCCTTTAATTATTAAATCATTTGCATTGAATATGTGCTCCTAACTACGCTAATTCTATTATAATAATCTGCTATTCTATGTTAATGTATATTATTCTAATATATTTTATTCTAACCTAATATATTCTGCTGAAAATAAAAGTTTTATAGTGTATTTATAGGAGTACAATAATAATCATAAGATAATGTGGAAAAGAAATCCAATTCGGAATCAAATTAATCCAAAAATCGCGAATAATCCCGTTTTGGTAATTGATGCGCACGCCAAACATGCCCTTAGCTCCATTGACCAATCAACTGACTGCCTTACGTGCATGTTGCGCAGTCTTCTTCCAAAAAGCCAAACGGCGTCGTCTGCTTGGTATGCTAATTTTTCAATGGTCGCGCATTGCGCAAGCCTTGATATTTTGTTGCATCCGCCAAACGGCGACGTTTTCATTCGCTCCTTATTCCTTCCGCGCAATGTGCCTGACGCCTGGTTTCCTTATTTACAAGAATGCCACTCAGCTACTTAAATTACCATATTGCCATCAAGACTTGATTTCCTACAAAATAAAATATAAATTAATTAAAAATAATATAAAAATAATAAAAACACATAAAATTAATTAAATTGCCTAAAATTAATTAAAATACTTTAAAACTCTCAATTAATTAAGCCTAAAAATATATAATAAATAGGTATAAAAACGTATTATCACTTGGTCAATCTATCTACGATGACCCAAATTGCGTCTAAGCCTTGAGAAACTTTGGGAAGACCAATCACGAAATTCATATTGATGTGTTCCCACTTCCATTCGGGAACTTCAAGCGGTTGCAATAGACCCTTAGTCACTTGATGTTCTGCCTTGACACGTTAGGCATCTTGAGATAAACTCTGCAATCTCCATCTTCATATTGTTCTACCAAAATGTATATCGAAGGTCACGATACATTTTGGTACTTCCCGGGTGGATTGAAAACAGTGTGTTGTGTGCCTCCATCATAATTTTATGCTTTAATTTAGGGTCGTTAGGAATATAGAGTTGAGAGTTGACTCGAAGTATTCATTTTTCATCAATACTTGCTTCAGGAATAACACATTCTTGTACTTTCTTCATCATGTTCATTATTTGTGGATCAGTAGCTTGAGCAACTTTAATTTTATTAATTAAAGTCGGTTCTACTCGCATGTGTGCAATCTTCGAGTGGGTCCTTGGTATCTTTAGCTCTATCTCCATCTTTTGTAAGTCATACAAAATGCTTCTTTGCGTTGTCAACATTACACTTGTACTCGCATAAGATCTTTTGCTTAATGCGTCAGCTAAAACATTTATTTTTCTTGGGTGATATTGGATGGTATGGTCGTAATCCTTTAACAGCTCAAGCCAATGTCGTTGTCACATGTTGAGTTTCTTTTGGGTTAAGAAATACTTGAGGCTTTTGTGATCTGTGAAAATTTTCACTTTCTCCTGTAAAAGTAATGTCTCCAGATTTTTAGCGCGAAAACAATCGTTGTCAACTCTAGATCAAGAGTATGATATTTTTCTCATAATCTTTGAGTTGTCGAGAAGCATAGGCTATAACATTTCCATGTTGCATAAGAACACAACCTAGACCTTTTTTCGAAGCATCATTATAAATGACAAATTCTCCCGATTCTGATTGTATGGTCAAAACATGAGCTGAAACAAGTCTCCTCTTGAGTTCTTGAAAGTTCTTCTCACATTCCTTGCTCCATACAAATTTTGTGCCTTTTCGAGTCAGCTAAGTTAATGGAGTGGCGATTCGAGAAAATCCTTCTACGAATCTCCGATAATAACCAGCTAAACCTAGAAAACTTCGGACTTCAGTTATTGACAGAGGTTACTCCCAATTTAATATTGCTTCAATATTTATAAGGTCAACTAATATTCCCTGACTAGAAATCACATGCCCAAAGAACGTGACTTCCTTAAGCCAAAACTCACATTTTTTTAACTTGGCATACAACTTGTTTTCACGAAGCTTTTGGAGTATCAATCTCAAGTGTTGTTCATGATTCTCGCGACTCTTGGAGTATATGAGGATGTCATCAATAAAGACAACCACAAAATGATCCAAATATTCCTTGAATATTCAGTTCATCATGTCCATGAAAGCTACATGAGCATTGATTAGTCCAAAAGGCATGTTTAAGAACTCATAATGTCCATAACGAGTTCTGAAAGCAGTCTTTGGAATGTCCTCAACTTTAACCTTTAACTGATGATATTTTGAACGAAGATCAATCTTTGAGAAATGTTGAGCATCCTGCAATTGATCAAACATGTCATCAATCTGAGATAACAAGTACTTGTTTTTTATGGTGACATGGTTCAATTCTCGGTAGTCAATGTTTAATCTCATACTCCCGTCTTTCTTCTTCACAAATAAAACATGAGCACCCCAAAGTGATGCAGTCGGACGAATGAAACCAATATCCAACAATTCTCGTAATTGGACTTTTAACTCTTGAAGTTCAATGGGAGCCATTCAGTATGAGACATTGAAAATAGGCTTAGTATTGGGTTCAAGATCAACACAAAATTCAATTTCACGGTTTGGGGGTAAGCCAGAAAGTTCCTCAGTAAGAACATCAGAAAACTAACTAACAATAGGAATATCATTCAAGTTTGACATACTTTTGTTCAAATCAGTAACATGAGTTAAAAAGGTTTGACATCCGTTTTTCACTAAACGAATGACTTTATGGCTAGAAATAATAGTTATAAATTTCAATGGTTTGGTTGTTTGAATTTGCATGACAGACTGATTAGGAATATAAAAACTAATGATCTTTTAAAAATAATTAATTTTAGCATGATGGTTAGTTAACCAATCAATTCCTAAAATCACATCAAATTCATGCATTTTCAGTGAAATAACGTCAATAGGTAATGTGAGGTTGTTGATCTGAACTAAGTAAGATTTATATAAAATAGATGTAATGGCTATTTCTCCTAATGGAGTTTCAACTGATAAGTCAAAGTTTAAGTTTTCAAAAGTTAAATTTAAACGTTGAACACATGTAGGTGAGATAAAAGGGTAGGTAGAGCCAGTATCCAACATGACATAGACTTCATAAGAATTTATAAATAGCTTACCGGTTATCACTTTGTTTGGGTTTCGTGTCATTTGGGATGTCACAACAAAAACTCTTTCCTGAACTACAGATTTTTCCTTATCTACGCTAGCTCTTGGAGTCATTATTGCAGTTGGACTTGATTTTCTAACAGGACAAAATCGAGCAATATGACCTTCTTTCCCACAACTATAACATCACTTGGACTATTGAGTACAGTTCGGCCTGGTGTGACCTTCATGGCCACACTTGTAACATCTTATTGGTGGTCAATCTCCCCCCTTGAAACTGGTGCCGGTGCTGATGCTGGTGCTCTTCCGTAATCATTATTGAATCTCTTTCTCTTGAAATTATTCCCACTTGATTCCTCTCTTTTCTTATCTGGTCCAGGATTACCATTGAAGTAGTTATCATTTTTTACCTGAAAATTGCCTCCTTGCTAGTTATAGTTGTTTCAGTGATTATTGTCGTTATTTCTCTCTTTGCTGGTCATTGACTCTTAGTTGTAATGTTTCATTTTCTTGCTCCACCCTTTGAGCTCTATCCACAACATCTAAATATAAACAAAATTTATGAGAGTTGAGGTGTTAGAGAATTTTAAGTCTCAAACCTCACAAGAACGTACAACTTATTCGTGTTTTGTCATCTACCAGGTGGGTCGCAAATCATGATAACTCGACAAACTTGACCTCATACTGTGAGACAGTCATGTTCCCCTGCTTCAGCTTAATAAACTCCACCTCTTGCATGTGACGGATACATTCTAAAAAGTACTTCTCGTTAAACAGCTCTTGAAATTATGTCCAAAACATATCGAGTGCTGAATGATGGATACGTTTTACCACTTCCCACCAATGGCCCGCCTCACCTCGTAACATGAAGGTGGCAAATAAAACCTTCTGATCATCTGCGCATTGTAAGACATCAAATATTTTTGTCAGCTATTTTAGCCATGCTGGAAGCCTTGAGTGGATCCGGCTTTCTGAAAAATTCAGGTAGTCCCAACTCTTTAAACTGCTTAACAGTGACAATCCTTAAATTACCAGCATTTCCACCGGTAGGAGCTCCCCCTCGCTTGATTTTGCATGAACTATTTGAAAATCAGGAACATTATTTCTTGAGTTGGCAGGATGATTGTTTGTCGCTTCCTGGTTCTCAGCAACATTTGCTTTGGGTATTCCATAGTTAACTTCCTAATTTTCAGATGTCATATTTAACTGTGGTCACAAAATAAATATTAGTTAAACAAACTGACTCATCACTTCCTGTCCCTACTTTCCAATCGAATCATTAGATAACAAAATCTAATTTAGGTAGGACACATTAGTGAATAATTCTATTCATCTCTCCCCTCCTAGTTCTAACCCCATATCTCCATTAAAGACCATATCACTAAACTCTTATACCAACTGTGACGCCCCTAAATTCGAGCTCACACAGCTCAAACTTGAGATGTCAAAATACTCAACAACTAATACAAAACAGTGTAAAACACAAAAATACACAACTCAATAATACACAACTAAGTCTTCACTATTATTGTCACACTATTATACAACATGGTGAAGACTATCATCTATAGACTCGGACCATCACTCAATTCTCCGACTAGTCTCAGCTACACTCTAATGACCTGAAGAACAATGGAACAAAAAGAAAGGGTGGGCTCAAATAACCTAGTAAGAAAATATCATTACTAAGATAATAACGAATAAATTATCATTAGCCTTCAGCAGTTGAGTTCTTAATTGAATATAATAAATAACAAGTTTTAAATCAACATCTGCTGTTAAATTCTTGAACAAAATTTAGATCAACAACTACAGAGTAATAATAACCATTAGGAAAAATAAATCATATAGACTATAATGTCCACTCACTTCTCTATTTCAGAAAAACATCAACTTTTATCATCTAAAGCACCATTGGCCATGATCATGTCAAACAATAGTTTTTTTTGCTTCAAGACAAATAGAACATTCACCACATGCTCTAAAAGACACAACAATTATATCGCTTTTAATTTGCCTTAGACCATAGATATTCACCAATTATTTTATCTTTGCACTCTAGCCAAATATATTCATAACAATTTGATTCTTAATGATTAGAACAAATAACAGTGATATAAATGATGAATAGAAAAAATATGATAAAAAATAAATATCGAAAGTTTATAATTTTACTTTATGCAAATTCAAATAATATTCAAATATTCAACATGATGTGGAGTCAAATTCAAGAATGACATTCAAAATCCATAGTTCAAAAATAATGATTAAAGTTTAATGGAAAGAATTAGAAAAATAGGAATGTTCAATTAAAATGATATTAAATGAAGTGCAAACTATTAATGAAGATACAATTATTTCAGAAAGTTTTACCAAATAGTACTTATAATAGTAAGTTTAAGAGTATGATAGAAAATGATATCCCTTACAAGTAAGAAAGAAAATAATATCATTTTATGAGTATGAAAAAAATGATACCCCTTGTCTTAACACAAAAAAAGAGACTGCTTTAAATGTAGTGGATCAACCTATATATTTATAATTTAATTAGTAACTACCACATAATTTTATAGTGTATACCAATTCGTATGAAATCATCAAAAGTGATTTGATAATAAAAATTTGTGTAGTATATAGAATAAAGTATAATAAACTTCAAAATAGTTTTTGAAAATAATATTTTAAAAGAATCTTCAAGAGAAATTTTTTTAAAATGAATCTTCTAAAGAAAGTCTTTTAAAGGAAAATTTATAAACACCCTGTGATGTGTATGGTTACTTAACTAACTTTTGTAAAAAGACTTACTTGTACAATACTCGTATTCTTACAGATCTTCACAAATACTCAAGATGACTTTAGCACACTTAGAGAAAACTTACACAAAGTAATATTTAGAGAGTGAAAGAAAGAATAAGCAAGGAAGTTTATGAAAAATTCTTAAGTTAAGACCTCTATTTATAACAAAAAATCTTATCATAATTTAAAATTTTCTACTTTAATCCAAACCGTATATTTCAAGATAATGTTTAATTCATACCACACATTTTATCTTTTAATATTTCGTTAATATAAACCATTCATTTAAAGATCATCTTTAATCTACACTGTTCATTTTTAATCTATAATTATTACATTATCTTTAATTTATACCATTCGTTTAATAAAATAACTAACTTTATATATAAAATAACTAACTTTATATATAAAACAACTAACTTTATATATATAACAAATAACTTTAAATATAAATCAATTAACTTTATATATAAAATAACTAACTTTATACATAAAACAAATAACTTTATATAATATATCGTAATAAAACATTTAACTTTACATAATTTATATAAAGTAAATAACTTTATATAATTTATTATAATAAAATAAATAACTTTATCAATTTAATTATTAAACAATAATTCACAATTATTCATTATTATGACTAATTACTGTAAATGCAATATAGCTGGCTTTCTAAGTTAAAGACTCACCATACAAGCATAAATACCAATTAATAACGAAATACAACAGTTAAATCAACATCATAATAATATTAACAATAATATAAAAAATAAATAAAAGAAAGAATATGTTACTGTGTAATGACAATTAATGATTCAGTAATGTGAATTACTGTGTATATACTAATGTGACAATTATCAATTTAATAATATGAATTATTGTGCTTGTGATAATTATTGGTTCAATAAAGTCAATATTGTACAATAGCTACTCTATCTGTTCAATAATATGAAACAATGTGTAATACCGTGTGCTACTGTACAATACTGTATGCTACTGTGCAATACCGTATGTTAACTGTGTAATACCATGTTCTACTATTCCTTTATCACTGGGTATATTAATAGTTAAGAGTGATAGTACCGTTGACCATTTTTATTTAAAAATGTCAATGTTGTCGTTTCCTATATCCGACAATATATTGTTGTGGGGTCCACCAATGATTGGTTATTTCGGCGTCATCGTATGGATCGAATATTTCCTGACAGAATGAATATTTCCCAATAAGATAAAATTTGTACAAAATATTTTTAACTTTAAGCTTTGTCAATTTAATCACTTACTGTTTTAGGAAAATAGATATATACATATATGAAGAAAATTAAATTTGTATTTCATAATTTCGGGGCCTTACATGAATGAAGAAGATTGGTCTACACACTAAAGAAGTAGAAGGAAAATAAGACTAATCTACAAGAGACCGAAAGGGGATCGATCATTTACATGAACATCATCAACCCAAATCTACTTTACGCTTTGGAGGATCGATCAATATAATTCCAGAGCAGGAGCCGATCAGAATATCAAAAGGCTCTAGAAGTCATTCCTTTGCCGCCAAACTCTTCATCAAAGAGCTTAACGTTAGCTTGGCAGCACCCCTAACAACTCCAACAATAAAGTCGGGACTTAGTGACTCGCCAGATTTAGAGGAATCTGTCCTAAGATGCGAAGATGACTAAGTGTCCAATAGAGAAAATCATGTGAGACCTGTCTAATTTTTAGTGAATCAACTACTGTTAAGAGAAAATGACTTAGTATCCTATAAAGAGAAAAGATGAGATTTAGTGACCTGCCTGATTCTTAATGAATCAGACCCTTAGTTGGAAGACTTAGTGTCCAAATTGTAAGTACTTAGTGTCCAATTTATCCTTAGTGTAATATCCATGCTTAATGGAGTGGAAAGGAGGAGTAAAAGTAGTTCAGACTCCGAACCTCTTAAAAATTCACGTGTTCTCAATGTCTCTTTACCCCCATTCTTTATCTTTAATGTTTATGCCATGTATGTTATGATTGATATATCTTAATGAAGATATCTTTTTATTAACAATTCATGTACAAAACTGTGTATAATTGTTGCAATGATCAAATATGGGCTTTACAAAATAACTTAATTCAGTTGCGCATACAATTGCTTAATTTTTTGGTAAAGATGTTTATAAAAGCAAAAGTTATATTGATTTGTATAATGATCTCCCCCCTCCCCGGATCATACTCGTGTACATCTAAAAAATAACAAAAACCAAATTAATATTAGGTAAGATGGTTTTATTTTGATTATTTTCTTATAAAGCTATATTACAAATTCATGTTTTCTTATAAAACTACACTAGCAATTCCAATTTTTGAATAAAAGTAACAAATTAATATTAGGTAAGATTACTTTATGTTGTTTATTTTTTTATAAAACTATATTACGAATTCATGTTTCTTTGTAAAACAATGATACTAATTCCAATTTTTGATTTGAATTGATAAATACTCCATCTATCCTAGGATAAAAGTCTTTTTTATTATTTTAGGTAGTCCCAAGTTAAATGTCTACTTAACTTAAATAATCTATTTTTATAATAATTTGCCTATAATATCCTTAGTATTAATTATCATATTTCTATTCTCTATGCATATTTTATGGAGTATCACTAGTCATGTGTAAAAAACTATGCAATTAAATAAAAATTTAAATATGGACAATTTTGTCATTTTATTTGCTTTCTTAATATGTACAAAAATTTAACTAAAATTTTTATCCTGAGACGGAGGGAGTAATAAAAGTTGACTTAATGTACGAAAAGTTAAAGGCCGAATAAAAAAAAAGGGATGAACCAAATAAAAAAAGAAGAAGATGGCTTATCTATTTAATTATATAATATAAGCTTAATTATACTATAGATAGATAGATAATAGATAATAGATAGTGATAAATAGATAATTATGATAGTAAGAATGTATATGATTTTTTTTTGAAATCAAATAAAAGATGAAAAGAATAGTTTTTTTTCCTAATTTTTTTTTATTTCTATTCCTAAATTTTTAGAGTTGTAAAATCATTCCTAAATTTTGGGATATTTATTATATATATGGACTTGTAAAGTTGAGACAACATACAATAAAAGAATATAATGTAAAAAAGTAGTTGTATTTTGTGAATTTTATGGATGTTCTCCCTCCATTGCAAATTATATAATCAATATTAATTTAAAAAAAATCAATTTTAAATATTTTTAAATTCAAAATTGTGATAAATTAATTTAGTTTATGTCGATACAATTATGAATATCATAAATTATTAAAAAACTATTAGAGGTTATAAGATTTATTATTTTAAAAATTTAAATAAATTATATTAATTTTAAATTTAAAAATATCTCAAATTAATTTTTAAAAAATCAATAGTAATCTTATAATTTAGAACAAATGGAGTATTATTTTTATAAATAATTTTTAATTTTTTTTCTCACACACTGAACTTACTTACTATTCCATCATTCATAAAAAAGAGGACTTTTTTAAAATTCATCGGGTAAAATATAAACTGTTGTATTGGAATTGGGCCTGGGCCAGGTATGTTGATAGCCCTATTTGAAAGCCGACAGTCATCTAGTCTTGCTTAGGGCACTTGCAAATTGCAATTTCCATTTTCATTCTAAATTTCTAATTTGAAGTAATTTTGGAATTACTTAAAAGATTAATTTTGATTATTATAATTAATTTTTGAAAGATTCTTTATATATAATCAATAAAAAGTACTTAATTTGAAATAAATTTATTTAATCATTTATTTTAAGTATACAAATTATTAAAAAAATAATATTTTGAAGAATAAAGATAAATAATAAATAAGATTATTAAAATAAATAAAAATAGATTAATAAAATAATTGGTCAAATGTAATTATTAAATTTAATAAATAATTAAAAATTCTAATGTAAATTTTTTAATTATTTTCATAAAAAATAATTATAAATAATTTTAAAATTAAATTATCAATTTTTTTTTCTTCCTGTGAATAAATTTCACTGCTTATAAGGGATGTCCGAAACACCCTCTTAGGTTTCGCTCCCAAACCAAACCCACAAAAGCACATAAACGTTACAGTTTCAGACAACCAACAAACGGTATGCTGTTCATCTCTCTATATCTATATATAAATATGCACAAATACTTGTTCTTGTAATTAATTGCTAATGGTTTCATGAAAATTGCTAATGGTTTCATGAAAATTGCTTTTTTTAGGGTTTATTTTTTGATTGATTTCTAGCTGATCATGTTTCTGTAAATTATTCAGTTTAGGCTGTGATTACATAAATTCAAATGGCTGGGAAGGATGATTACCGTATATTCGTAGGAGGGTTGTCGTGGGAAGTCACCGAGCGTCAGCTCGAAGATGCCTTTGCCCGATTCGGGAAAATTATCGACGCTCAGGTCCTCTCTTTTCTTCAGTGTTTTGGATTATTAGCTTTTCTATCTTGGATGCTAATTGTACTTTTTTTTTAATATTTGGTTGCTGTAAAAAAGACATCATTGAAATTTGGGTTCTCTGTTTTCATACTTGTTGTTTCAATCCGACAGATATTTACTCCTTATCTTAACACAAAATTTAGAATTTTTTGTGGATTCTGGATTTTTGACTACCCGTGGGAAAAAAATTATGCACCCCAGTTTTGCTGCTTCATTTTTGATATCATAGAATGATTACATTTTTCTTCTTTTCAATTTACTTGACGAGGAACTGGTGGAAAAAAATTTAAAATTTGGGGTGCTTTTTGTATTGTGTTAACTCAAAATTTTAATTTTTTCACTCTTGCATTGGCTGCTTAGATTTTGGAAGAGAAATAGAATCTGAAATTTGGGTCCTCTCTTGTGTTTCAATTTTTTTTGTTAAAAACTGGAAACTTTACTCAGTCCTTGGTTAAGTCAGGCTAATGCTGTTTATAATTGTAAGATTTGGGCTTCTTTCTTTAACTTTTCCTACCTTGGACTTTCTCAGTAACCAATCCATGTGTGTGACATAATTATCTTATTTAGTTTCATTATTAATTTACAAAATTTGTACAAAAAAGGACTATTTGATGTATACTCTTTATGGATATGTTTTGTTCATTTAAAATATGTGGCAGTTTCCGCTTTTGCATTATTCTCAATGATTATATGATAAATACACTTTTTGGCATATATTTTGCTCTGTTTAGTATATGCAGAAATTTTCTCTTTTGCTATTGTTCTGTCTTATTATTTCCTCTTTGATTTCTGTATTAATTCCCCCTCTTGTTTGTGGCCATTTCTGGAATGCTGGTGTGAGCTCTGAAATGCATTAGATGCATTTTTTGAGGAGCTTTTGTTACAGTTGGATTGCATCGTTGAAGCTCAATGTTATTTGTTTGATTAGATTTTGTTCAGTTGGTTAACTTGAGATTCTAATTTTTGAGGTATTACCTGTAGAGATGGTCTATGAGCTAAAAGGCAGCTTGAGCTGACTGCCGGGTTCGTCTGGCCTTCTGTCGAATCAGAACAGTTCTTTCATTATATAAAAAAATATGTGGTTTGGCATCCACTAGGAAACCGTCATGAGTTTGGATGACCTCCAATACTGGGTGAAATGTTGACTAATCAATAAGATACATGATGTAGCCAACTGCAAGTAGCTTTTCTCTATCAAGCGCATATACTCTTTGAGGAAATAATATTCAGTTCATTGAAAACAGTTGAAGTGGTTTGAATGATCCATAACTGAATCCATGTTATAGCATTGTCAGTCACAGTCTTCATCTGAAGTTGAATATACACATTAATTAAATAAATTTAAAGGTTCTGTGGCTTGTGCTGAAAAGGAAAAGAAAACAAGGAAAGGACTCTTAAGCTTGGAATTATAGGTGATTGGCTGTTCACATATGCAGTTCTTTTGTATGAATTAATATTTTGCTTTTACATCTGAATAGTCTAGTAGGTACTTATATGCTTTGAAGGTTTTTAGATTGCGGACATGCACATAGTCTTCATCATGACTGCTACATTGTTGGCTGTTGGAGTATTCAACCTTGCATCACTTTAAGAGGCAGGGAATTTGTTGCATGATACCGAATTGGTCAGTCAGTTAAAGAACATGAAAATATCCTTTTGAATTATATAAGATGTACTGAAGAAATCTTATTTGAAGTGGTCCGAAGGTTTGGCAATGCTTTTGATAATTAGTTTAGAGATTAAAAGCTTCCTTAGGAAGTAGAACTTATCTGTGTTCAAATGGCAACAGAACCGACAGTTTCAAGATCAGTTGTGCATAAAAATTCTTCTTCTGGTCCTTGCAAGTTCATGATCTTTGAGTTTTGAACCTTTCCTTCTCCAGTGAGACCAAACGTTTGAACTGCTTAATAGTTCGTACTCTCTCCAACAATTTTTTTGATAGGAATTAAGATAGCAGTGCTCTGTGATTTTGTGCCTATGATTGGGATACTTTTTGCTTCCCTAAAAAATTAAAACATCTGGATGGATCCTATCTTTTCTTTTGAAGTTGTAAAATATAATAACTTGCACATGTTTCAGTTCCATAATGGTTGCAATGGTGGGCATTTTCATTGAACAGCTTCATTTGGGGAAATATTTAGGTTACACAGTCATCTTAAGTTGAGTAAAGAAGTCTTGATGGATGTGAACTGAATTTGGGAAGCTATGGTGGGTTTTTCATCCAACATTTTGCTTCGCATGTTGCGTTCTCCATGGTGCAGATTAATATAGAGCTAGCTCAGTTATTCTAGCTTTATTTGGACTTTTGGTGTTCTAGACAGTAGGTTTGGCAGTGGTTGGACTTCTATTAAGAACTTAAGAATAGAAGTTTGTATTGGAAAAGATTTTGCTCTGGTTCTCCAGTAAGCTGTATCTGTTAATCTGGAGTTGTGATTTTGAAATTGGTTACGAGGTCTCTCTTTTGTTCATTTGCGTCATACCCGCATTCATATGTACTTGTGATTATTGTGCAATGGCGTGCATGTTGGAAGTAGAGCTTCGTATCAGCTAATGTTGCTGTGCAGTTATTGTTGCTTTACTGCAGTGCAGTCACCAGGGTCTGAAATTTTGTTTCTTTAGATGTATTTGATATTGATAAAGAAGATTTGAAGTTGGGTTCATTTGTTGGGAGCAGTTATGATTAGTTCAGTTATGCATATAGTAGTATGTGGACTATTCAACTTTGTTTTTGGATGATTCTTTTGGCTAAGATACTTATTGTTCAGTGTGGATATTGGATTAAGTGATGAAATTATCAGGAGCTGGTGGGCAGAAATTTTGACATGAACAAGATTCTGATTCTGACTGCCTTCTTTATGCATCTTGGTGGAAACATTGTTTTTGGCGTTGTTTGTCTCGTGAGGATTTCGTTCCATATAATCCCTTTTAGGATATTCTCCCTTGAATTCACAGTTCTTAACTGTTATGAACCCACATTCTATTGCGTATGGTGTTTTAGTCCTGCTTGTTGCTGCTTGAATTTTAGTGGCTTACTGGGGGAAGGACCCGGTTTAACAGACTAAAGTTTACTGAAAATTAGAACAAGTGGCATCTTTAGGTATTTTCAGAAAGTGTAGTAACATATCAGTGCTTGCATTTTTTATACTGGGAGTGGGACTGTTCTTCCATTCTGCGTTGATTGGTGAACTGGGGCCAGAGGTAACTTTTTTAAGGCAAAAGATCAAAAATCTGCAGTATTGTGGATTCTTCAATTCGAGTAAGAATTTTTTGTTATATCAAATAATTTATTAACATTTTCATCATTGAAATGCTTTATAAATCATGGCCAAAGTATAATACTAAGATTCTTTATCATCCCTAAATTGAGAAGAAAAAAAAACAGAAAATAAGATTATAAGTACTTTTTTTTGGGGATCATTAATTAACTACTGGTTTTCAGTCTGATGATTTGGCATCGTATCCCTGTTTTAATATGTTATAGAGATACATAATTCCAGATGTTTGTGCAATGTGCATGCATGTGGTATTTTTATTGACTAGTTCTCTTAAAGTCTTTGGTATAGAATCCAAATATTAAAGGAGGTTTGTTACAATGATATAGCTAGTTTATCTCAAATTTGTCTTCATGTAATTTTTCAGTGCACCAATTTATTTATATTATTTAATTTTGTATGTGCTCTTTTTTCAACTAATATTTGTAATTATGAGACGGTTCAACAGTTTGTCAACCAACTGGTAGTAAACTTCGGTGGAGTGGCGCAATTAGAGATTAGTTGTTGTCATGAGTATCCATTAACTTTATATGATACTGAATTTGTGTAGACCGTAGTGTTGTGATCATGAAAGAAAAACTCTCAAAATTGCGGTTTTAGCACAGCATGAGCTGAGCTTAAAATTGATAAATTAGTAACACATAATAGGTCATTAATTATTCTAATAAAATTCTTGCAACAAATAATGTTATAATCATGTATAGTCAATCTTGTTACTTATAGTCCATGCTATTATATATGTTGAGAATTTGTGCTTTTAGATGCTAAAGAAATTTGAGTGAAAATCTTAATTTCCTATAAGTGTTGTCCCGTATCCTTAAAATCATAATTATTCAATTTTCAAAACTGACACTTGCGAAAGTGTTACTTTTGTCAAACTTGTCTATAGGGCTGGCCATATAGGCTCAAAATGTTTGTATTGTTATGATAGTTGAAGTATTTAGTGATAAAATAACGTGTTTAAAGGAATTATGACCCAACATTTATTAGGTTTGAAACCTAGAATTTTAGTCTTTGTAACTTTGTGGCATCTTTCCTGTTACATTTTTATATTTATGCTTTCTTTTATAGCTCGCTAGCATCAGATAAGTGACTTTTTGTGGCTATCACAAAATGCGGTGCAGCTTCATGCATTTATGCTACTTCATGGTTTTTGTTTTCTGAACTGTGATGTCCTGTAGATCATGCTAGAAAGAGATACAGGGCGTCCCCGCGGATTTGGGTTTTTGACCTTTGCAGATCGTCGGGGAATGGAAGATGCAATAAGAGAAATGCACGGTAGAGAGTTGGGTGATCGGACAATCTCAGTTAACAAGGCCCAACCAAAGATGGGGGGCGAGGATCCAGGCCTTGGCTATGGTGGAGGTTACTCATCAGGTGGCAGGGGCAGCTATGGAGGAGATAGGTCTTCAGGGCAGGATGACTGCTTTAAGTGTGGACGCCCTGGGCACTGGGCCCGAGACTGCCCTTCAGCAGGTGGTGGCCAATTCTCCTCGCGCTCTAGGTTTGTTGGGGCTGGTGGTCGTGGGGATCGCTATGGTGATCATGACCGTGATCGTTTCGTGGATGATAGGTATGATGGAGGGCGCTATGGCGTGGATCGCTATGATAGCAAAGAGAACAAATATGCAAGTCGTGATCGCTATGCTGCTGACAGGTATGATCTGATAAAAGTTATATTATCTCATTAATATTGTTGGAATCTTTTTTATAATATCCTAGTCTCTTAGGTAGTGTCTGGTACTTCATTAATTCTGCTAAATAACTGTAAGGAAACAGGAAAGGAAAACTAGTGGTTGTAGTAACAGAAGCTATTTTCTTGACTGCTTCCTGTTCTTTTTAATATTCGGAAGTTCATTTTTTATTAGTTTGCTTTGAAAATAATTCCAAGTATTGGTGAAAACCTTGTATTAGCTGTTAGCTTGTTGCTAAAAGCTATTATGTATATATGCAGGTATCCACCCAGTATTGATCGCTTTGGAGGTGATCGTTATGGGGGTTCAGATCGTTATCCACAAAATGGGTACGGCAAAGAGAGAGACTACGACCGAGATGTTGGTCCTGGGAGGAGCAGTGAAAGGTTTGGTGGTGGAGGGCCGGCACGTTATGAAGCAAAAAGCTACAGGGACAGAGCTGGTCCATACGACCGCCCTAAGAGGGGAGGAGGACGACCATCTTCATTTGACCGCTACTGAAATTTCTTAATTTCTGCGATTTCGTGACATTTAGGATGTTTGTACATGAACTGGGTGTATGGAGTTTTGTTTTGTTTATGTAGGATGGTGCACTTCTTATAATACTCCTGATTCAGCATTAATGTTTTATTTTTGTTTGATTGTTTGTGTTCCGTTTGTTTGTGTTCCATTTATTTGCGTCCCGTATTCTTTTGGTGAGTTCAAATTGAAATGAAGCTATTTGCAATTATGTTAGGTGGGTTTGACTATTTATATTTATATTTATAGTTGCTCGGTTTCAAATTATCTTATGAAAAATTATTTTTCAATATTTTTAAATTCAAAATTAAAATAGTTATGCTCAGTTATTAATATTATAAATTACTTAAAAAAATTATTAGTTATAAGATTTATTATTTTAAAATTTTAAATAAATTATATTAATTTTAAATTTAAAAATATTTTAAATTGATTTTTAAAAAGTAAATAGTGATTTTATACTTTGCAACGAAAGGAGTATTATTTTACTCCAAAAAAAAAGAGCATTTTTTTCAAATCTATTTTAAAAGAAAAAGTAATACATTTAACTATAGGTAGTGGTATGAAATTCTTAATTTTATCGGTTTCTCTAGATTGAATTAAATAGTGTACTCAATTATTTGTTTTAATCAAACAATCTCATATAATGAAGTAGTGTACTCAAATACTGTACGAAAAGTAGTGTACTCAATCTGGGAATTCTTGAGTGAAATTCTTAAGTGAAATTTTCTTTTCATACAAACGTCATATGAACTTTAAGGTGTATGAAAGAAATATTGTATGAAAAGTAGTGTATTTAAATACTGTACATGAGATTTTTATCTCATACGGCGCTCCTCGTTCAATTTTTTTCGAAGTCATTAGATCATTTTCCGTATTCGAGAATCCCCTCCCCTTTTCCACTCCGTCCCGAAGGGTAACTAAGACCAATTTAGTCACGTTTTCATGTTCCAATTGATTCCATTTTTGATTATTCTCAAACTCAAAGTAGAAGATTATTCTCTTTACCAAACATATGCGAATCCAATCACGATCTTATAATAAGAACAATAGATCTTTCTCGATCAATCCCTTTACCCCTTATTCTTCGAGAATGAGAAAGATTCTTTTCAAGTTTGAATTTGTTCATTTGGGATCTGGGTTCTTCTATATTTACTTAGTTTACTTATTTTCTTTTTATTTCTTTTTATTGAATATTTTTCCCTCTCTTTTTTTATATCATTCCTTAAGTTCCATAGGTTTGATCATTTAGAATTTGACCCATTTTCTCATTGAGCGAAGGGTACGAAATAAACCAGATTGATTTTTTGATCAAAAATACTATGTGGACTCTTCGGTTTTTCCTCTTCCTATATCCCATAGGTACAGTGTTTGAATCAATAGAGAACCTTTTCTTTTGTATGAATCGATATTATTCCATTCCAATTCCTTCCCGATACCTCCAAAGGAAAATCTCGAGTTGGATCCCAAATTGACGGGTTAGTGTGAGCTTATGCATACGGTTATGCACTCTTTGAATAGGAATCATTTTTCTGAAAGATACCGGCTTTCGTGCTTTGGTGGGTCTCCAAGATCCTTTCGATGACCTATGTTGTGTTGAAAGGATATCTATATAATCCGATCGATTGCGTAAATTCCGCAGTAGCAACGGAACCGGAGAAAGTATACAAAAATTTTCTATTAGATTAGTATTTTATATTAGATTAGATTAGTATTAGTTAATGATTCCGGCTTAGCGAGTCCTTTCTTTCGTGATGAATTGTTGGCGCCAGTCTTATATTTTTCATCCATGGACCGAGCAGAAAGGGGGCTCAGCGGGAAGAGGGTTGTACCGTGAGATAAGGATTGGTACATAGAATAACTTTTTATTTGATTGATAATCATATAAAGCAAAAGATATTTTAGCCATTTGCATCAAGCTCAAACTTCCTTCTTGCATGCGTGCCCCTCGAAAGCACACTATAAAAAGAGGTAGAAATTTTTTAGTAGCGTACTTAATCAAACGGGTGATTTTCTCCCCGACCACGGATCCCATATTACCCCCCATAAACTAAAAATTCATAACCCCGATTACTACGGGAATACTGTTTAGTTGGCCTACGCCTGTTTAAACTGCCTCAGTTAATCCTGTCTTTTTTTTTATAAGAATCGATACGATCTTTATAAGGCTCATCCTCTAAATGAAATTCAATGGGATCCAGAGAAACTATGTCTTCATCCATAGGATCCCAATTACCCGGATCGATCAAAAGTTCGATTTTATCTGAACTACTCATTTTCAAATGATATCCACATTTGGATTTAAAAATTTTCTTATAATTTAATCCATAACAATTTTCACATTGAACTCACAAATACCTGTATTTTTGAGATACATCCAGATCATCAGAACTTTCTCTTATAGTTAAATCACTACCATTCGTGCTGGTTCTTATACCAGAACCCTCAATCTCACCACAAATGTAACTATAAATGTAGCTGTTACTGTAATTGTCACTACCACTTACAATGTCAGTCTCAATAAAGATTTGAGACTGAAGATAATTGTCAATGCAACTATTAATGTGATTATTCCAACTATATTGAGTGTCAAACATGTAATGATCATAGTGGGGATCGTCACTGTTAGGTCCATTATTCAGATAATTAGAATTCCGATAACTATAAAAAGAACTTTCTAGTTCACTCTGAAAAGAATGATCATTGTCAATCTCAAAAATATGATTTTCAATATCAAAATATATGAAATAACTGTTCCCATTACTATCCCTAACTAAAAAAGTTTCATCAGAGATGAAATTCCTTATGTCCTTGACGCCGAATAAATGATCAACATTACTGTAATTAGAATTGTCACGACCTGCCCCAACTATGAATATTTTTCTTCATATCATTTATATTTGGATCTTCACTTTCACTGTTATTTTCAATAGGACCAAGTGTAACGACCTCGAAATTCGACCCAATTTATTACCTTAAATTTCATATTTCTTATACATCATATTCCTTACGTCCAAATTTCGGTCCGTTAATAAATCTTTAATCACCTTAATTGATCCATTAGCTGATTTCAAAATCATTAATTACCAAATTTTCGGTATAAATTTTACTTTTTTTCTCAATTCAATCATTGTATTAAAATATTTGGATATTAAAATCCTTACATCGTGATCCTAGTCCCTGGATCGCAACCTTAACCTTTTTCTTTTCTTTTACTAGTGTCATAAAGCTCAACATTCACAATTTAATATTGTTCATATCCATACAATTTTCTTTATTTCATAATTCGTAATTCATAATAATCTCTATCCTGACCATCATCTTGAACAATCATAGTTCATAATTTAATATTATTCGTTCTATCCAGATCCAACATATATGTACATACAAAATATTAATGTAACCTTGACAAATTATCCACATTGAATTATAACATCAACATTTCATATTAATGTTCACAACTTTTTAGGAAAATCCGTCTCTATATAATCTGATATTCTTGAAATTCATTTCTTTCCTAGAAAAATGTTTATTAAGCAAGTAATGAGCACAACGGCTCAGCAAGTTCAACAGTTTATGTTTCACGTAGCACATAGCTTAACATGCTCTGTGTGTGTCATACATTACGTGTTGTGCTTCTACTTGAGCAATATATCTCATATATATATTCATATCGTTGCACAAAACACACATTGTGGTCATATTAATCACGTATCACATAGCACATAATTTGTATGCATTTAGAACAAGAATTACATATCATAACAGTCCAATATTTAACATAAAAGCACTGAAGAACTTGCCTGGCGTCCAATTATTTAAATTGATAGCTCAGACCCTTAACTCGATCAACCTATGATCATAAAATAATCAAATAATAATTATTTATCTCTTTATGATATTAATTTACTTAATTAATATCATCTCTGGGCCAATTACTAATTTATATGGTTAATTATATTAACCTCGTCCCTTAAATATTAATATAACTTAATATCAACTCCTTCACTTCGGACAACCCGGCTCATCGGACAAATTTTAACATATCTGGTTGTCCCAAAAATTTTATTTAATCATTTTCTAACCTTTAAACTCATTAGATTAATATTTAAAATATTTAAATATTAATCCCCAATATTTAATATTTTTACAAAAATATTAAATTTAATTCTCAAACATCATTTCTATATTTTTAGTATTTTTCTATAATTTTCTATAATTTTTAAACATTTATTTAATTAAAAACAAGTTCTGGGGGCATTTTAGTCATTTTCGTGCCCTTAGGGACACAACCGGAATTTTTCGGAAAGCCCAGGGGTATTTTCATAATTTTCGCGCGTCAAGGAACAACCGGGATTTTTGAAAAAGCGCAGGGGCATAACTGTAATTACACGTGGCTAAAGGACACGCTGGTCCTTTCTGAAAAAGACCGGGGGCAAAATGGTCTTTTCCGAGTCGTCGGCCGCCGCGCATTGCGCGCGGCCTTCTTCCCCTGCACCAGCCAAACGACGTCGTTTGACCGTGCTGTACCGAGGTCCGCGCATTGCGCGACCCCTTCTTCTGCGCGACCCCCAAATGGCGCCGTTTTATACCCACGCTTGGCAAAAAATTTGGCTGCCGCGCATTCTTCTTCTTCTTCTTCTTTTTAGCGAAACAGTAGCCAACTTACAATAAAAACACCATTTTTGACTATCTTTTTTCCCCAACAAAATTATTCCAAAAATCATGAAATTCATAGACACATATCTATAAATTGTTTAGAATAATTATTCTAATTATTTTCTAATTTTCCACAATAGTAATTTAATACCAAAAATACATAAATAAATTATTTATACCTTCCAAAGCTCATTTCCTTCCTCCTTGAAGCTTATTTCTTACTTGGTGGTGATCCTCTTGGTGGCTCATGGTGGCTACGGGGGTTCGGCCGGCAAGGTGGTGGTGCTCGGTGGAAGGAGAAAAATTGTGTTTGCTTTGTTATTCTTCTTTTTGTTTCTCTTTTTGTTGCTTCCTTTATTTATAAACCCACAAGTTAGTTAACTTTTTGGATAAAAAAATTCCACCGACCTTGCCCTTCTCTTGAACCTTCCGGATTTTTCAAAAATTTCACAAGCAAATATAATTTAAATACATTACGTAATTACTCCATGTAATAAATATTTTATATAATGTATATAAAATATTTATTTTAAATCATCAAAAATCATAACATGATTTATAAATAATATTTACACCTCTTTCGGGTACTTTACTTGACAAATTATGTACACACATAGCGCCATGCATGTAATTATATGAAGTAATTAATACCTCCAAAATTCATAAAATAATTCATATTGCTTATAAAAATTATTTTTCATCATTTTTCACTTCGTTATTTGGATATCATATTACACTAACATGTTCACGTTTCTGAAATATTATCCTTTATAAAAGTCATAACAATTTCATTATACATAAACATAATTTTTAATAACTTAAAATATTCATTTTTCTCATTTATTTTCATTTCTTTACAATTTACATTAACTTCTTTATATATAAATTATATAATTTAATATTATATAATTTATATATTTACATTCTCATTTCTTAAATAATTTCTTAAATTCCTCCGTAATCATCAATTAATTGCATAATCAATAATTACACATTTACTAATCCTTTCATTAATTTAATCCTCTTATATAAATTATATAATAATTCTTATATAATTTATATAATTATTTTTCCATTACTCTTTTACTTTAAATTTCTTATATAAATTATATACTTTATTAGTATATAATTTATAAAATTCTTTCCTCCTCTTAAATAATTTCTAAACCTTTACCATAATTATTGATTAATTATATAATCAATAATTACAATTTTGCTAACTCCTTCATTAACTTTTCATTTAAAATTGGATTAATTTAATTATCAATCCTTTAATTTCCATAATTAATGAAATTTATAATTATCACAATTAAACATAAACACCTATATATATATATATATATATATATATATATATATATATATATATATATATATATATAATCTCATATATTTTACATTACCATATAACCCCATTAAATAATAATTTCTGCACTTCCATAATAATTTTATTGTACAATATATTGTACATTTACATATAATTTCTCTTATTCTTCATAAATTATTTTTAAACAATTTATTTACTTTTCAATTATTTTAAATCAACACAATTCATCATGATCTCTGTACAGATTTAATTTACCAATTAAATCTCATCCCTTAAACCACATAAAATAATAATTAACTTAACAACCTTGATAATTTTATCAATTAAATTCTCACTTAATATTATTAAAGAAATCCTGAAAATTCGAATCCTCACACCAAGACTACCCGTTGATTTACTTAGCCCACACCTATGTTCGAACTCTTTCTTAAACATTATCGAATTGAACAACCATCTTTCCATAGAGTTTTCTTGCCCCTTATTTGTATGAAAATACAATAGATAAATAGTCATTCGATGAAAAATCTTTTATTTGAATCTCTTTTTCCTATCAAAATAAACATATAAATCCAATCACTAGGATTATTAACTAATAAGGAGTGTCAGTATTAAAAAAAAAAGGATTTTCTTTTGTGGGACTCCAGGTTAGCACTTCACTAGATATGAATATGATGGAACCCCCTTTCCAAAAATATCCAATTATAAATAGACCAATAATATCTAATTCTAAATAGAATTGGGCTTTCTACTCTACTATGTCGTGTCAAATTCGCATCGAAAAAAAGAAAGATTTTTCTCCTATGAAGAATTTTTTTGTAAAATCTCATCCAACAACTAAAAATAAGTAATAAGTTTATATTCCAACACGGAATGAAAAGGACAATATACAGGATGGGTAGAAAGAGTTGTGATACTTGGCTCGATCCAGAGAAATTCCAGGATAGAAAAGAATATACCAATCTTAAGGATCCATCGGATTAATTATGGATTCAAACTTTATCACTCACGGCTTAAGTTATTTCTTAGTAAGTTATGTTCTCATTGGGTTGGTCCTTTTGTTATTACTAAGGTCTTTGTTTATGGTGCAATTGAGTTTCAAACCCCAAAAACAGGAAAAGTATTCATAGAGAATGGGTATCGACTTAAACATTTTCATGAAGGAAAGACTGAGTCAAACCAATGACATTAAACAAAGGCACTACTTGGTAAACAACTCAATAAATCACATTTTCTTTTCTTTTCTTTTTTCTTTTTATATTAATTTATTTTTATTTTTTCTTTGCATTTTACTTTACATTAGGGACAATGTAAGTTTTAAATGTGGGGAAAGGAATTTAGGATATTTTTATTTGTATTTTTAGGATTAACTTGTGAATTTTGTGGGTAAATTCATTGTAAACCCTCACGAGACAAAACTCGGCCACTTAGGATAACCTTGAGGTTTAAAGACTTATTGCACGTGCTAAGTGTAACCATGATACCTACGAAAATGGATAGTTAGGACGTTTTTTTATTTTTTATTTTTTTAGTAGCAGTTACTTGAGTAATTAATCTTGTGAATAAGGATAAGACCGATGATAAGACTTTGATTATTCGCTGTTATTTAAGAGAAATAGACAAATATACGGGTTTATATTTTAACATTTGAGCTGATTTTACAATATTCACGATTCTTTTGCATTTATGAACATATACTCTGCTGTTTGAATAGTTGTTATTTAGAGAACGTATTATGTTAGATATTTGTGAAGATTAACATTGAAAATTTAAAATTCTTATTTTGAACATCATTTCGTACTAAGTTTAGGCTTTTATATAAATTTAGAAAATATAAAGTAAAATATATAGTATTTAAATAACTTGACTTAGTCGAAATTTTATGATCTTTGTTACTTGAATAAGTAAGCCTTTAGGGATGTTTCTACATTTAGTTCCCTAAAGTCAACTGGTTTAGGAGTCATTGGTTGAAAATTCGCTACATGGGTAACTCTGAAAACCCTAATAAAATTAGACATTGCACAAATCAAGTATGCAAGTTTAAGTGAGACGGAGCATAAAATGCTCTCACTAAGGAATATAAATATGTAAGGATGAAATGACGCATAAATCGCATTCATCCATATACATGCATATGAAGCGAGATGAAAGAAAGAAAATTATATGAACTCGCTTAAGTAAAATAAAAATGCTTACATGTTAAATCAGTGTGATTCTTTATTTATATGATTGTCTTACTTAGTCAATAGTGATGTGCAGAATGAAACTTTACTTTTGAAAGAGTCGTTCGTTAAATATTTGATTGTATGAGTTTATCTAAATTCTGACTAGTTGAAATAGTGGGGGCATACACACACTAAAGAATCTTGAATGTTCGTGGAATTGGTGACTATGTTAAGATTTTAATACTGTCATATTTTGAGATTTGTTTTGAATTATGTTATGTGTAACGACCCCGAAATTCGACCAACTTTATTATCTTAAATTCCATATTTATTAAACATTATTTTTTTTACGTCCAAATTTTGGTTCGTTAAAAATCTTTAATCACCTTATTTAAACCCTTAATTGATTTTATAAATCAACAATTACCAAATTTTTTGGTATAAATTTTTCTTTTTCTCAATTCAATTATTGTATTAAAATATTTGGATATTTAAAATCCTTACATCTGGATCCTAGTCCCTGGATCGCAACCTTTACTTTTTCTTTCTGTTACCAATATCATAATGCTCATCATTCAAAATTTACAGTCATATATTTTCATACAAATATTCCTTGTTGCATCGTTCATAATCAAACGTATAATAATTTCTATCGTAATAATTAATTTGAACATTCACGGTTCACAATTTAACCCTATTCATCCTATACATATCCCACTTATCTGTACATATAGCATATCAAAGTAACTTGACAATTTATCCACATTGATTTATAATATTAAAAATATTATAACAGTCACAACCTTCCATGGTAAACCGTCTCTACATAATCCGAAATTCTTGAAATTTATTTCTTTCCTGCAAAAATGTTTATTAAGCAAGTAATGAGCACAACGGCTCAGCAAGTTCAACAGTTTATGCTTCACATAGCACATACCTTAACATGCTCAGTGTGTGTGTCATACATCGTGTGCTTGTGCTTCTACTATAGCAATATATCTCACATCATTGCACAAGGTACACATAATTGTCATATTATCCACGTATCACATAACACATAATTTATATGCATTTAAACAAGTATTAGCATATCATAACGGACAACATTTAACATTAAAGGACTAATGAACTTGCCTGGAAATCCAACTATTAAATTGGTAGTTCAAACCCTTTACTCGATCAACCTATGATCATAAAATAATCAAATAATAATTATTTATCCTCTTATGATATTAATTTAATAAATTAATATCATCTCTAATGTAATTAACCCTACCTAACGATTCATTTTAGGGTACTGGTTAATTATTAATTAATATGGTTAATTACATTAACCTCGTTCCTTAAAATATTAATTTAACTTAATATCAAACACATTCGATACGGAGAACCCGGCTTATCGGATAAATTTTAGCGTATTTCGTTGTCCGAATTTTCATTTATTCATTTTCTAAATTTTAAACTCATTAGATTAATATTTAAAATATTTAAATATTAATCTTCAATATTTAATATTTTTACAAAAATATTAAATTTAATACTCAAACATCATTTCTATACTTTTAGTATTTTTCTATAATTTTTAAATAATTTTTAAACATTTATTTAATTAAAAACTAATTTCTGAGGGCATTTTGATAATTTTCGCGCCCTTAGGGACATAACCGGAATTTCCTGGAAAGTCTAGGGGCATTACCGTAATTTTAGCAACGTTAGGGACACGTTTGGAATTTCCCGAAAAGATATGGGGCATAATCGTAATTTCAGAGCGTCTAGAAAATGTTCGTTTTTTTTCAAAAAGGCCAGGGGAACGCTGGTAATTTTCCGGCGTTGCCGGCCGCCGCGCAATGCGCGGCAACTGTTTCTGCCGACGCCAGCCAAACGACGTTGTTTGGCCTGGCGTCGTTGAAAACTTACAGCGTGCATGGCACGGCCCTCGTTTCCCCCCCAAAACGACGCCGTTTTTTGTTTCAGCGTCCGGAAAAAGGCCCGCGCAATGCGCGGGCTGTCCTCTTCTTCTTCAGTTTTTCGCGAACAGTGCACCAACTTTTCAATTTTTATCCATTTTGCACATAAATTTCCCAACATAAATACTCCAAAAATCATAAAATTCATACATATTCATCCAAAAATTATGTAGAACAATTATTTTAATTATTTACAATTTTTCTACAAAATTAATTTATTACCAATAATACACAAAATAAACTAAATAAATTAATATATACCTTCTTTGGCTTGTAATTCACCCTCTTGAGAACACCAAATATTTCTCTTTCTTGGTGGTATTTTTCCGTGGTCATGGTGGCATAGTGGTGGCGTCGGGTGGAGCAAATATAGAGAGGGAGAGTTTTTTATTTGTGTTATGTTTTCTCCTTTTTGTTCCTTTTTCTTTTCTTTTCTTTCCTTTATATATACAACCCATTTAACCAATTTGGAATACACAAGAATTCCACCGCCTTTACACCCATCGACCTTGCCTTTTCGGATAATTAACATGCATAATTACATAATTTAATACATTATGTAATTATTACGTGTAATAAATATTTTATATAATGTATATAAAATATTTATTTTAATTCACTAAAAATCATAATTTGATTTATAAATAATATTAACACCCTTTTTGAGTACTTTACTTGACAAATTTTGTACACGCATAATAACATGCATGTAGTTATTTGAGGTAATTTATACCTCCAAAATTCATAAAATAAATCAAACGACTTATAAAAATTATTTTTCATAATTTTTCACTTCGTAATTTGGACAACATGTTATATTAACATGTTCACATTTACGAAATATTATCCTTCATAAAAATCATAATAATTCCATTATACATAATTATAATTTTTAATAATTTAAAACATTCATTTTTCTCATTTATTTTCATTTCTTTACAATTTACACTAACTTTTCTTATATAAATTATATAATTTATTATTATATAATTTACATAATTACCTTATTCCTATATAATTTCCATTTCACACAAAATACAAATTATAAAATTTTCTTTCATCCTTATTCAACTACATTCTCTTATATAAATTATATAATTACTCATATATAATTTATATAATTATTATTTTCTTCACACTTTATTTTAATTTTATTATATAAATTATATAATTTATTATTATATAATTTATATAATTACTTTTCTTCTCAATTAATTTCTAAACTTCCTCCATAATTCTTGATTAAATCCAAAATCAATAATTATAATTTTACTAATTTCCTTATTAACTTTTCATAAATTTTCGGATTAATTTAATTATTAATCCCTTAATTTTCATAATTAATGAAATTTATAATTATAACAATTAACCATAAACACATATATATACAAATGTATGTATATATATATATATATATATATATATATATATATATATATATATATATATATATATAATTCATACATCTCCCATTACCATATAACATCATTTAGATAATAATTTATGTACATCCACAACAATTTAATTGTACAATTTATTGTACCTTTACATATAATTTCCCTTATTCTTAATAAATTATTTTTACACAATTTATTTACTTCTCAATTAATTTAAATCAACATCAATTATCACAATCTCTGTATAGATTTAATTTACCAATTAAATCCATCACATACCTTAAATCACATAATAATTAATTTAACAACCTTGATAATTTTTATCAATTAAAATCTTAAGAAATTCTGAAAAATTCAGATCCTCACATTCTTCTCCCCTTAATAGGATTCCGTCCTCGGAATCATAATTACCGTAATAATCATACGTATTTTATTTATAGCACATTGCTATATCTTTATCTTGATAAATCACAACTATATCCATAATAATCATATTTTTCCTCATTAATTTTCATAACTCACATGGATGGTTATAACTGTCAGAATATTCAATTCTTATCTTAATTCATAATTTCTTTGTAATATTACATTTCACAATTCTCTAAAATTTTATTAATAATACTTTAATTCGTTTCTTGATATACTTATCAAGATTGTTTCTCATTCTCAGAAAAATTTCATTTCTTTAATCATACTTACCATTACTCAATCCACTTATTTCATATTCTATATTCCACCTTATTGATATTTTACACATTCATCCTTCTTTTCTTAATTCATATAAATCTTCTCATATTCCATAATTCATTCCTTAATACCTTTATCATTTAACACTAGGCTTTAAATACTAACATTTACTTAATTCCATTCTAATCCTTATTTGGAGTTATTCTAAAAATCATGGGGTATCACATTCACCCCTCCTTCATAAATTTCATCCTCGAAATTTCTATATACTAATATCTCATTCATTTTGCAACTTACACAATTCATTTGCATTCATTCCATATATTTTTCTTTCTTTTCTTTCTCGCAGTCATTGTGATAGAGTTAAATTATATGATATTTTTATTCCCTAATACTTAGTTTTTATATTTATTGTATGCTTAAATGTTTAATTATTTTGCTTATTTTGGTTTTAATAGGTTTTATAGGATTTTAGTTAATTTATGTTAATTTAGGTAATTTTATAGTATTTTTATATTTCTTTTTATTTATGTGTTTTTATTTATTTTTAGTATTTTAATAGTTTTATTTATTATTACGTGTTTTTAGGATTTTTAGTATTTTTATATTATTTTTATTTATTTTATTTTGTAGGAAAATAAGCTTTGGGGGCAAATCTGTAAATTCTGCAAAAGTCTAATGGCATTGTGGTAATTTCAGCAAAACCGGAGGGCAAAAGTGTAAATTCCACAAAAGACCGGTGGCATTTTCGTAATTAAAGGAAAACTGAGCTCCGCGCAATGAGCGGGTATTTCACAAGGAAGAGACGACGCCGTTTTGAGTGCGTAGAGACGGAGAGCAGCGGCCGCGCAATGTGCGGATGCAGGCATACCAGAAACGACGTCGTATTCACAGGCGTCCGCGCAATGTGCGGGAGGGGCAGATGACGTCAGCGGACGCGGTTCTGCGTTGATCGGTCAAAGCGGGCATTAGGGACGTGTTTGGTTGCGCAGAAATGTTGGGAAACGAAATTATTTCGAATTTTTGCTTCTTTTTGATTCCAAATTGGATTTTAATTCCAACTAGGGTTAGGATAATAATTATTTTTCTTTTTCTTTTATTTTTAATTGTAAATCCTATTAGGGTTTGGAAAGTGTACTTCCTACTAGGGTTAGGAGGATTTTGGAGCCTATAAATAGAGGGTTTGAGACACAATGTAAGACACAACTCTCATTAGAATAAAAATTCTCTTTTCTATTATTTAGTGTTCTCTACAATTATGAGTAGCTAAATTATTTTTCTTGGTTTAAGTGATTGAAGCCATCAAGATTTATACACTGTGAGATCTAATTTATTTTAATTGTTCAATTTATATTTTGATTATTGAATATTTTTCTGTGCTTAATTTTATGATTGGTTTGTTTAATTGCTAGGAGTACTACTAGTTTATTATTCATATTAATCTACTGCTGTTTATGAAACAACTAAGTTTAATAATTGTTTTACAGATCAAAAGATTATTTTATCTTAGGAAGAATATTCATCTAAATTAAATGCAAACAAGTGACTTGTGTTGTTTAGTTCAATGATCTCTCTAATTTTTTATGCTGCTATTAAATTAAATCTTTAGCAAGTGCCGGATGTTGTTTAATAGTAAGGGTATTTAGACCAAGTGGCTCTGCTTATCTAAAATTAAGGAGAGAGAAGAAAAATTATTCCACCTGCAAGTAGTTCTTTCTACGGTGAATCTTCAAAATATGAATTGAGTTATTCTTACATCAGTGATCAGTTGTAAATTCTTGATGGTGGATGTTGACTTAAACCAAGGTTTTTTCTTCTTATTTATTTCGTGCATAATTATTTTAGTTAATTTTATTTAAACTATTTCTTTGATTCAAAAACCCCCTAATTTATGTTTGCAAAAACATAAAATTAAATAATTATTCTCTGTGGGATCGACTCTTGCTTACACTACTACATTAATATTTTTCAAAAGTAAGATTTTATTTTTGGGTGCTTGCGACATCACACCAAATTTTGGCGCCGTTGCCGGAGAATGATTTTAATTTAATTTTGTGCTTTTGTAAATATGTATTTAATTTAGTATTTTTTTTTAGATTTTATTTTTCTAGTTTTTCATAATTTAATTTAGTGGTGCAGGTTAGGGATGAAAGTTATGCATGATTATGCCAATGAGGTAACTATTTCTTCTCTTGAGCAACAAATTGATACCCTAACTTCTCTTGTTTATCAAATGGTTGCAGATCATGCACAACCAATGGAAGCTTGTAGAATTTGTGCGGTGGTAGGACATTCAACTAGTATGTGCCCCATTCTTCGAGAGTAGTCCTATGAACAAGTCAATGTAGCAAGTGGTTTCCCTGGTCAATCCCAATGGAGATATGATCCATATTCAAACGCGTATAATTCAGGATGGAGGGATCATCCTAATTTTGGCTATGAGAATCCTGAAATGAATCAGCTCGCAAATCAAAAATTTTCAAGTTATCAACAATATATGCAGCCATATCCCCAACAACAACATAGTCAATCAAATAATTCTGATATGTCTTTAGAGGATATGATTCAACAACTTGCCGCTAACACTTTACAATCACAACAGGACCAATCATTTTATTCTGATATGTCTTTAGAAGATATGCTTCAATTAATTGAAGCTAACACTTTACAATTTCAACAGGATAATTTGCAATTTCAACAAGACATGCAGGCTCGTATTCAAGAAAATAATGCGATTATTCAGCGTTTGGGTACTCAAATGGGACAATTCACAACCGATCAATTGGAAGAGCAAAAATCTGAGCAAGTACCTTCTCAAACGGTGAATAATCCAACGAAGAATACAAGTGTACAATTGTTAAAAAGTGGTAACAATATAGAAGATCCAGAAAAGACAGTTCCTCCATCACCGAAACAAGAGAAAGCAAACAACATCAATGAAATGGACAGTGTTCATATAGACAATGATGTTATTTTTGATGATGACATGCCTACGGTGGCAGAAGTTGTTGAGGAGATAAACAAGGAAAAGTTAGAGATTGCAACTACCAACAATTTGGAGTTAAAGGAAGAAGAAACAATTGAGCTGAAACAAGATTTGAAGGAGGATGAAGCTCCATTAAATTCTTTGCCAATGATTTTTCATAATAATGCAATTATTTCCATTCCATTGCATGTTGCTAATAACAAATTTTTATCTTTTATTTTGTAGGATCCTATTCCGAATATAAAGACTCTCTCCAATCATGTTAAATATCTATTCGTTGAAGATGGAGTAAAACGTTCATGTCACGTGCAAGGGAGAATGAATTTACCTATGAAGAATGACGTGATGGATAGGGTACTCAAAATTCACGAAGTTGGAGTGACGTAGTACTTTGGCCTGCTGTCGAGCCAATGACAATAAATAAAGACACTGTTTGGGAAGCAACCCAAGAAATCATATTTGTATTTTTTTTCCTTTTTTTTATTTTATATTTATTTGTGTCTTTTTCTTTGCGTTTTACTTTACATTGGGGACAATGTAAATTTTAAGTGTGGGGGAATTTTTGTTATTATTTTTGTAATTTTTAGGTCATATTTTAAAATTTTTAGGGAATTTTAAAAATTTTGAAATTTTGAATTTTGTGGGTAAATTCACTGCAAACCCTCACGAGACAAAACTCGTCCACTTGAGGTAACCTTGGGGTTGAAAGGCTTGTTGCACATGCTAAGTGTAACCGTGTTTCCTACGAAAATGGGATATTTTTTATTTTATTTTTAGGATGTGTCACCTGAGCAATAAATTAATTGTATTTTAAAATTTTAGCCAATGATAAAATTTTTGTTTTTATTAAATAACTCTTGGAAAAAGGATAAATTTTTGCTTAGTTTGAATTTTTGACTTTTTATTGATTATTAATTTGTTTGAGATCTTTTAAATTTTATGCACTTATATCTATTTGTTTGAGCTAATTTTAATTAAGAGAAAGTTTAAATGGTTAAATGCTTATGAAAGATATTTTTGAACTCTATATCTTATTTGATAATTATTTGAAGTGAAATATAAGGCAAAATATAATTTGGAGGAGATGATTAAGGTAATTTTTCTGGGATTATTAAATTGACCTTACCCGAAGTAAAAAAAAAAAAGTGAAACAAATGTCATGTGGTGGGTTGAGATGGAGCGTAAAACACACTCACTCATAAACACATGGAAAAGCGAGATGGAGCGTAAAACGCACTCGCTGGTGAGATGGAGCATAAAATGCACTCACCGTGAAAAAAAATGAAGAAAGAAAAAAAAATGGGATGGAGCATAAAATGCACCCATTAAAAGAAAAAAAAATGAAAAAATATTTGAAAAAAATGCATATTAATAATCCTAGTGTATATAATTGTTTGAAACCTTTTGATCTTCTAATTTATATTTGTCTGTATTAGCTGAAAGTAATGTGAAAAAGTAAGTATATTGACTTTTATTATATATCTTTTATAAGGTAATTAATGACCAAAACTTATCTGAATTTTGATTAGTTTGATACATTTGGATTCACACACATACAAAAGGTCTTGAGTAAAGTAGAATTGATAAATATGTTAAAGTTCTAGATTTTGCATGGTTTTGAAATTTTCTTTGAGTTATCATTGAATTTTTTTTTTAGGCTGACGTTGAAATTTATATTGATCTGTTGCTCAAGTAAGTTGTTTAGTTATTAGTTTTAATTTTATAGTTTTAATTTTTGTTTTGCCCGAGGACGAGCAAAAAGCTAAGTGTGGGGGTATTTGATAGAGTTAAATTATACGATATTTTTATTCCCTAATACTTAGTTTTTATATTTATTGTATGCTTAAATGTTTAATTATTTAGCTTCTTTTGGTTTTAATAGGTTTTATAGGATTTTAGTTAATTTAGGTAATTTTATAGTATTTTTATATTTCTTTTTATTTATGCGTTTTTATTTATTTTTAGTATTTTAATAGTTTTATTTATTATTATTATGTGTTTTTAGGATTTTTAGTATTTTTATATTATTTTTATTTATTTTTAATTATTTTATTTTGTAGGAAAATAAGCTTTGGGGCAAATTTGTAAATTCTGCAAAAGTCTAATGGCATTGTGGTAATTTTAGCAAAACCGGAGGGCAAAAGTGTAAATTCCGCAAAAACCGGTGGCATTTTCGTAATTAAAGGAAAACTGAGCTCCGCGCAATGCGCGGGTATTTCACAAGGAAGAGATGACGCCGTTTTGAGTGCGTAGAGACGGAGAGCAGCGGTCGCGCAATGCGCGAATGTAGGCATACCAGAAACGACGTCGTATTCACAGGCTTCCACGCAATGCGCGAGAGGGGCAGATGACGTCAGTGGACGCGGTTCCGCGTTGATCGGTCAAAGCGGGCGTTAGGGACGTGTTTGGTTGCGCAGAAATGTTGGGAAACGGAATTATCTCGGATTTTTGCTACTTTTTGATTCCAAATTGGATTTTGATTCCAACTAGGGTTAGGATAATAATTATTTTTCTTTTTCTTTTATTTTTAACTGTAAATCCTATTAGGGTTTGGAAAATGTACTTCCTACTAGGGTTAGGAGAATTTTGGAGCCTATAAATAGAGGGCTTGAGACACAATGTAAGACACAACTCTCATTAGAATAAAAATTCTCTCTTCTATTATTTAGTGTTCTTTACAATTATGAGTAGCTAAATTATTTTTCTTAGTTTAAGTGATTGAAGCCATCAAGATTTATACACTGTGAGATCTAATTTATTTTAATTGTTCAATTTATATTTTGATTATTGAATATTTTTCTGTGCTTAATTTTATGATTGGTTTGTTTAATTGCTAGGAGTACTACTAGTTTATTATTCATATTAATCTACTGCTGTTTGTGAAGCAACTAAGTTTAATAATTGTTTTACAGATCAAAAGATTATTTTATCTTAGGAAGAATATTCATCTAAATTAAATGCAAACAAGTGGCTTGTATTGTTTAGTTCAACGATCTCTTTAATTCTTTATGATGCTATTAAATTAAATCTTTAGCAAGTGCCGGATGTTGTTTAATAGTAAGGGTATTTAGACCAAATGGCTCTACTTATCTAAAATTAAGGAGATAGGAGAAAAATTATTCCACCTACGAGTAGTTCTTTCTATGGTGAATCTTCAAAATATGAATTGAGTTATTCTTGCATCAGTGATCAGTTGTAAATTCTTGATGGTGGATGTTGACTTAAACCAAGGCTTTTTCTTCTTATTTATTTTGTGCATAATTATTTTAGTTAATTTTATTTAAACTATTTCTTTGATTCAAAACCCCCCAATTTATGTTTGCAAAAACATAAAATTAAATAATCATTCTCTGTGAGATCGACCCTACTACATTAATATTTTTTAAAAGTAAGATTTTATTTTTGGGTGCTTACGACATCACACCACATTGCACATTACAATTTTCTAATCCATCATATTTCATAATTTCTTTATTTTACAATTATTACTTTCATTATCGCTCACTATTAAGAGAAATTACTACCCCGTCCTACCATCCAATCTTTATAAGAGTAGAGGAATTTAAAATTTTTATTTTGGAAAACTTTCATGATATGCTGAATGAACATTTATCCCGGTTTACAGTACTTCGCTCCCCGAGTACTTCATACTGCAAACCCTGACAGTGGATCAGTCTGCCATTAAAGTGGTGTATATTTAATCTGTAATCTGGCACTTCAGTAGAACAATCTGTAATGCCTATGTCTCTTATGCCAGGTGACCATTCGATCAACCTGCAACATTCTTAATCTTTTTGTTTATCTCAGCCTTAGAATTCAAAATAATTTGATTAGGTATAACTTTCAAAGAATATGAATTCAATATATTTTAAAATTTGTCTCGCTGAATCAAATAGCTTATACTTGTATTTCTTCAACGCTTGTCTAGCTAGATCAATTAGCATAGACTTACTTTTAACAATTTATAACCCCCAGAAATTTTAAAACATTCATTATGTCAAAACTTTTCAAAATGTCTAGCCGAGTCAAATGGCATTGACTTATAACTTTGACATACCTTCATAAATCAAAATCATTTATGACTTCATGTTACCGCATCATCTTGACAGTATGTTGAGAATTCCGTCGTTAATAATTCCTACACATACTCTATGGCGTTGAATCATCTTTTGACAAAATAGTACCGCACCGTCTCAACAACACGTTGAGCATTCCGTCATTCATCACATCTACACCGGGCTAAAAGGTGTATTGATAATTATTTTGAAATACATTTTGATGGTAAAAATATTTTTGTCTAGCCGAAACAAGTAGCATAGACACTTTTTAGATCGCTTAGAAAAATTTCCTTTATATTTTTCAAAGCATATTCATGTCAAATTAGCTTGAGGTCAAAAATTTTGAAGTCTAGCAAAGCTAGAAGAGTGGGAATATCCTAAATTTCCTAACACTCACTTTTTGCTTCTTCACCTAATTACTATATTCATTGTTAGGACTATTATTATTTATCATATTAGAATTTTCTATCTACTCCAATTTTTTTATACCCCCGTATAGTTCATCAAACTTGGCACACATTATGAGTCCAGGAACTTACCACAAAAATATGAGTTTAGAAGCTTGTCCTAGCAATATGTAGTCTGAGAACAAATCAAAGACTATCCATATGCTGAGGGGCTCAAAACATACCATACGATTATGAGTCATGGACTTACCACACGCATGAGTTTTAAGAACTGCTAGCGCGATTCTAACATTTCATTGATTATCGCATAGTAACTAAGGAAACACAAGTCCCCTGCCCATACAAAGGATTATGCAACTCAGTCACCACGTGAGTTCTCAATTGAAATTTCATACCCAAGCTTTCTACCCCCTTATCTTAACATTTCTGTCATTCATGTCTCATCATTCTCTGAATTCTTCTTGTACTATTTCATAGTACCATAATCTCTTTATAGCATCAAACTATACCCTTTTTGGATCATTAACAAGTCTCTCTGTTATTTCACAATCTCATTGGATCATATCGTGATCTTACTTTATAATCTATTCCTTACTCGCTTTCCTTATCTTGTGATCGTATCGTAGTACGATCCTCTTACCGTTCCTGATCATGTTATTATGATCTCTTTCTGTGCTTTTTAGACTATCTTGTCATCTTTATTGCTTGAATCAGGTATTCCCTGATTTTCTTTGAGATTCATCTTTGAATCATTTCAAATATTCTTGCAGATATATTCTTAATTAAACTTATGAATTTTTTCAATTCGTTACCTCCATTCGAATCTTTCTTAACATCTTTATTTCTTCCTTATAATCTTATATTTTTCTGATTTCCTTAACCTTAGTCAATATTTCTTAACTTATAGCTCTCTAATTTCCCCCATGTTCATCAAACTTATCACGTATTTGGACTCAGGAACTTACCATAATCATATGGTTGAGGAGCTTGTCCTAGTCAGGCCATAGTCGCCCAATCGCTAAAGGGGCTCCACCATATAATCATGAGTCACGAGTTTACCATACACTTGAGTTTTCAGAACACTCAACTAACCGTACTCTTTCTTACTTTAGGTTATAGCCTAAGGTATCATTTTCCTAAGGGTTATAACCTCTAGCTCTGATACCAACTGTAACGACCCCGAAATTCGACCAACTTTATTACCTTAAATTCCATATTTATTAAACATTATTTTCTTTACGTCCAAATTTCGGTTCGTTAATAAATCTTTAATCACCTTATTTAAACCCTTAATTGATTTTATAAATCAACAATTACCAAATTTTTCGGTATAAATTTTTCTTTTTCTCAATTCAATTATTGTATTAAAATATTTGGATATTTAAAATCCTTACATCTGGATCCTAGTCCCTGGATCGCAAACTTTACTTTTTCTTTCTGTTACCAATATCATAATGCTCATCATTCAAAATTTACAGTCATATATTTTCATACAAATATTCCTTGTTGCATCGTTCATAATCAAACGTATAATAATTTCTATCGTAATAATTAATTTGAACATTCATGGTTCACAATTTAACCCTATTCATTCTATACAGATCCCACTTATCTGTACATATAGCATATCAAAGTAACTTGACAATTTATCCACATTGATTTATAATATTAAAAATATTATAACAGTCACAACCTTCCATGGTAAACCGTCTCTACATAATCCGAAATTCTTGAAATTTATTTCTTTCCTACAAAAATGTTTATTAAGCAAGTAATGAGCACAACGGCTCAGCAAGTTCAACAGTTTATGCTTCACATAGCACATACCTTAACATGCTCAGTGTGTGTGTCATACATCGTGTGCTTGTGCTTCTACTATAGCAATATATCTCACATCATTACACAAGGTACACATAATTGTCATATTATCCACATATCACGTAACACATAATTTATATACATTTAAACAAGTATTAACATATCATAACGGACAACATTTAACATTAAAGGACTAAAGAACTTGCCTGAAAATCCAACTATTAAATTGGTAGTTCAAACCCTTTACTCGATCAACCTATGATCATAAAATAATCAAATAATAATTATTTATCCTCCTATGATATTAATTTAATAAATTAATATCATCTCTAATGTAATTAACCCTACCTAACGATTCATTTTAGGGTACCGGGTTAATTATTAATTAATATGGTTAATTACATTAACCTCGTTCCTTAAAATATTAATTTAACTTAATATCAAACACATTCGATACGGACAACCCGACTTATTGGATAAATTTTAGCGTATTTGGTTGCCCGAATTTTCATTTATTCATTTTTTAAATTTTAAACTCATTAGATTAATATTTAAATATTAATCTCCAATATTTAATATTTTTACAAAAATATTAAATTTAATGCTCAGTAAAAATATTTTATATAATGTATATAAAATATTTATTTTAATTCACTAAAAATCATAATTTGATTTATAAATAATATTAACACCCTTTTTGGGTACTTTACTTGACAAATTTTGTATACGCATAATAACATGCATATAGTTATTTGAGATAATTTATACCTCCAAAATTCATAAAATAAATCAAACGACTTATAAAAATTATTTTTCATAATTTTTCACTTCGTAATTTGGACAACATGTTATATTAACATGTTCACATTTCCTAAATATTATCCTTCATAAAAATCATAATAATTCAATTATACATAATTATAATTTTTAATAATTTAAAACATTCATTTTTCTCATTTATTTTCATTTCTTTACAATTTACACTAACTTTTCTTATATAAATTATATAATTTATTATTATATAATTTACATAATTACCTTATTCCTATATAATTTCCATTTCACACAAAATACAAATTATAAAATTTTCTTTCTTCCTTATTCAACTACATTCTCTTATATAAATTATATAATTACTCATATATAATTTATATAATTATTATTTTCTTCACACTTTATTTTAATTTTCTTATATAAATTATATAATTTATTATTATATAATTTATATAATTACTTTTCTTCCCAATTAATTTCTAAACTTCCTCCATAACTCTTGATTAAATCCAAAATCAATAATTATAATTTTACTAATTTCCTCATTAACTTTTCATAAATTTTCGGATTAATTTAATTATTAATCCCTTAATTTTCATAATTAATGAAATTTATAATTATAACAATTAACCACACACACACACACACACACACACACACACACACACACACATATATATATATATATATATATATATATATATATATATATATATATATTAAAGTGCGTATTGGATAATAACAATTAACCACACACACACACACACACACACACACATATATATATATATATATATATATATATATATATATATATATATTAAAGTGCGTATTGGATAATAACAATTAACCACACACACACACACACACACACACACACACACACACACACACACACACACACATATATATATATATATATATATATAATTCATACATCTCCCATTACCACATAACATCATTTAGATACTAATTTATGTACATCCACTATAATTTAATTGTACAATTTATTGTACCTTTACATATAATTTCCCTTATTCTTAATAAGTTGTTTTTAAACAATTTATTTACTTTTCAATTAATTTAAATCAACATCAACTATAACCATCTCTGTACAGATTTAATTTACCAATTAAATTCCATCACATACCTTAAATCACATAATAATTAATTTAACAACCTTGATAATTTTTATCAATTAAATTCTTAAGAAATTCTGAAAATTCGGATCCTCACATTATGTAATCTTTGAGGCCGCTTATCCAATTTATAAAGATTTGTTGTTTGAGTATTTTATAGGTTAAAATTTTTATTTTTGTTTTCCACGAGAATGAGCAAAAACTAAGTGTGGGAAAATTTGATAGAAATAAATTTTATTATATTTTTATCCTTTAATTCTTAATTTTTACAATTCCTTTGTGTCTAATTACACTTATTAACTATTCTAAATTGATTTTGTAGGGAAAAAATGGAAAAATAAGCAAAATGGGGAAAAGTCAACTAGGGAACAGTGACTGCACCCTGACGCAGTGTTTGTGAAGGAAAACTACGCCCCGACGAGATTGGTGTAACGATCCCGAAATTCGACCCACTTTATTACCTTAACGTTCGTATTTATTATACATTATTTTTCTTACGTCCAAATTTCGGTTCGTTAATAAACCTTTAATCATCTTCTTTAATCCATTAATTGACCTTAAAATCATCAATTATCAAAATTCTCGTATAAATTTTTCACTTTTTCTCAATCATTGTATTAATATATTTGGATATTTAAAATCCTTACATTTGGATCCTAGTCTCTGGATCGCAACCTTTACTTTTTCTTTCTATACAAATATCATAAAGCTCAACATTTAAAATATAACTAGTATCATAATGCTCATCATTCAAAATTTGCTATTATTTATTCTCATACAGATATTATTTGCTTCGTAATTCCTAATTAAACATATAATATGTGACACCCCCAAATCTGGGCCCATACAGCCCAAACTTGAGTTGTCAAAAGACTACAACAAAATTATTACAAAGTAGAACAACGTTCAACAATACAGTGTATAATAATACACAACTAAGTCTTCACTATTATTATCACACTATTTTACAACGCGTGAAGACTACGACAGCTTTCCCTCGGACTCTCACTCTATTCCCCGGCTAGACCCAGCTACGTTCTAATCTCCTGTTGAAAAACAATGGAACAAAAAAAAGGGTGAGCTCAAATAGCCCAGTAAAGAATATCATGACTAAGATAATGGCGAATAAATTATCATTAGTCTTCAACAATTGAGTTCTTGATAAAATACAATAGATTACAAGGTTTATATCAAAAACTGCAGTTAAATTCTTGAACAATGTTCAGATCAATAATAGCAGCGGAATGAGCAATCTATTAGAAGAATAATGTAGACTATAATGTCCACTCGGTTATCTTTTTAGGAAAAACATCATCAACTTTTATCATCTGAAATATCATTAGTCAAGATAATATAATTTCACAGTTCCTGATCATAATCATGCAGATCAATAGTTCATCTTTGCACTACGGGCCAAAGACATTCAATATAACACCAACGGTCATGATTATACCAGATTCAGCCTTTGGTCATAATCATACCAAACAACAGTTCATCTTTACACTACGGGCCAAAGAGAACATTCACCACGTGCCATAAAAGACACCGAACAGATGTATCGCCTTTAACCTATTATATCGCATTTAACCTATCATCTGTTCGACAATTATATCGCATCTGTGCTCCCGGCCACAGATATTCACAACAACTTGATTTTGGATGATTAGAATGATATAAATGATGAACAGAAGAAACAGGATAAACAATAAGTATCAAAAGTTTACTTTGAACAGATTCAAATAATGTCCAAATTGTCAACATGATGTGGAGTAAAATTTAAAAATAATATTCAAGATCCACAGTTCAGAATAACGGTTACAGTTCAATAGAAAGGTTCACGTAAATATGATGGTTCAATTGAAATGATGAAGTGCAACTATTATGGAACATATAATATTTTCAGGAATTATATAAGCAATAGTTCCATAATAAGTTTCGATTTAGGTGTATGAAAAAAAATAATATCCCTTACCGTAGCAGGTTTGATTAACAAAAGGTGAAGAAAATTAATATCCCTTACCATAATAAGTTTGAATAATGGAAGATGAAAAAGATGGTATCCCTTATGAGTATAAAGGAAAATAATATCACTTACGAATATGAAAGAAAATGATATTATAAACGAATATGCAATAAAAGTGTCATGTGATAATTCGTGTAGACAAATTATTTCCACAAGAGACAAATAAGAAATGAATACAAATAGTAATTCACCAAACATACAGTAATCCGCGTAGTTAGGTTATTCTCAGAGATTAATAAGGAATGAATACGAAAGGTTATTCACCAATAGGCGGTAATCCGCGCCGTAAGGTTATTCCCATAATTTAATAAAAATTGAATACGAACAGTTATTCACCAAACAGGCGGTAATCCGCGCAGTAAGGTTATTCTCAGAGATTAATAAGGAATGAATACGAAAGGTTATTCACCAACAGGCGGTACTCCGCACCGTAAGGTTATTCCCACAAATTAATACATAGAAATAAATGGCACATCTTATAAGTAAGAAAGAAGCGGTATTATTTTCGAGAATCAAATAATGATAATCCATTACCTTAACACGTGACTGAATATTGATTTAAATGAGGTTGATTAACTTGAACAGTACAGGTACACTTATAAATCTTCACAAATACTCAAGATGACTTAACTACTTACTGTTTCAGAAAAAAAATATATGAAAAAAAATTAAATTTTGTATTTCATAAAATTCGGGGTCTTACATAATAGTTTCTATCGTAACCATTCTATTGAACTATTACAGTTCATACATTAATGCGAATCAACTTATTCGGAATTCAACATATAACTATATACAACACATTAACATAAACTTTGCAAATTTACCACATATAATATAACAACTTCCTTTACAACCTTCTAAGTTGATCAATCTTTACACAATCCGATATTCTGGAAATTCATTTCTTAACCTGTAAAAGTTTGTATCATGCAAGTAATGAGCACAACGGCTCAGCAAGTTCAACAGTTTATACTTCACGTAGCACATACCTTAACATGCTCAGTGTGTGTCATACATCATGTGCTTGTGCTTCTATTATAGCAGTATATCCCACATCATTGCACAAAGTACACATAGTTGTCATGTTATCCACAGATCACATAACACATAATTTATATGCATTTAATCAAGTATTTACATATCATAACAGGCAACAATTAACATTAAAGGACTGAAGAACTTGTCTGTCGTCCAATTATTTAAATTGATAGCTCAAACCCTTAACTCGATCAGCCTATGATTATAAAATAATCAAATAATAATTATTTATCTATTTATGATATTAATTTAATTAATTAATATCATCTATACTGTAATTAACCCTACCCAACGATTTATATTAGGGTACCGGGTTAATTATTAATTAATATGGTTAATTATATTAACCTCGTTCCTTAAAATATTCCTTTAAATTAATATCCACCACCTTCAATATGGACAACCCAACTCATCGGATAAATTTTAGCATATTCGGTTGTCCGGATTTTTTTTTATATATTCATTTTCTAACCTTTAAACTCATTAGATTAATATTTAAAATATTTAAATATTAATCTCCAATATTTAATATTTTTACAAAAATATTAAATTTAATGCCCAAACATTATTTCTATATTTTTAGTAATTTTCTATAATTTTCTATGATTTTTAAATAATTTTTAAACATTTATTTCATTTAAAAACAATTTCTGGGTGCATTTTAATAATTTTCGCGGCTTTAGGGACATGACCGACATTAACAGAAAAGCTCAGGGGCTTATCCGTAATTTATGCGCCCCTAGGGATACAACCGAGATTTCTGAAAAAATGTAGAGGCATAACTGTAATTACACGTGGCTAAAGGACACGCTGGTCCTTTCTGAAAAAGTTCGGGGGCAAAACGGTCTTTTCCTAGTCGTCGGTCGCTGCGCATTGCGCGCGGCCTTCTCCCCTGTACCAGCCAAACGACGTCGTTTGGTTGTGCTGAACCGAGGTCTGCGCATTGCGCGGCCCCTTCTTCCGCGCGACCCCCCAAACGGCGCCGTTTTATACTGCGCCTGGCAAAAAAATTTGGCTGCCGCGCATTTTTCTTCTTCTTCTTCCATCCGTGAAACAGTGCATCAACTTTCCAATAATTCTCCATTTTTGCACATAATTTTCCCAACAAAATAACTCCAAAAATCACATAATTCATACTTAAATATCCAACAATTATTTGGAACCATTATTCTAATTATTTACTAATTTTTCTCAAAATTATTTTACTATCATAATTACTAAATAATTCCACTGAACTAATTTCTTTACATTCCTTGAAGCTTTTTCCTTCCTCTTCATGGCATAAAACTTCCTCTCTCTTGGTGGTGCCGGCATGGTAGTGGCGTCGGGTGGTGGTTGCGTTGCAAGAGGAAAAAGAGAGAGAGAGAGTGGTGTTCTTTTTATTTCTTTTTTCTTTCTCATTCCCATTTTCCTTCTTTTTATAATACTCAAACTTAACAAATTTTAACAATCAAATTGGTTCCACCGACCTTGCCACTTGAAACTTCCGAATTTTCCAAAATAGCGTGCACAAATATAATTTAATACATTACGTAATTGTTTCGTGTAATAAATATTGTATATATAATATATAAAATATTTATTTTAATCCACTAAAAATCATAATATGATTTATAAATAATATTAACACCTCTTTTGGGTACTTTTCTTGACAAATTTTGTACACGCATAATGACATGCATGTAATTATGTGAGATAATTTATACCTCCAAAAATCATAAAATAATTCATAGGACATATAAAATTTATTTTTTCATAATTTTTCACTTCATTACTTGGACAACATGTTACATTAACATGTTCACATTTCTGAAATATTATTTTTCATAAAAGTCATAATAATTCCATTAAACATAAATATAATTTTTAATAACTTAAAACATTCATTTTTCTTATTTATTATTCAATTTCTTTAATATTTACAATAATTTCTTTATATATAAATTATATAATTTATATATTCACATTCTCCTTTCTTAAATAATTTCTTAAATTCCTCCATAATTATCAATTAATCAATAATTTCACATTTATTAACTCTTTCATTATTTTAATTCTCTTATATAAATTATATAATTTATCCTTATATAATTTATATAATTATAATTTCCTTTAAACATCACTTTAATTTTCTTATATAAATTATATAATTTATTATTATATAATTTATATAATTACATTTCTTCTCAATCAATTTCTAAATTTCCACCATAATTCTTAATTAAATCAATAATTTCAATTTTATTAACTTCCTCATTCGCTTTTCATTTAAAATTGGATTAATTTAATTATTAATCCCTTAATTTCCATAATTAACAACATTTATAATTATCACTTAAACATATATATATATATATATATATATATATATATATATATATATATATATATATATATACACACACACACAAATGTATATATATACATATCTAATTTCATATATTTCACATTACCACATAACCTCAATTAAATCATAATTTCTGCATTTTCATAACAATTTAATTGTACAATTTATTGTACCTTTACATGGAATTTCTCTTATTCTTCATAAATTGTTTCCAAACAATTTATTTACTTTTTCAATTATTTTAAATCCACCCAATTCATCACCATCTTGGTACATATTTAATTTACCAATTAAATTCTTTCACACACTTTAAATCACCTACAACATAACTAATTTAAACAACTTTGATAATTTTATCAATTAAATTCTCATTTAATATTATTAAAGAAATCTTGAAAATTTGGGTCCTCACAATTGGACTAAGCAGAATTCGCAGATGACGAGTTCAGAAGGCACCCCAACCGAGTGACTGCACCCTGGTGCAGTGAACTGATTCCAGAAAAGTCAACGCAAATTTGACCACGCGATTTTGAGCAACTTTGATTCAAATTAGGGCTTTATTTCCATAGTTAATTAAAATTTCATTTTTAATCAAGTTTCCTATCAATTGTAGGAGTAGGATTTTATAGATTAGTATAAATAAACATTAAAACTTTTTAATTGATTTATTCATTAATTCATTCATTCATAGAGATTATTATTCAGAGCATGTCATGCTAATTTCTTCAATTCAGTTATAGGGGATTTCAAACCCGATTGCAATTAATGGTTAAATCAATTTACTAATATTATTTTTTTTCTTCTCTATATGAAATTGTTCATGATAATTTGTTTTAATTATTTATTTGATATTAGGTTTGATTAATTTAATTTTGACCTGTTGAGTTAATCAAATTATTATCAATTGCTAGATTTATGTATTATATTACGTGTAATTGATATTGTTCCTAATCGTTGGTAGTGAATAGTGATAGATGAATGCGGTTAAGATTTTGTTTATTACTATGATTATCATAATGTAAGTTAAACAGTCCGAACTTATGAAATTGTTGCTTAAAATAATCTAATTTCCTTGATATTAATGCTTCCATTATATTAAATTTAGAGAGCTTGTTCTATGTTGTATAATGATTAGAATCCAATGAAGAGCTTGTTTTGTTATATTGCAATTAAGAAAAATTTTGTGTAGCAGATCTTCTTGTTGCCTAAGGTTATTAATTTCATGAAAGATAGAAATATATTATAATTAGTTGATTTAATAATTGTAAGCGTGAGATTGAACTGAAGAATTGAAGTTTTTAATTCATTAGTTAAACTTATTAATTTATTATTGTTTATTTAGTTAATTAAAATTAATTGAATATCCTCTCTTTATTATTTGCTTTTAATTATTGCTAGAAACATTAGGATAAATAAAAAATAATAGTGTTCTCTGTAGGATCGATCATTGCTTGTTACTATACTGAATTTTGTGTTCATAGAGTATAAGTAAGGTTTTAATTTTGGTAGCGTAACGACAACTTCCCAACAAGCGTCCTTTGTATCTGCTAAAAGTAGCCATTTTTGGATAAGGCTTTGAAATCAATTATTTTCCTTTTGGCCAGCACAGACCTTTATCTGCAAGATAATGTTTGAAAGAAACGTTCCAATTATTTTGTTATAGGTCAACTATTGATACTTCGGTCTTTTCACTCTTCGATGTAAGCAGTACTACAATTTGGTGCAACACGATCTAAATGTAGCTCTACGATTTGATATAGCTTTGCAATTTGATGCAGTTCTACGATATAATGTAGCTTTGCAATCTAATATAACTCTATGATCTTGTGTAACTCCGTGATCTGATGTAGCTCTACGATCTTGCTTATTGACTTTACTCTATGATCTTGAACTTCTTGATTTTACTCTACGATCTTGAGCTTTTTGACTATTACTCTACGATCTTTGAGCTATTTGACTTTACTCTACGATTTTGAGCTATTTTGACTTTACTCTATGATCTTGAGTTTTTTCTTTACTTAACCACTTTGGTGAACTCTACGATTCTCTTTGCACGATCTTTGTTGTATTTTTACGATATTTTATTCCCTTCTATTTGATTATCTTGCTTTTTTTTCTTTTCTGAACTCTATGATGACCAAGTTTTGTGCTCTACTATCTTAAAGTTCTTCCAGACATTCTACGTTCTTCTTCTGATCTTTTTCAGATGCTCTTTTATTTAACGATCTTTGTCATTCTACGAATTTATCTTCATTACATGAACTTGAAGTGTTTGTTCAATCTACTCAACGATTCTTCTTTATTTGGAGTTCTTTTTGATCAACTTGTCACTCTACATTTTTCATCCTTCGTTATGTGATCTTGGAGTGACTGTTTATTCTGTTCTATGATTTTGCTTGACTTCTTCATTTGACCTTGCTAATTGTTCTGCACGACGATCTTCTTTGATCTTTAACTTTGTTCTTCGATCTTATAGTCTGCTCGACGATTCTTGATGATTCTACTAGACTTCTTCAACTCACCCTATGATCTCAGAGTGGATAGGTATTCTACTCTACGATTTTGTCTAGTCTATTACAAGCTCTATTTCTATGATTTTGATTAACCTGACAAGTTTGATTTCTAAGTTCTTTTACAATAGATTTACAACATATTCTCATTCATAAGGACTGTACAAAATTACTTGTTCATTACAAATATACATTAATAACTTTTTATCATATCTTTTGTCATCATTAAATCAAATGCATTCATTCAACTCAACTGCACTAACAAAGAATACTTCCATAATGTCTCCATGTTCACTTTACCATATAAACTGAAACCCAAAAATTGACATCAGGACACATCATAAACACTTCAACAATGTCTTGGTTCTAAATCTACAACAACAATATATCTTTTTGTGTTGAAAGAGAAAGGACATATAACCTACATGCAAAAATCTACAATTCCTTTATAAAATATACTCAACAACCCAATAGAATTTTATACTTCAAAAAAACAACTGAATCAATCACTTACCTTCCTTAATCTTTTTTGAAAGAAGCAAGCACAGCCTTCCTCCTAGTTTCCTTTAACCACTGAACAAACAATAAAAACAACCCCAATAATCTATGAGAATCATAACTCAAAAAAAGAAAAAGAAATATTACTTTGCCACATAGTTATTTTTTTTAACTTTCAGTAGTGATGCCTAAAGGTATTGCCATTGTTGATGTTATTAACATAGAAATATGCTAAACTTGCAACACTAGTAAAATGATAGTTTGTTTCATATTTTGTTTCCAAATTTAAATTGGCACACATATATAAATATATTGTAATAAATTTAATAAATAAAGTAACCCTATGTATCAGTATTATAGCTTTAAATAATTGACTGTATTCAAAGTGTACATGTATCTCATATATGTATTGGTACTTCCTGGATTCATCTACTCCATTCTTTAATATTAGAACACTTGTCATATATCTTTTCTTTCACAGGTGATTGGCATGCATTTTATGAATCCTCCGCCTATCACGAAGCTGGTTGAGATTGTTAGAGGCGCAGACACATCAGATGAGACATTTAATTTGACAAAAGCAGTTCAGAACCTTTTCTTTTGGAAATGATTTATACTCTTCTCCCAGCCCCCAAATTTACCAATATTCCATCAATCAAGATGCGCGGTTTCAGAACCGCTGACTTTGTGGCCTCTTATGGTAACTGAAACAAGAAGATTACACAAGTTAACTAGCGCAGCAACCAAGGAATTTTGAATAAATAGCCAAGAAATGGATTTGCTAATTAACCTTGTACAGGAAGTGCAATTGTAATTAGTTCTCCTGCTGATATATCAATAGCCTCTGACACATACCTAGGGTCCTAAACATTAAGCTAGAAGAGGGATATGAACAAATTCACAGTAACACCCTCACAATAACTCAGAAATTGGGAATAAAAATGCACAACCTGCCAGCTGATTTTTTTTTCTTTCTCAATTTTGTCAAATCAATTTCCATGTCAAATATAGAAAGTAAATTTAGCTACTAATTTGCATATAAAACAAGATACAATGGACAAATAAACTCCAACTCTGAGCGACAAAAATCAGGATAAACCAGAAGATCTAGGGTTAGAGGCTCCCATCTTGAGGCGCCGATCCGAGTTAGGGAGGCTCAGATCTAGGCGCCGTTCTTAGTGAGGGAGTTGAGGAGTAGCCGTTTTTTCTTTTTCTTTCCATGCGATGGGAAAGAGGGAAAATCTGCTGAAATGAGAGTGGGAGGGACGGGATGAGGTTTATTAAAAGTTGTACTTTATTTCCGACGAGATTCCGTCGGAAATATTCCGTAATGATTAAAGTTTTCGAGAATAAATTATCCGGGAAATCATGCGCCAAATTTAATGGTTATTTGCGAAAGAATTATTTTCGACTATTATCCGTCCAAAATAAATTGAGCCGCGAAGTTTGCCGCCAGTTTGTCTTTATTTGCGATGCGACGAAATTTATTGCCAAAAATTATTCCATAAGAAATAAGTTATTTTCGACAAAATTTAATCCGGAGGAATTAATTTCACGGAAAATAACTTTTTTTCTTGTACTGACACAAGAGTGATGCATAGTAGAATAAGATGAACATGAAAACTATTGCTATGATTAAATTGTAGATTGATTAAAATGTGTTTTATCATGTTTCCATGAAAGCTAAAGTCCATGTTTCTCTTGTAGAAATTGGAGCTCATGTATGAAAGAAAAATGATGTCGAAGTCTGTGAAATCTAGGTTTAAGGATGGAAACTCATTGCAGAATACCTAAATAGTTTTTTGAGTTTGATAAATCAGTTAAGTACGATGAAGATGGTTATTGATGATGAGATGCATACTTTGTTATTGTTAAACTCTTTATCTAATAGTTAAGAGACTCTAATTGTATCGTTAAGTAACTCTGCACCCAATGGTATGCTGATTATGGGTACAGTCAATAATAGTTTATTTAACAAAGAACAGAGACGAAGAGATACTATAGTTACTGATGCTGAGTCACAAGTTTTTGTTAGAAAAAGTACGTAGGGGCAGAAATAGAGAGAGAAACTCTCCTGATGATGACAAATCCATGGGAAGGTTAAGAGATAGAAAAGAGAATTTATTTTCACTACAAAAAATTGGGCCATGTAAGGCGAGAGTACATATTTTGGAAGAAGGAACAGTATAAGGAAAAAGATAAGGAAATGGACTCGATTGTGTATTTATCTGTCGTTGATGTAGCCATTGTTTATGATGGTCAATCCAAGTGCCAAGTTAATGATTGGGTGATTGAATTGGGTTTTTTTATGCTACTTCGCGTGGTGAGATTTTCACATCCTACACTAATGGTGATTTTAGTAATGTACGGATAAGAAATGAAAATGCATCCAAGGTCATTGGCATCGAAGATATTTTTTTGGATTCTATTAGTGGTTACAGGTAGATACTTAGAGATTTCAGACATATTCAAGATATCCACCTTAATTTGATCTTTACCGGTAAGCTTAATGAGAATGGTTATAAGAGTTACTCTGGTAAAAGTTAGTGGAAGTTCACTAAAAGATCTCTAGTGGTGACTTGATATAAGAAGGTAGACACTCTTTATACGATATAGGTGTATGTGGAAGGTGTTGAAGATGTGGGAAGTTAGGTGTAAAAAGATGTGGTATAAAATCATGCGAGATGGAAGAAAAGTCTTGTATAAGAATTACAAGAGGAAAGCTTTTTAATTTAATTGGGAAATGAACTAAAAGTAAAGAAAAAAAGTGATAGCTCGCAACCAGGTTATATGTAAAGAGGTTGAATGAATTTGGCAAGTACAAATCTATTAATTTTAAGTTAAATGATCCCATTAAGAAGAACCATGCTGATGAGATGAAGTTGGACATGACGATAGTTGAAAATTCTCAGAAGTTAGCTTAAGTTGAGTCAAAACTTCATTGGAATTAACTACAAATGAGAACTAATGGTCGGTGATCCCTTCTCTTTTGAGTTCAGAGGGGTAGTGTAACGTACCGAGATCTCACATTCCTTAATTATATTTGATTATCTGTTCATCAAACCTACCACGTATTTGGGCTCAGGAACTTACCACAATCATATGGTTGGATGAGCTTGTCCTAGTCAGGCCAAAGTCGCCCATTTGCTGAAGGGCTCCACCACATGACTATGAGTCATGAACTTACCATACGTGTCGATTCTCCGAACACGAACTTATCTTAACATCCTCTATCTATCCGTTATACACATGAGAAAAAAATCACCTTCTCAGCATACATATAGTGAATAGCACGACACCAGGTTTCAATTGATTATCACTATAGGAAGCTAAGTGGTCGTTAAACGAAACACAATCTCCTGCCCATATAAGAAATTGGTCAACTCAGCCACTAATCAATATAGGAAGTTAAGCAGTCTTCAAACCAAGAACAAGTCCCCTGCCCATACAAAGAATTGTTCAACTCAACCACTATATCAATATAAGAAGCTAAGCAGTTCTAAAACCAAGCACAAATTCTCCGCCCATACAAGGAATTGTACAATTCAGCCACTAACATGAGTCATCGATTAAAAACCCACAACCCTCTAACTTTTCTTAACTTAATATAAATTTTTTTATTAATTCATATTTTAACATAGATGACTCAGTACGAGCTCATCTCTCTAGATCATTTCATGACCTTATTAGCATTTTCTTTATGCTACTCAAAATCTTATAATAAGATATCTTCTATCACTTCTTCAGTTTAGGTACAACATGACCCTTTTCATTTCTCTTATATCTTCTCAAATCCACATTTGGATAATCTTCTACATATGAATTTTTCAAATTCATCTTTTATTACTTAAACTCTTCCTGAGTTTATTTATTTACCATTTTACTTATCTTCTACACAGTTATAGCCTAAGGCACTCTTACCTAAGGTTTATAACCTATCAGCTCTGATACCAACTTGTAACATCCCCAAATCCAGGTACCTTGTACCTTAGACTTGGTACGTCACGATACATCATCTTCATATATGTTCTATAACTAATGCGGAATATATAAACGTAAATTGTTTATTCTACAACATTTCCCAAGGTTTCTAACCTTAACTTACATATATACATTTAGATTCATAAAAAGGTTTACAAAATTACTTACATCATATAACAATTTAGTTATCTTGCATAACACTATAATCTTGTCTTTTGCTTCTGCCTCCGTCTCTCCTTGGACATTCGTATTATTCTGAAATTTGTTATTATTATATAGCAAGAGTGAGCAACGACTTTGCTCAGCAAGTTTAAATACAATAACGATATATCATGATTGAAAGAAAGAATAAGCTTTTGAATTTTCAACAATATAATAATTGTGAAAGAGTACGAATCATAATTTCAGTAATAGAATGACTGAATCAATTAATGTTGAGTGTCAATAATGACCATGAACAAATTTAACTGAACCTTATGGTAATGAAGGTGATCAGCCTTTCATACCTGATAAACACATGCAACATGCACTATGTGCGAATCAACAATTTAAAGAGGTGGAATAATTATACAGAATTAAACCACTAGCATGCTTGAAACATAATAACTTGAGTTTGAGTTAAGAACTGGAACAATAAAATAATATATCCTGCTCGAATATAAATTGAGTAGGGTTTAGGAAACTTGCATGTCTGCTCAACTACAATTAATGTCTAGCTTTAACTAACTGGCTTTGAAAGACCAAACATTAATAAAGTTGGTCTAATAATTAGTACGACGTATTTGCACAATTATACGCTCACTAAGGAACTTATTTACCACACATAAGTACTAACACATAATTTTCATCAGTCGAAATAATATTATGAACCTTATAGCCCCTCAATCAAATTAGGTTAATAATTTAATAAATTAAAAAATATTTTTCGTAATTGTTTGACACTTATGAAACCCTTAAACAACTTATTACAATTGTTTAATTAAAGCATAATTAAATTCAAATTATTTTATTAACTCAATCTCTATTTAATTACTATTTAATCTTGATTAAAAAGAAATTAATTCATTATCTTTAGTTATTACTTAAAATAAATAATAACTAATTGTACTTACTTATTATTTAATAATAATTAAATAATAAATAATTATTGATTTAATATTAACCTTCTTTAATTTAATATTAATCAACTAATACTTAACCAAGTAATTAACCTCACTTATTATTTAATTTAAGGAAATTAAATAATAGTTTACTAATTTTAATCCTCTTTAATTATTATTTAATGTCAATTAAATAATAATTAATTATTTAATTAATTTTAATTATTATTTAAGGTTAAATAATAATTAATTTATTTATCCTTATTTATTATTTAAATTAAATAATAAATTATTAATCTAATAACTTAATCTCCATTAATCATTATTTAATGCTAATTAAATAATAATTAATTACTTAATTATCCTTATTTATTATTTAATAATATTTAAATAATAAATAATTAATTTATAAATTTGTATCTCTCTTTAATTATTATTTAATAGGAATTAAATAATAATTGCTAATTTATCACCTTTATTTATTATTAACATTTTAAATAATAAATAAATAATAAATTTATTTAACTTAACCATGATTTAGTTAACTAGATTAATATTTTAAATATTTTAAATATTAAACTTAATGAAAAGTATCATCTCAAATATCATTTTTGTATTATTATTATTATTATTACTTTTGTTATAATTTAAATTAATTTTCAAATATTTAAATTAATTAAAATTAACCGGAATGACATTTCTGTAATTACGCCGAAAAATGAACGGAGAGGCAAAATTGTAATTTTCAGCAAAATCTGTTTCCCGCGCGTTGCGCGAGCTGACAAAATCTATGGTCCCAAAACAGTGCCGTTTTAAGGGCACCGTAGCTGGCTTCCGCGCATAACGCGCAGATGAAATTTTTATTCGCCAAAACGACGTCGTTTTGGCTCCGTGTCCGACAATAATAAATGGCTGGCGCGCATTGCGCGGCCACCCTTTTTTTTTTTTCCTCTTTCAGCAAATCGTGAACAGTGCCTATTTTAATTAAAATTATACCTTCAAGAAATCTTTAAGTCCTCAATAAAAATCCAAAAAAATTACCAATCACTTAATATCAATTTATAACATGAAAATTTAATTTTCCATGATTTAATACCATTTTGTTCATAAAAATTATTATATCACATAAACTACCACAAATTATAACTTTTTGTGTATAACTCCATTTTGAGTGATCCAAACTTTGTTTTTCTCATGATTTAATGTTCTATAATATTAGAACATTAAATCAAGGTATTATAAAAATTATTTTTGGTCATTATTTTGAGACTTGATTTAACATCACCAAACACATATTTTTAGCATACAAAATATATCAAAATACAAACCAAGCATATTAAACTCAAGCATGTCATAAATATTACTAATACAAATTACTAACTATATTAGCATATTTATACCAACATGATGGTTTAATTAATTTAAAACAAAAGTATATTTAAAATAACCATTATCTTGTTTTAATGGCTATCTTCCTTTTTCTTCCAAAATAAGTTGTGAAACTTGAAGACATGAACCAATAACTCCTTCTCTACCTTCTCCTTGCTCTCTCTCAAAATACTTACCCTCCCAAGCTATTTCTCTCAAACTCTCTCTTTTGGAACTTGGAAAAATAAATGAAGTGCAATGTCTACAATTTCAAGTATACTTGCAAAATTCTTAGATACAAAAATTATATCTATAATTCATGATGCTCCTACTTGGATACTTGCACAAGAAAGTTAGCCCATGACTTAGTTGGTGAGAGTTTTGTGGGAAAAGACTCACAGAAAAATTCAAAGCAAGCAACATAATTATTAAATAAATAAATAATAAAATAAACAATCAAACATTTCACTCTCTTTCTCTCCAACTTGCCGGCAATCATGTGAGCTTTATGTCCCAAAATGAATGTCACAAGTCACCTTTTTAATAAATAATAGATTACATAATTAAATTCCCAAATGGACTCAAGCTTTGAGCTTTATTTAAAATACCAATTGAGCTCCTATTAAATTGTTTGGGCTACTTGTTTGTCAAATTTTAATATTCTTCACTTGGGCTACTAATTGATCCATGTTGGACTAATTTAATAATTTACACATTAATTATTCAATCCATGATTAAATAAATAATTAGATGGGTCATTAACACTAATATTCAACAATTAGAAAGTAATTACAAAAATAAAACACACATAAAATAATTACAAAAACAACACAATAAATTCAAACCATTTAATTTCACATTAATAAGCAACCTAAAATCAAGGCTGCCATAATTCAAAATTCAAAATTCAAATCAAATGGATGAAAAACAAAAAAATATTTACTTAGAAACCTGCACATCGGACCTCCTCCCCCGCCTCCCTCCCCCGCCTCCAGCGCTTGGCCCCCCTCCTCCGCCAGCTTTCTCTCTCCTCCCCACTCCCCCACCTGCCCTTCCTGCCTCTCCCTCCAGCTTTCTCTCTCCTCCCCACTCCCCCGCCTGCCCCTCCCGGTGATCCCCCTCGTCGACCATACATTAACGAGAGTGGTTGTGGACTAGTGGTGGTGGTGGTGGACTGGTGGTCGTCCGTCCTCCATATAATCCATTACCGCCGTTGCCATCCATTACCACCGACGTCCTTCATTCCCTTCGTCGCCATGAAACCCATTGAGAGAGATTTACAAAAGAATATGGAGGTAACCAATTACTGAATGAAGGTAAACAACAATAATATGTACGTAACCAAACACTAGAAAGTAACCAACCTTTAATACACAGGTAACCAACCTTTAATACACAGGTAACCAACCTTTAATACAACGGTAACCAAATCTTAATACAAACGGTAACCAAACTGTCATATAAAGGTAACCAACCTTCAATACAAAGGTAACCAACCTTCAATACAGAGGTAACCAATCTTTAATATAAAGGTAACCAAACTTTAATAGAAAGGTAACCAAACTTTTATGAATATTTGGTTACACATAAAAACTAAAATGGTTACCGCTGTATAAAGATTTGGATACCAACTGGAATATAAAAAAAATGTTTACTGTATTAATTTTTTTTTATCACTATTTGGTTACACACAAAAACTAAAATGGTTACCTTCGTATAAATGTTTGGTTACTAAATAGAATATAAAAAAAATAGTTACCGTATTAAAAAAACAATGCCAGAAAGGGATAAAGGATAAGGGATGGGGAGGCAGGAGAGAGAAAATCTGGAGGAGGCGAAGGCAGGCGAGGGAGGGGAGGCGGGGGGAGGGGGGAGGGAGAGGGGGGGCAGGCGCTGGAGGCGGTGGGAGGGGGGAGGGAGGCGAGATCTGGAGGCGGGGGAGAGCAGTCGGGGGAAGAAAGAAGGAGGCAGATGGAGGGGAGGGGATAGGGGGGAGTGGGGGTCGGCGGCTGGGGAAGGGGGAGGCGGCGGCTGGGGGTTGGTGGTCGGAGGGGGTGGGGGGTTGTGGTGGAGGGGAGGAGGGACGGGGGCCGGAGTGGGTCGGCGGCTGGGGAAGGGGGAGGCGGAGGGGGCAGGCGGGGGAGGGGAGATCTGGAGGAGGGGAGAGGGACGGCTGAGGAAGGGGGAGGCGGAGGGGGCAGACGGGGCAGGCGGGCAGGCAGGAGGGGAGATCTGGAGTAGGGGGAGGGAGGCGGCCATGGGAGTGGAGCGGCAGATGGAGGTGGTGGTCGGCAGGAGAGGGGAGAGGGAGGAGGCGACGGCTGGGGGTGGTGGTCGGCAGTAGAGGGGAGATAGAGGAGGCGGCGGCTGGGAGTGATGGTCGGCAGTAGAGGGGAGAGGGAGGAGGCGGGTGGATGAATTTTGAAGAAATAAATTTTTGTTTCTTTTGTATGATAAGGATGTCAATGAAGATATTTAAAATTTAAAATATTCACCTAAATTAAGGGATACTAAATATAATATATTAATTTTGTAAATAAATATGAGGAAATGTATTACTTTTGTAATTATTTTATGTATGTATTTTTATTGTAATATTTTAAAAAAATGTATTGGTAAATGTAAATCTCCCTAATTAGATTGAATAAATATTTAAATATACTAACCCATTAGTATTAAATTACTAAATGGACTAATAAATATTATTATTAATATTTCACATTATTTACATTAATTAATAATCATATTAATTAATTTATTATATTTAATTAACTCATTATATTCAATTTAATTAAATATTTAATTAATAAGAAACTTATCAATTATTTTGATATTAAAACTTAAGAGTTTGTTCGCTAATAACAATATATATAATTTATATATATATATATATATATATATATATATATATATATATATATATATATATATATATATATCATTTATACACATTACCTTACATCAAAAATAATTTCACAATAAATTATGAAATTAAAATAAATACAATATATAATTTAATATATATTATTTAGGCCATAAATTAAATTATTTAATACATTTACATTAAATAATTCATTTCTCATCAATTATGGAAATAAATCCATTTACCCGAAAATACATTAAAGTAATAATATATTTACCCAATTTCTTATTTAAATAATTTATTAAATTATTTAATTAATATTACACAAATAATTGTATAATTAAATTTCTCGCTCCCATAAATCATTTACAATGATTTATTTAATTATAGAATATATATTCATTTAATATATTCAATTACTATTTAAAATTACTAAATTAATTTAATCCCTTTATATATATATATATATATATATATATATATATATATATATATATATATATATATACATACATATATATGAAATTAAATATTGTACAATATATATAATTACTATTCTCCCTTTATTAATTCAACTACTTTATATAATCTATAATTATATAAATTACATAATTATTCCTCACAAATAATTTATCAATAATCAGCAAAAATATTGATTAATGAGTATAATCAATATATTAACTAAATTACTTCCACAATAAATCTTTTAATTCAAATCGGATTAATTCAATATTAATCCATTTATTTACCATAATTTATTTAACTATTAAATTATGTTACTAAATATGCACATACATATATTCATATAGATACATATCTAATTTATACGCAACCACGTCGCATAATTACATAACTCCACTAATTAATTCTCTTAATCTAATTAGACTTGTTATTAGTCAAGCTTATTAAAATATCACTTTACTTGCTAACTTATCAACAACAAAAATTTGATATCACCATATCTAAGTTAGTCCATTAAATTTAATTTGGACCTCTATTTATCTACCACTACTAGGTTATCAAACTCCAACCTTTATTAAATATTAGATATTTTATTTCTAATTCATTTAAATATCCGGGATATTACACACGTAGTACTCCTTAATTTAATTTTCAACACGTAGTCATGTTAAAACATATATCATAAAGATGTTTGTATTCATATTCTTTTCAAACAATGCCTAGTATTTGATAGAGTTAAATTATACAATATTTTTAATCCATAATACTTAGTTTTTATATTTATTGTATGCTTAAATGTTTAATTATTTAACTTATTTTGGTTTTAATAGGTTTTATAGGGTTTTAGTTAATTTATGTTAATTTAGTTAATTTTATAGTATTTTTATATTATTTTTAATCCCTAATGGCATTTTTGTAATTTCAGCAAAGCTTGAGGGCATATCTGTAAAATCAGGAAAGACCGGTGGCAATTCAGTAAACTCTGGAAAAGTTGGCGACCGCGCAATGCGCGCGGATGGGGAGTCAACAGCAAGGAGAAAAACGACGTCGTTTCGGTCTAAGAAAAGCGGTCGCACAATGCGCGGCCAAGCAGTAGAACGGAGGAAGATGGAAACGACGCCGTTTCGCCAAGAGGGAAGCGTCTACACAATGCGCGGGCTGGCGTTGACCCCGCATTGGTACTGTAGCGAAGGGGCTGTTTGGTTGCGTGTTAATTGGTCAGAAACAGATTATTTCACGAATTGAGCATTAATTTGATTTCAAATTGGATTTTAATTCCAATTAGGGTTAAGATAATAATTATTTTATTTTTCTATTATTTTTAATTGTAAATCCTATTAGGGGTTGAACAAGTTAGGAGGTTTATGGAGCCTATAAATAGAGGGCTTGAGACATATTGTAAGACACAACTCTCATTAGAATAAAAATTCTCTTTTCTATTCTTTAGTGTGCTCTACTATTATGAGTAGTTAATTTATTTTTCTTGGTTTAAGTGATTGAAGCCATCAAAATTTATACGCTGTGAGATCTAATTTATTTTAATTGTTCAATTTATATTTTGATTATTGAATATTCTTCTATGTTTAATTTTATGATTGATTTGTTTAATTGCTAGAAGGCCTACTAGTTTATTATTCATATTAATCTACAGCTATTTGTGAAGCAACTAAGTTTAATAATTGTTTTGCAGATCAAAAGATTATTTTATCTTAGGAAGAATATTCATCTAAATTAAATGCAAACACGTGGCTTGTGTTGTTTAGTTCTACGATCTCTCTAATTCTTAAAGTTGTTATTAAATTAAATCTTTAGCACGTGTCAGGGGTTGTTTAATAGTAAGGGTATTTAGACCACGTGGCTTTACTTATCTAAAATTAAGGAGAGAGGAGAAAAATTATTCCACTTGCGAGTAGTTATTTCTACGGTGAATCTTCAAAATATTAATTGATTTATTTTTGCATCAGTGATCAGTTATAAATTCTTGATGGTGGATATTGACTTAAACCAAGGTTTTTTCTTCTCATTTACTTCACTAAATTACTTGCATAATTAGTTTTATTTAAATTATTTCTTTGATTAAAAAAAAACCCCCAACTTTTGTTTGCGAAAATATAAAATTAAATTAATCATTCTCTATAGGATCGTCTCTTGCTTACACTACTACATTAATATTTTTCCAAAGTAAGATTTTATTTTTGGGTGCTTGCGACATCACACCAAATTTTGGCGCCGTTGCCGAGGAATGATTTTAATTTAATTTTGTGCTTTTGTAAATATATATTTAATTTAGTAATTCTTTTTTTTTTAGATTTTATTTTTCTAGTTTTTCATAATTTAATTTAGTTGTGCAGGTTCAAGATGGAATTCATGCATGATTATGTCAATGAGGTAACTATTTCTTCTCTTGAGCAACAAATTGATACCCTAACTTCTCTTGTTTATCAAATGGTTGCAGGTAATGCACAACGAATGGAAGCTTGTAGGATTTGTGCGGTGGTAAGACATCCAACTAATATGTGTCACATTCTTCAAGAGGAGTCCTATGAGTAAGTCAATATAGCAAGTGGTTTTTCTGGTCAACCCCAATAGAGATATGATCCATATTCGAACGAATATAATTCGGGATGGAGGGATCACCCTAATTTTGGCTATGAGAATCCACAAATGAATCCGCTCGCAAATCAGAATTTTTCAAGCTATCAACAATACATGCAGCCATATTCTTAACAACACCAGAGTCAAACAAATACTTCTGATATGTCTTTAGAGGATATGATTAAATTAATTGAAATTAATAATTTGCAATTTCAACAGGATAATTTGCAATTTCAACAGGATACTTTGCAATTTCAACAAGACATGCAGGCACGTATTCAAGAAAATAATGCAATTATTCAGCGTTTGGGTACTCAAATGGGACAAATCGCAATCGATCAATTGGAGGAGCAAAGTTCTATGCAAGTACCTTCTCAAACGATGGATAATCTCACGAAGAATACAAGTGCACAATCGTTAAAAAGTGGTAACGATGTAGAAGATCCAGAAAAGACAGTCTCTCCTTCACCGAAGCAAGAGAAAGCAAAAACCATCAATGAAGCGGACATTGTTATATAGACAATGATGTTATTTTTGATGATGACATGCCTAAGGATCCCATTCCGAATATAAAGACTCTCTCCAATCATATTAAATATTTATTCGTTGAAGAGGAGGTAAAACGTTCATGTCAAGTGCAAGGGAGACTGAATCTACCAATAAAGAATGACGTGATGGATGGGGTGCTCAAAATTCATGAAGTTTGAGTGACGTAGTACTTTGGCCTGCTGTCGAGCCAATGACAATAAACAAAGGCGCTGCTTGGGAGGCAACCCAAGGAGAGTATAATTTTCTTTTTATTTTATTTATTTGTGCCTTTTTTCTTTGCATCTTACTTTACATTGGGGACAATGTAAATTTTAAGTATGGGAGAAGGGATTTAGGATATTTATTTTATTTTTAGGGAATTTTAAAATTTTTTTTTTTGTTTTTAAAAAAACAAATTTGTTTTATTTTTAGAAAATTTTGAAATTTTGAAATTTTGAATTTTGTGGGTATATTCACTGCAAACCCTCACGAGACACAACTCGCCCACTTGGGGTAACCTTGGGGTTTAAAGGCTTGTTGCACATGTTAAGTGTAACCGCGTTTCCTACAAAAATAGGGTACTTTTTTTATTTTATTTTTAGGATGAGTCACTTGAGCAATGAGTTAATTGAATTTTAATTTTCAACCAATGATAAAATTTTAACTTTTATTTAATAACTCTTGGAAAATGATAATTTTTTGCTTAGTTTGAATTTTTGACTTTTTATTGATAATTACTTTGTTTGAGATCCTTTAACTTTTTATGCACTTATATCCATTTGTTTGAGCTAGTTTAAATTTAGAGAAAGTTTATATGGTTAAATGCTTATGAAAAATATTTTTGAACTCTATATCTTATTTGATCATTGTTTGAAGTGAAATATAAGGTAAAATATAATTTGAAAAAGATGATTTAGGTAATTTTTCTAGGATTATTATTGAAGGAAAAAATCTTGTGGTGGGTTGAGATGGAGCGTAAAACGCACTCACTCATAAACACATGAAAAAGCGAGATGGAGCGTAAAACGCACTCGCTGTGAGATAGAGTATAAAATGCACTCATCGTGAAAAGAAAAGAAAAAAGAGAAAGAAAGAAAAAAAAATGGGATAGAGCATAAAATGCACCCATTAAAAGAAAAAAAATGAAAAATTATTTGAAAAAAATGCATATTAATAATCCTAGTGTATATAATTGTTAAAAACCTTTTGATCTTCTATTTATATGTGTCTATATTAATGGAAAATGATGTGAAAAGTAAGACTATAGAGTTTTGTTGTTAAACTAATTATTTTTGATATCATTTATGAGACATTTAATTATGTGAGCGGATTTAAGTTTTTTTGTTAGTTCGATACATTTGGATTCACACACACACAAGGTCTTGAGTAAGTAAGATTAATAAATATGTTAAAGTTCTAGATTTTGCATGATTTTGAAATTTTCCTTGAGTTATCATTTGAAAAAATCTTTGAGGTTGAGGTTGAAATTTATATTGATCTGTTGCTCAAGTAAGTAGTTTGGTTATTATTTTTAGTTTTTGTTTTGCCCGAGGACGAGCAAAAAGCTAAGTGTTGGGGTATTTGATAGAGTTAAATTATACGATATTTTTAATCCTTAATACTTAGTTTTTATATTTATTGTATGCTTAAATGTTTAATTATTTAGCTTATTTTGGTTTTAATAGGTTTTATAGGGTTTTAGTTAATTTATGTTAATTTAGGTAATTTTATAGTATTTTTATATTTCTTTTTATTTATGTGTTTTTATTTCTTTTTAGTATTTTAGGTGTTTTACTTATTATTATGTGTTTTTAGGATTTTTAGTATTTTTATATTATTTTTATTTATTTTATATTTGATTTTGTAGGGGAATAAAAGTCTAATGGCATTTTTGTAATTTTAGCAAAGCTTGAGGGCATATCTGTAAAATCAGGAAAAACCGGTGGCAATTCTGTAAATTTCGAAAAAGTTGGCGACCGCGCAATGCGCGCGGATGGGGAGTCAGCAGCAAGGAGAAAAACGACGTCGTTTCGGTCTAAGAAAAGCGGTCGCACAATGCGCGACCAAGCAGTAGAACGGAGGAATATGGAAACAACGCCGTTTCGCCAAGAGGGAAGCGTCCGCGCAATGCGCGGGCTGGCGTTGACCGCACGTTGGGGCTGTTTGGTTACGCATTAATTGGTCAGAAACAGATTATTTCGCGGATTGAGTATTAATTTGATTCCAAATTGGATTTTAATTCCAATTAGGGTTAAGATAATAATTATTTTATTTTTCTTTTATTTTTAATTGTAAATCCTATTAGGGTTTGGTTTAGGAGGTTTATGGAGCCTATAAATAGAGGGCTTGAGACACATTGTAAGACATAACTCTCATTAGAATAAAAATTCTCTTTTCTATTCTTTAGTGTGCTCTACTATTATGAGTAGTTAATTTATTTTTCTTGGTTTAAGTGATTGAAGCCATCAAGATTTATACGCTGTGAGATCTAATTTATTTTAATTGTTCAATTTATATTTTGATTATTGAATATTCTTCTATGCTTAATTTTATAATTGGTTTGTTTAATTGTTAGGAGGCCTACTAGTTTATTATTCATATTAATCTACTGCTATTTGTGAATCAACTAAGTTTAATAATTGTTTTGCAGATCAAAAGATTATTTTATCTTAGGAAGAATATTCATCTAAATTAAATGCAAACACGTGGTTTGTGTATTTTAGTTCAACGATCTCTCTAATTCTTAAAGCTGCTATTAAATTAAATCTTTAGCACGTGCCGGGGGTTGTTTAATACTAAGGGTATTTAGACCACGTGGCTTTACTTATCTAAAACTAAGGAGAGAGGAGAAAAATTATTCCACCTGCAAGTAGTTCTTTCTACGGTGAATCTTCAAAATATTAATTGATTTATTTTTGCATCAGTGATCAGTTATAAATTCTTGATGGTGGATATTGACTTAAACCAAGGCTTTTTCTTCTCATTTATTTCACTAAATTACTTACATAATTATTTTAATTAGTTTTATTTAAATTATTTCTTTGATTAAAAAAAAACCCCCAACTTTTGTTTGCGAAAACATTAAATTAAATTAATCATTCTCTGTGGGATCGACTCTTGCTTACACTACTACATTAATATTTTTCCAAAGTAAGATTTTATTTTTGGGTGCTTGCGACATCACACCAAGCACTTACATCTTTTTAAATTCAAACCATAATATCCGTTCGACCACATATGATCCAGATTTACAAAACATTGCCTCGAACACAAAAGTTGGATTTTAACATAATAACCCCTAATAATACAAAAGACGGGGTATATCACCAACCATTCCACTTGATGTTTAAAAGTCTTGGGATTCACAAAATTACAAAGCATAAATATAAAAACTAAAGATAAAGCATTCCGCGCTTTTTGGCGCTCTTGAATTCTTCATCTCCCATTTCCATCATTCTCTTCTGACTCACCAAGCGTCGTTTTTGTCCTTCTTTCACTGGATAGTGGTGAATCCTGGACTACTACCTACCAAAGGCGGTCTTGAACGCATAGCCCATCTTATCCATTCTTGCGCTCTTGCCACTAACCTCTTTCTCTAGGTTATGGATCCTATCCATGGCATCATTCCGTTGATGACTCAAGCGAATTCTAGCTATAATCTCCTCATCCCAGTGGACATGAAAGGCCTCTTTCTCATTTTTCAGGTCCACCATCTTATGCTCGGCCTCGTGATGCTTCTCACTTAGCTCGATGTTTCTTGCCACCAGTTGATGTATCAACGACTTATATTGTTCCTCCATGTACTGATTGTTAGGGTTTCGACACAATGAAAGTAGCGAAATTTAAAAAAAATTCCAAAATCCTAAGACAGGATCCAAGCGAAAACAGATCAATCCAGAGGTTTAAATTATTTTACCGATTATCCGAGATGGACAGGAGACGATGAAATTCTAGAACGGCTTCGAATCTTCAACGCAATCCAGCGACTGCGTCTCTACGGTATCCACACGAACGCTCTGCTAATCGTCCCACGATCTGCAGCAAAAGGAACTGCGGTACTAGCCACCAAGATCAGGATTTTCCAATTATTTTTCTCTCTAGCCTCTTTCTGAAAGCGACTAGGGTTTTTGGTTTTTTGTTCCTTACGTGATTAAGACTACTGATATATCATATATATAGCAGTTAATAGAAATTAACCAAAACCTAATTTAATTAGAAAAATAAAATTCGAATTTATATATATTATATCTTAATTAAGTCTAACTTAATTAATATACATATATATAAATTATCCTATTAATTTAAATTCGTAATTTTAAATACTATCAATCATATTGACATATTTAAATACTTACAATTTAAATTAATTCATTTTTAAATACGTTCTAAGTGTGTGACCCTATAGGTTATTATTATGTTGGCAATAATTTTAAAATCATATTATAAAATTATAAACAGTGAGCGGCATCTAGTAATGCATCACTGTTACCCAAATAATAATAAGATCGGTGATTCGATGCAACCTTTTCGTGACCAATGTTTCAATGCAATTTAATCCTTTTAACCTTGACATCCTAGATTAAACTCGAGGCATGAAAAGTGTCACACTCTTTATAATTTAATCTGAGTTTTCTTGATCAATGAGTAGACTATATGAAACAAATCACTATTTAAGCATGGTCATGCATTTCATAGTCCTACTCAATCAAGAGGCCTATGGATATCATCCATAATATATAGGAGGGTTAAATTCCATTTAGATCACTCATATTCCTCACACGATTCATGATGTACCCAATAATCACCTTTATTGTCCACCCTATTAAAAGTGACATTTGATGATATCAAAGTGCATAAATTCTCGTGTAATAATATAGTGATCTCAGGTCGGATGATCATTACATCATTGTCACTATGAGAATTTCTTATGACACTTTGCATAATGCTCCACGTAGAATTTTCATGGTGGGTCAGTCCAGTACATTGTTCTCTAATATGTACCTATGCATTGACTCAAATATCTCATATATTTATGACCAATGAGATTTGGCCATCAGTCAATCCACATACTAGTCTCAATACATCATTGTTGTCATATTAACAATGATACTCGACTAGGGACATTTAAGAGCAATGATACTAATTGTAATTATATAATCTCATGTTCAAGTCACATACTTGAAGCTATATAATTCGTATCACTATTCTAAGGACTTTTATTATGCTAACATTTATATAACGCAGTAAATGAAATCAAAATAAAATAATTTATTTATTCAATCAAATATAATATAAAAAATGTTAAGCAATTACATCAAATAATTAGCCTCTAGGGCATCAACTCTAACACTGATGTACCTGATTCTCTACTTCGAGCTATTGGACCTTATCCTCCAGCTCCTGAATCTGATCCTTCTGTTGTCCATTGAAGTCCTCCTCGAATGACAATGGTCCATACAAGAATACTCATATCTCTTCTCTTTCGTCTGCCTCCTTGGGCTCGCTGTCAGAAGGAGATGCCACTGCAGTAATTGATGTCGTTGCAATTGGTTCCTCTAATGCCACTTGCTCTTCTTGTGGCTCTTCTTCATGGATCTGGCTATCCTCACCTCTTTTTGACATCCTACACTATAAATGACTTGATTACTCCTTGTAACAATCTTTTATTTACACATAATCACATATGTTCGTAAATTTTAATATTTGATGAATTTCCACAATTCACTTCTTATAACTCGAAATGAGTTTCACTACAGTCATATTCTAAAGGTTTTTTTGCCCACCTAAGGTTTATAACCTATCAACTCTGATACCAACCTGTGACACCCCTAAATCCGGGTTCTCTAAACCTCGAGTCTGGTGTTTACGGTACAACATCCATACACAATTATCTACCTATTCAATCAATAAATACAATAATTAAATACATCATTCATCTTAAAAATATAATATCTCAGGTTTAACTAACCTTCATTACACAACGTTACATCATAACAAAAGTCTTTAGAACATAAATTTAAAAGTTACATAGAATAATAATAAAACAGCTACTCCTTAACTTTCCCTTTACCCTTGTCCTTCTTGGAACCTTCCGAGAACTCAGGTTTTGCTGAAAGGTTTAGTTTAAGCAAGTGTAAGCAACGAATAGTTCAGCAAGTATATACAATGGTTTATAGTATTATAGTTCGGAATAATGATAACATTTTTTTTAAATTGGACAATTGAAAAAGATGCATAGGCATTTACTTTATTTTTTAAAATCAAATAATTTGAATGATAATGGTCAAGTTACCTTGAACTTCGTTAAGATTATTGACATTATGTAAAAGATGACAATAACCAAAAGTCATAAGACCAATATCGTTAAGACTATTAACAATCTATATAGCAATTGATAATAACCAAAGATGCGTACTTTGGGGAATCAGCCCATTATACGGATACATTGTACACAATATAAAACATCTAGCGACGCAACCACACCATATAGGAATTTTATCCAAAATTATAGTTTTAAGCCCCTGCTATGAGGGTTGTTCATTTCAGCTTTAACAGATACCGCAGTAGTACAATATGGTTTGGTTTAACATTAAAAATTATAGAATCCCATCTATTATAACATTTTTGATCTAGCCGAACAATGGCTTAGACCCGTATTTCATAACAGTCATGCATAAGGGCTCTAAAACGTAAAACCGGTTCAATAATTGAAAGACTTTTGAAATGCACGTAAATGCGATCATGGCATATAGATATTTAAAATCAAAATATTTGCACGGAATAATACTGTGTGCATAAGTAAAGGAAACTTGTTCAATATAATTTGAGTAATGTTAGGAACTTGCCTCAATTGTCGTTTACGCTTAACGTTAACGTTTCGCTATGTCTACCGCCTACATAGTTAACACTGTCGGCCCACTAATTAGCTTTCGATCATAGACGTTATTCTAGTTGCTTAACTTTGGTATGTGCTAGTTTTAATACACAAGTTTGACTTATACCTAACACGTAACCTTATAATTAAACATACATATATTGGTTATAACCCATATAACACGTAGCATTTATCGTCTTCTCGTGGAACTTGGCTAACTTAGGCGCATAGTGTGTGACCACTTATCAAGTCAAGCTTTTACGCATTGGTTAGTATTACAAGCAATCATTCTTATATATAAGCTTACGCGTAACACGTAACATATAGTTTAGGCATTTATGGCATAGGTCCATGTATCTTAGTTCAAGACATGGTATTTTGTTTCAAAAGTCACTCAAATTAGGTTTGTTATATCAATTCCTTTTATCTAAGGCTCAATCTGCATGTTATAACATTCATGTAGTTCTATTAAATCACATATAGACATGCACGACAACCATATAGTAAAAATTGGAAAAATTACACAACTTACAAACAGCAGGGTCGAGCGCAGTTGTGCTTAGTTCACCGCAGGTGCGCTACACTTTGAAAAATCGATAGAAGGTTCAGGCGCAACTGCTCTCACTATGACCGCAAGTGCACTTCATCAGAAAAGGTTAGCCGCAGCTGCGCTCATCATGACCGCAAGTGCGCTCCAGTACAAAATCGTTGACAGAATAATCGGGTGCAGCTGCGCTCGCTCACTTTGAGCGCAAGTGCGCTCGGCCCAGATTCCAGAAACTTAGCTTTTTATCCAGCTTTTGATGTTCTAAAGCGTACCAGTAAACCTTAGATATTTATACCATTCATGATATTCTTATTTCCAAACTTATAACATGCATTTCTTGGCTCATTTACAAAGCATGTTTGACACTTTAAGTTTTGAAAAACCTCTTTCATATCACATAGCAATAATTGGATTTATTCGATATAACATGCTTCATCGATCATCACATGATAGGCCTACATGACTACCATGAAGCTTTGAAAGGTCATTTTGGTATGCTAGGGTCTTAACATATATATGACCATTTGTTAATTTTGGAAAACATGTACTTGCATGGTAAAGTATTGAAATATGCTGCAGAAAAGACTTCCATCAACATTTAACATACATGCATAATCTCCTAGTTAATCATATATACACATATACCTCCTTGGCATGAATCATCCTCAATACTACAATACTACATTCACAAGAGCACAAGCATAAATTCCATGGATTCACATAACACCCACAATATATTTTTTTTAAATGATTTGTTTTAAAAACAACTCTTGATTGGCAAATCTCATAAGAGCATTTCGTTGAGAACTTTGATCGAACACTTAGCATGCATGTATTAATTTATATCAAAAACACACATGCATATACATCATAGAGCATATAACTCTAGTCATACATCCAACCTTGTATCACTGGGTCCTTCATAACCCCCAAAATCACAGCAACAATCAACTCCCACAACACAAGAATGACTAATGACAACCTTATGCACTAATTTGTGAGTACATAAATCTAAAGATTTAAGATAGAAGGACTTTTAAACCTTTAAGCTAAGCTTGATGATTGGAATGCTACTTTTGGTTTCCTTGAATTATTGAGGGCTATAATTCCTATTGCTGGAGCCATGCATTATACCTAAAGATGTCACAGTATAACAAAATAATTATTTTCAAAATAGGTATCATAGTATAATGAATTTCTATTCAGACTATAGATGAATGAGGCGACGAAAGTCGACTGGCCAGTTAGGTGCTACAAATGCATTTAGAACTGGTTACGAAGTGTTACTGGATTACGTGTATAGTCACAAAGAACATGTTAATGCTCAAAATAAGATAAGATGTTCTTATTTGAAGTGTAAGAATATAAATTATGCGGACAAATAGATGGTCACCTATTATTTACTTGTTAAGGGGTTCATGAATAATTACGAAGAATGCTGGTGGGCAAATGGGCAGAAAAGATAGAGTGGCATCGCATAGATATAGAATCCAAATAGCAGTACCCCTCTTATGAATGACATGGTTTAGGATATTACAGGATCGGATTTTAATTAGGAGCAAGGCAGAGATTAAGTTATAAATTCCGATGCCAAAACATTTTTTAAGTTATTGGACGATGGTAGCGAACCATTATGGCTTGGTTGTACCAAGCAAACTACGTTGTCTGTAGTGACAACATTACTTTACATCAACGTTGATCACAACATGAGCCATGAGTGTTTTGAGTCGCTCTTGAAGGCCATGAAGAGTATGCTGCCTTATGGTGAAAAATTGTCCAATAACTATTACTTTTGTAAGAAATAGTAAAGAAGTTGGGGCTTGAATATCAAAAGATTGATGCATGTCTGAACAATTGCATATTTTTCTATAAGAAAAATGAACAAAAGACAAAGTGCACGGTGTGCAGTCAAGATCGGTTTAAGACTATTAAATAGGGTATGACTACGAAAAAAACAAATATACCTTTTAAGATTTTAAGGTATTTTTCAATTACACATAGACTAAAAAGATTGTATATGTCTTCAAGAATCGATGAAAATATGACTTGGCATGCGAGAGATCTCCAACTAAAGATGGAGAACTTAACATCACAACTATAGATGGGAAGGCTTATAAGGATTTCAATGTAGCACATCTTGGGTTCACGTTGGAATCGTGAAATGTGAGACTTGGACTGTCCACCGATGGTTTCAATTCTTTCAGCAACTCAGTTGTTCCGTACTCCTGATGGCTCGTGATAGTTACTCTGTACAACTTGCTCCCTTAGAGGTGTATGAAATAACCATATTTGTTTTTATCACTGATGATTCCCGGTCCCAAGAGTCCTAAAAAGAATCTAGATTTTTACTTGAGACATCTTATAGACAAGTTAAAGGTATTGTGGGAGAATATAGTACAAAGTTGGGATGTTTCGACGAAAATAATTTTCATCCTTAGGGTTGCAGTTATGTGGACTATTAGTGACTTTTTTGCTTATGGTATGCTATTTGGGTGGAGTGCACATGAGAAGATATCTTGTCCATATTGTATAGAGCATACAAAGTCTTTCAACCTATGACATGGTCTAAAGCCTTGCTGATTTGACTGTCATTGTCATTTCTTACCGGTAGATCACCCGTTTTGAAGAAAAAGAGAAAAAATTTAAAAAGTGAAAGTAGAGAATGATATGCCTGTACCACGACTGTCTGAGGTGGAGATGCGTGACTGTGTGATGAGATTGTTGGTAATCCCATTCGGTAAAAGTGCTTCCTTAGAAATAATCAATAGGTTTGGTGATTCTCATAATTAGGTTTGAAGAAGCATTTTTTAGGAATTGTCTTATTAATTGGTCTACAAATTTGATTCGTCATAATCTAGATATAATGCATATTAAGAAAAATGTGTTCGACAATATATTTAACACTGTGATGGGTGTTATAGGCAAGACGAAAGAAAATGATAAGGCATGGTTAGAGATGAAAGATTTTTGTAAGCGTTCTGGATTATAACTTTATCAATCTCCTAATGAAAAGATAGTCAAACCACATGTAAAGTACACATTGTCCAAATAATGGTTGAAGATGTGTACACGTGAATTATGTCTCTAAAACTACCAGGTGGATATGCGTCAAACATTACAAGTAGTGTTATAGGTGAGAAATTACAAGGGATGAAGAGTCATAACTATCATGTGTTCATGGAGAGATTGACGCTTATAGCATTTTGGGACTTTCTTGATAAACCAATATAGGATGCATTGACTGAGTTTAGTCGTTTCTTCAGAGACATATGTTCAAGCACGTTAAATGAAAATGAAATGTTCATACTTGAGAAGAACATCATTGAGATCACATGTAAGCTTGAAAAAATATTTTCACCTAGTTTTTTTTTTACTCCATGAAGTATTTGCAAATCCATCTACCCTATGAAGCTCGTGTTGGTAGTCCAATTCAATATAGATGGATGTATCCTTTAGAGAGGGTGGTGAAAAACCATAAGAGGAAAGTGAAAAATAGAGCTTACGTCGAGGGGTCGATATGTGAGGCATACAGTTTCAATGAGATATCTACGTTTGTCTCAGATTATTTTCCAGACGAAGTCTTAACAAAGGTCAATCGTGTCTCGAGACATGATGATGGGGGAAATGTTGAACTCAATGGTCGACTTTCAGTATTTGGTCTACTGAGTCACGCTTATGAAAAAGGGAAGCGCGTATTCCTTATTATGCGAGAATTGTAGTACATACTTGTATTCTTCTCAATTGCGATGAGATTAACGACTTTGTGAGTTATACATGTAAAATTCATATTTAACTTGTACCTTAATATGTAATCTCATATATTATGTTCATGTTTATAATATATGTATAGATCATACGATGACGAGTTAAAAGCAAATCAATACAACATCATTGATAAAGATATTCAACTTAGTCGTGATCAAAATTTTGCACATTAGCTAAAGGACAAAGTAAGTTAGTTGAGTTAGTTAAGCACGATTTAGTATTAATTTAACTATTCATTTAATTTAGTTCCATTTATGAAGTGATTATTCATATTTTATTAAATTTCTATAGGCTCTTAATGACAATATGATTCCTTCAAATGTACAAGTTCTAATCATGGACTGAGACAGGGACCAAGTTAGCCGCAATGGTTATAAAATAAATGATTGTGACTTTCATACAAAGACACATGCCAACGGTAAAAGAACAACTAATACTAGAGTGTGGGTTCAAGAAGATTGTTACAATGAAGTTGGTCGTGCCTTTTATGGGGAGTTAGAGAAAATCATTGAGTTGTCGTACAAGATTACATACTAGGGTCAGATTAATTTGTTTAAGTGTCGTTGGTTTGATTCAGAAAAAAGGGATACGTGTCGATCGACATGGAATTGTCGATATTGACCTTCTTAAAAGGACATGTCAATGCACCATTCGTGTTGTCATTACACTCCTAGTGCTACCAGGTAAAGAGATATATCGCCCACAAATTGACAAGTTGTAATTCATACTCCTACACGCAGTCGTGTCCAATTAGTAGATGGATAATTCTACCAAGAGGAGTCATTACATAGACCTACTATAATAAATCTAGACGACAACAATGAACTAAACTAGTTTGAGGGCAGAGGTGATAATGATAAATTATATCCCAAGTTAGTACCTCGATTAGACGACACTAATACTGAGGAGGAAGAATTATTGACTGACACTAACATCGAGTCTAAAGAAAATGATGGTTATAAATCTCCACATGTAGTTGAAAATGATTATGAACCAGACATCTATTTTCATTGAACTATATGTTTTGTTTTACTTTTATTACGTAGAGTTACATATATACATGTTGTATATATACTTGTCCTATTCATGTACATTTTATTTATAATTGTAGTAGTTAACTATTGCAAATCATTACATGTTATTATTATCATTTTATTTATGTATATATTATCATATCAGTCATAGTAACAGGTAAATTTTTTTGTATAGATGTCTTCTTCAACAGAGCCAAGAAAGTGCAACTTGGGTCAGGGTCCTAATCAGATCTTAAATGCCTTAGCTAATTCGGAGGAGTGCATTCTCAAAAAGGTTCGACCTCATCTGGATAACATGTAAGTTATCTATCATATACTATATTTAATTATTATTAGTTTTTTTGTAGATACTAATGTAAATTATTTTATATATTAATATAAATTGTTGTATATTTTATTAATTTCACAGATATTAGGGTTGTGAAATACATTTCGTAATTGTGCTTATAGAATCTGTCTCAAAATCCGTGTTAATAAACCGCGTCGCTAAATTGTCCGTCTCAATATCCATCATAGAAAAATAATTTTGAAACAGATTTTGTCCGGCTTAAATCCATCTCAAATATATTTAGAGGTGGACTTTTTCCATCTCAAATGGCCTTAAGTCCGTCTAAACTTGACCAATGAGAAGCTATATTTTGAAACCGCTTATATCTATCTCAAATTTGGCAAAAAGTATTGGCACCATCATTTTTTGCGCACATAATTTAAGACTGAAAATATAGTCTCTAATCTGTTTCTAAATAATTTTAACATAAAAAAAATTATATTTGAGACGTTTTATTTTCATCTCTAATCTATCTCAAAAGTTAGCAATGAAAAAATTAATTTCAAGTTCAGTCCATAATAATATTATTACAAGTATCATTACTCATCAATTATGTACATGACATGTTAATATTCTACAAAATATTACAAACCAGTAATCCAAATCACTTGATTGAGACGTTATATTACATGACAATCTTTTCTCCAGCGCAACTCTTTACTCTCACTGATTGATTGATTTAGTCTTTTGGTAGACATTGCCAATCTTTCTCTTTGATTTGTAGAAGCCTGTGACAATATAAATCAGTTAGAGAATATTTCCTACTATAGTTGCAAATATATGAAGTCCAGAAATCCTCATTAAATCAATTACTGAAGATCATTACATTTTCTAATGGATATTATACGCGGAATAAAACAGACTATGAATGAGAAATTGAAAGTATTCTCTGTCAAAGATTTAGAAATATAATGTAGGTACAACCAAATATAATTTTGAAAAATTGTGTGCAAAAGATTAAAGAAAATTATATTCAGTGGCTAATAACACATCTGAAACCTAAATGTGAATGCAAATCCTATGAAAATTAATAGCAAACCATCGAATTGATTACCACCGGCACATCATAACAAGATAGGATGAAAATGTAATTACCAGTACATATGATATAGACTTTTTAGTTTTCATTTCATTTTCTTGACTACGTTGTTAAAATAGAACATAACAAAATCTAATGCATAAGGAATCAAATAAAACACTTGTTACTAAAATTCCTTTAGTTAGCATTGCTAGATGAACCAGAAATGGAAAAATATGTAGATAGCAGTTAATTCTTATAATGGTGTCACCAACCTGACCTTGCCAAAACAAAGCTTTCACATTGTTCTCACCGTCACGGATTGCAAATTCAGTGTCCAAGAGTGCTCCCTTCAAGTCTCCTAATTTCAACTTACAAGCCTAGAGAAGGATAACAAAACTACTAGTTACATAGCAGCAAAAATTAGTCCAGAAGCGGTTCATATGAGAAATGTATATTGGGCAATAGGTGAAAAATCCAATAAAGCTTCACAAATAATGAAGATTGTCCCACAACATACAACTTGAAGGGGTAGTGAATTGATAGTGCTAATGCTGATAAGATAATAACAAGATTTAGTTAAAAAATATCTTACATAAAAATAAATTAGTATGTAAAGTTCCAATCTGCAGATGATTATGTAAATAGTTAGTAAAAGAATATACAATCACTAAATTTCAGATGACTAATATATGGTGGCTTCCTTTCCAAAAAACAATGCCCAGGTTGGCGATGATAACATATTGTAATCCCCATGAAGGATAGAACACTAATGTGCTAAGCAAACAATGCTGACTGCCAGCAATGTGGAGAGGAGAGTGAGTTATAGTAAAGAATTAAAGGCTGCAAATCAAGAAATAACAATATAATGGCAACATTATCGATTGAAAAAGTATTTACATGGTAAACTAGATTATCCCTGTCATTTGTTACCTATATAATCAAAGCATTGATGTCACAAGGAAAAGCATGCCATTATGATGATGTACAAGTTGTTCCTGTGATGTCAATGGTTGAAGAGCTCAATTAATATTTTAAATAACAAGAATGAAAAGAAAGATGCTTACAAAACTGTTTGTAAATATCTGTGACTTTATCTTTGTTAAACACAAACTCTTCTCTGCATTTAGGGAGGAGGTATAGTGACAAAAAATACTCATTAGTCAGATGGCACCGAAGTATGGAGAGTAGGTACTCTCATTTAATAACAATACAATATATGTGATAGACATTGTTACGGAAAATAGATGGTCTACCTTCATTAATCCCTTCCTTCTCCCAACACACATCCAAATAATGTAAGGCCTTCCGGTACTTTCTGAGTGCCATCTTGTAATCTAGCTTCTGAAAACGGAAATTGTTAAGGTTCACAGGGGGGCAAACATAAAAAGACCAAGGGCCTGGTTTGAAGAATAAAGCCAGAAGAAAATGCAATTCTAGCAACTTCACTGCAAGTCTGCAGGAAAAGCTGGAGTCTTTCAATCTTCAGGAAATAAAAAGGGTATGCACATTGCCAAATTAAGTACCAAGTAGTTCTATGAAAAACTATACTGCGAGAGTTGACAAGTAAATATTGATTTGGATATGGCTCAAGTAGATATGATAATAACATCATAATTGATTACCCAAAACTTTTAACAAAGTCTATAACATTCAATCACCAAGAGAGCTCAGTAGGATTGTTGTCAAGATTGGTTGGCCAATCGGGATACACGTCACCATCCTTAAAAAAATTGGCAAGCCCCTCATCTTCGCCCTCAGGAATTTCTCCACAATCGGAAATTATAACATCCACAGAAGGCAAATCATTATCTCCTGTAGAAAGAAACATGCTCAATGGAACGAACTTTTTGAATAGATAGGCAAAAAAAAATTGTCAACAAACTTCTTCAGATTCTAAGGCAAAAATTATCAACATATGAGAGTTGAGGAAATGTAAAGCAAGGGAATAAATAATCCATGAACCATGTTGATAATGAGTGTTCTAGCTATATACTAGAATTTATAGGGAGAGAAAAAGCAGCAGTTTACAACCTTTCAAAATGAATGCAAATCTTGAAAGAGGTTAGGCATGAATTCCCAGTCCATTTACACACAGCTTATACTATATGGTTTCACTTTTGTAGCTTAATATACTTGATATAGTTTGTATTGTGAACCACAAAGAATAAATGTCATAAGAAAAACAAATCGAATATAAAACAGTAAATTGCATCATAATTCACTAAATAAAATATGTAGCTTTTAAGAGGAGATAAAAGACGATCTATCAAAACCTTTTATCTCAAAATACTTTGGTCCTATAGGAAAAGCACCAGAAAGTGGTTGAGAATTGTCCACCAACAAAGCTAATTTTGCCAAAGAAGAGGCCTGCAAGAACAATGAGTACTAAACCCATGATATTGTTGCATGATCAAAACACAATAATATTATTGCCACTATCATTACACATCAATTATGTACATGACAATGTTAACATTCTATGAAATATTATGATTATGATAGGAAATAGTAGTGCCGTGGAACAAGAGATCCATGTTATTGTATATGGTTCTTCCCTCTACAACAGCCTGCTCAAAATAGAAGCCATTCTTGAGATGATTAGAAATATGACATCTAGTAGATTTTATAATCTCTTTATATTAGCAACATGAATGTCAGGAATCTAGAGGACTGCACACAGAGAAGCTTACAGCAACAATAGTAGCGAAATTGTCATCATCCAAAACCATATCAGAAGCACTCTGATAATAAAAAGATGGAACAAAAATTATTTAACAGATAACATCGCCAGAGAGATGGAAAAATGCAAAGATCAATACTCCACAACTAAAACTCCTTCATATCAGCATATAACTGCATTAGAATAGCTAGCAACCAATGTAGAATATGTTAAGCACAACTAAATTATATATCCATTTAGAATAATGCTACACCAACAAAAAATCCAACGCCTTCTAGAGTGAAGTGCACCATAGAGAAAATGATAGATATTTGTGCAGACAATTATTCAAATCTTTCCTGTCATTGTGGCCTAAAATTCTATGCGGAGGTACTTCTACCTGATATACTTTTTGTTAGTGTGTTTTTGTTTATGATTTGAAGATCACTTTAAACAATATGACATTAAATATATGTGAAACTGTCCTTGATTTTAAATGAATATTATTTAATTGATGTATTCAATAATAATTGTAAATTTGTTTAATTAAGTTAGATAGGGGGAGATTATTCAATTTTCAGTTTAATTGCTGATAGTACACTAAAGTTAGCATTGCAGGAACCTGATCTATAATAGATTAGTGTGATATTAGTACCTGATGCTTCCTACGTCAATCTATGTCTGCAAGTGAGAAGCATGAACTGATGCCTATATAACCTAGCACGTGCAAATGAATTCCATAAGTAAGTTCATTCACACATTAAGAAGTCCACCTTCAAGACCACTTATGGAATACAAATATGAATTCTAATATAATTTAAAGGCACTAATAAAAGGTATCTAGTGTACCACAACTACCTGAACTCTACTGAAACATTCTTGAGTAAGCTTTTTTCTCCTAATCACGTCTATCCGCAATCCGCTGAAATTTCCAATTATTAAACCTCAAGCAATAGAAGTACCCAGGAAAAAGGACTGGGAGAAGAACAATATATATTTGTAGCACTGAATTCACTAGCCTTCTTATTGGCAGCAGCAAGCTCCTTCTTTATACCACCTGAAAAATAAAAAGCACAAGATAACTCCTAAGTTTTTACAGCACTAATAAAAGCTCAAAACTTGTCACATATTTTCACGCCTCTTGTAGGTTTCTATATTTATTTTAAACTTCAGCAACAAAACCTTAACCCGCATCTCCCAACATGACATCCTATCATCAACCAAAGTCACTGCCATTTCTCTAGAAGATTGCTTTATAAAATTATCTAACATCACATATATAATCATATGTAGAGGGAGGATCATTATATACAGCAAATCAAAACACTAGGATACTAATCAAGCCAGTGGAAGAAAATTCAATAAAAATAAACAATAACAGTATATTTGCAGATCAAACATGAATTTATTCAAAACCAAAATACCCCTTTTTTCCAGATTCTAACCAGCAAATATATTATTTGATTCTGATCAACTGTGTCAACAAGAGGTTCCATCACAGATTGCTTTCTGATGCAGCTCATGTCAAAGCTATACACATTCTTCCAAACTGCAAATGCGCAAAAAACAAAGATTATTAACTAATGTAGTGAAAGGCAATCACCAATATTGATGTAAGGAAAGAAGTAGTAGCTCACATTCCATTTTTTCATCTTTGTAATCGACATCCTCAATCGCCGTCAAATAGAGAGAAGCTTATCAGGCAGCCCAAGTCCATTGCTTACCTGCCACCAATCCAGGATAACAAGATGATGAAAGAAATCTAAATTTCTAAGCTAAGGTATACTAGAGCAATAATAAAATTCTTTTTTCCATCAAAGTTTCATGTTCATTCATAAAATAATAAGGCTTCCCAAAGGCAGCATGACCCAAAATTAACTTCAGATGATTGAAAAATGATACAAGTAGAGTATATATTGCAATTCATCATACTCCACATACAAAGTAAATGTGAAAAATAAATTATAAAGCAACATACACATTCCTTACAGAAGAAATACCTAAGACGACACGACCAAAACCAGGAACTAGTTATGTCAAACATTACATCAAAAGGCATAATAACGAATACTGTGTTTCCCCTCAACTGGGATTTATTTGATTGCTAGCATAACATAATTGTTCCATACTTGAGACTGGTAGTTCAATATGCAAACAGTACCCCGAGTATAAACTTGCTAGAATCCTGTTACAGACACATTAGAGACACGACGTGTAAGTATATTAAGCAGTATCTCTACATTTAGACACGTTAAACTATGACTAGCTTATAACATGTTTTTTTATCAAGTCAATGCCCATCAACTTTAACTTATTAGTAGCAACAAAAAGAGAAAATGTAGTTAAATTTTGAACCAAAATATGATATTTAAAGACACAGATAATGAGAACAGAGATTAAATTACCGTGACTCAGTTTGATGAACCAGTAAAACCTCAATTTCTTCCAGAATCTTACCTATTCACTTGGCCCAACTTGCTTGGAGGAATAAATGCTCCGTATCTGAACACACGAATATCTCAGTTTAATAATGTATTTCTTAATCCAATGATAAAGAGTTATAAATGAGGTTCAAAAGACTCACACGTGGTGAAAAAATAACCAAAGACGAGAACATGGCAGCCATACAGGATCAATACATAACGATGTAACTTAATCATATCAGCAGAGGCTAGCCTCCCAATTGATATCTTTTATATGGTTTCTCCTATTAAGTTGCAATGATAGAATCATCAATTCCTTGACAATATGTCCCATTTCATACATCACTAAGGTCATCAATGGAGGAGTTTATGTTAATCCTTATCACCCTAATAAATTGGGAAATATAAAAAAAAATAAAAATGAACCTAAATCATATATGAACAATTCATAATAAATGTTAATCTACCAATTATTAAAACTGCAAAAGATTTCCACAATTGCCAAACAAAAAGTCAACTCATGTACCCATTCGATGGTAATCAACTTAGAGAATATAGTAGATACTCTATATGCAATGAACTATTACCGCTATTACCTCATTTCAACTATCATACAACGAGCCTAAAAGTAAAACCGTGGTCTATCAAGTTAGTATCTCAAAGCTAGTGCGGTAACGGGTAGCTAAATACATTCCCCACAGGCACGTACCCTGTAATACCCGGTCTTCTTAAAAGTCCCACATTGCCCAACTTTGCAACTTAATTTTCTTCTTTCACCTATTTATATGACTTTACCCCTTTTGATTTTTTTCACTAAAGATTAAGTATCTCTCATTTGTGTGAGGAACTTTTTGTGTGAGGACCTTTTTAGTAAGGATCTCCCTAGTTAAATTTTATTTGTTTCATAGAGATAACATTTTTTTTAAATAAGTTTTTGAAAAGCTGTAAGGAGCATGTTTATTATTTGTTTCTCCTCCTCTGTAAAAATATTCAAAATCCACTGATTGAGTTTCACTCAAGATGGTTTCATAAAACAGACGATGGTTTTGAGATCCTTTTAAAGGATAATTAACATTGGGCTCAAAATATCTAGAAACCACATAATTTGGATCTTTAAACCATTTTAAGTCTGAATTTTCCATAGTAAGTATAACTTCACAGAATTTTGAAATATGGATATTATCCATTTCATCTTTTTGTAAAACTTCTTTCATTGAAGGATTTTTTGATGAGGTATTACTTCTACCATATGTAGATGAGGACTCACCTCCTCTGGTGGTATAACCTCCTATGCTTCTTCTTTTAAAGGAAATGGTTTGCCCTGTAAAAATTCTCGAGTCTAATAATCAGGAAGATAATTTAACTCTCCTTTAATATATTCAATATGAAAATCAAATATGGCTAATAAAGATTGTCATCTAGCAAATTGCTGTTTAGCAACTAAGTTTTTAACATCCTTTTCAAGGACTTCTTTGATAGCAGAACAATCAATTCTAAGAATGAATTCTTGATTTAATAAATCATCTTGAAATTTAAATAAACATTTAATTACGGATAACATTTCTTTTTTAATTGTAGAATATCTACTTTGAGTAAGATTCCAGTGACCAGAATAATATTTTACTAATTCTGCTTTATTCTTGTAAGGATTTAATTGTTTTAATATTCCACCAAATCCTATATTAGAAGCATCAGTTTCTACAATTTTCTTCCATTCAGTATGTGATAAGCATAGATATGGAATAGATTTAACTTTAAGTTTAATTCTTTTAATGGCATCAGTATGACTTTTATACCAGGCAGGAGGATTTTTAGTTAATCTTTCATATAACACTTTAGTGTCTTTTGCAAGATCTTTATAAAATTCAGCAATATAATTTAAACTTCCAAGAAATCTTTGTAACATTTGTTTATCTTTGATTTCATCAGGAAAATTTTTTGCAAAAGCAATTGACCTATCAATAGGAATAATAGTTCATTGATAAATATTATGACCTAAAAATCTTACTTTTATTTAAAATAAACTCATTTTCGAAGCAGAAACTACTAAGCCATTTTTCTTAGAAAAATTTAAGAAAATATTTAAATGTTTAAAATGTTGATCAACATTGTCAGAAAATATTAGGATATCATCGATATAGACAATACAAAAACTTGAATAAGGATAAAATATTTCATTCATAATCTTCTGAAATTCAGAAGGAGCATTTTTAAGACCAAAAGGCATTACAGTCCATTCATATTGACCAAAAGGTACAGTAAAAACAGTCTTGTATCTATCTTTAGGATCAATCTGTATTTGCCAAAATCCAGATTTTAAATCAAATTTAGAAAAAATATTAGCACTAGCTAATCTATTTAACAAATCTTTTTTATTAGGAATAAGATATCTAATCCATTTTAATATCTTATTAAGAGGTTTATAATTAATTACTAATCTAGGAGTTCCACGTTCAATTTCAGAATGTTTCATAACATAAAATGCAGAACAACTCCAAGGAGATGAACTAGGACATATTAATCATTTCTTTAATAAAGTATCAATTTCTGTCTTACAGTATTCTAAGGTTTCTTTATCCATTTGAGATGGTCTAGCTTTAGTAGGTATTAAATCTTCAGAAAAATCTTCTTTATAAGGTAATTTTATCATATGTTTTTTCCTATCCCAAAAAGCATTAGGTAAATCAGCACAAACTTCATTTGTTATTTTTAAAGTAATTTGTTTAATTTTTTCCTGAATAAGAGGATCATGTAATCTATTATTTATAGATAATAAATTAATTTCCTTTTTCAAAAAATTAATTTGATTTTGTTTAAAAATTAAACTTATTTTTAATTGATTTAAATCCTTAGTAATAAGAGAGGTTATAAACTTATAAGTAATATCAATACCATCTAAAGTGGTATGGATACCTTTAGAATCAATAACTATAGGTTGAATTATGTTTAAAAATGGAGGTCCTAAAATCATAAATTGAGTAAGGTTTTGAACCATAATAAAAGGAGCTTTTAAACACATACCTTCATTGCAAATATAAGCATTAGTTAATTTAAAATTAATATTCATTTACCATCAGCAGTACTCAAACTTTGTTTAGTTTTTTCAAAATAACGTGTAGGAATTAATCCTTCTTTTATACAATTCATATCAGCACCACTATCAACTAAAGCAATAATATTAACAATAAAATTTTCATCAACAACCAAGGTTACTTCAATATACCATTTTTGAAAAGTAATTTTTTTAATTTGACACAAAAATTGTTCAGAAGTATCTTTTTCTTTATCTTCATTTTCATTATTATTTTTGTCATCTGGTATATTTTTAAATTGTCTTAAAGCTAAGCTTTCCACAAATTCTAATCTGTCTTTTAAATTACTAATTTCTTTTTTTCTGTAAATTCAACTCTTCTTTTAAATCATTAAGAGTAACAGATTTTTCTTTTGGAGTATTTTGTATTCTATTTATTACTTCTTGTAACATATAAGGAGTATCAATTTTAGGTTTTTTATTCTCTATATGTTGTTCCTTAGTCTGATTAATATATTTTTCAATTATTTTTCTTTTCTCTATAGGATCCTTAATCTGATCTATAACATCAAGAATAAATTGTTCTTGTTTAGACAAAACATTTATACTAAGACCACTCATTTTTAAAGTAGCATTATAAGGATTTTCATCTGTTTTGCAAGCACATAAATTATCATAATTACTATCAGTATCAGAAGATTCAAACACATCAGAATCACGAATATTAAACACTTCATTTGTACTATCATATTCAGAAGTATTATCAGAATTTTCTGAATCAGTTTCTAAGAGAATATTATAAATTTTTTATTTAACAGATTCATCTAATTCTAGAGAATTAATTTTCTTCTTAAGAGTGCATTTATTAGCATAATGACATTTCTTTCTACATTTATGACATATTACGTCTTTTAAAGGTTTTCTTTTAAAACTCTTTTTCTTATAAATTTTTTTAGGTTTTTCTGATTTTTCTTCATATCTCTTTTTTCTTCTCCTTTTCCTATAAGGCTTTTCTTGTCTAGTTGTTTTTCTATGTTTTGTCCTAGAGGCAGGAACCAAAGGATAACTAAATTGTTCACAGAATTCACCAATTTCTTTCCTATGAGTAATTCCTTGTTTCTTTAATTGAGCTTTTAAATTTAAATCATTACACAAAGCTAAACCTTCAGCAATCATTTCATTTATTAATTCACCATAAGTATAACTTTCATAAGGAATACTTAAATTTCTATTAAAACCACCTTGAAGATTTTTTAATCTGTTTCTGACACGTTCAACAAATAATTTAGGCAATCCAGAGATAATTTTTTCTTTCCAAAAATCTGAATTAGCATCTGCTCTATGCATTATCTTAGACATAAAACATCTTTAGACCATCTAAAATGGGTAAGTGTAGGACACTTTAAATTGATTAATAATTCTCTACTACAATCCATAGCATGAAATCCCAATCCTATAAAATGTTTTTAAATTGTTTGAACTAAAGTATATATAATATCATCTATTGATTCAGTTTTAATTTGTGTTTTTGTTTGTATGTCTTGAATAGTAGTACTTGGACCAATCATAGTAACAGGACCAGCAGCAACAGGGACTTGTATAGGTATTTGAATTATTTTTTTAGCATTTAAAATTTCTACTCTTTGAACTTCAGTTAGAACATTATTCCACCAACCTTTTAACTGACCAGTAAAACCAGTAATTATAAAATTAACAACTTGAGTTTCAGTATTATTGTTAGCCTTACAAATTGTAGCATACATAAGCATTTCATGCATAACATGAAATATCTGTTGTTCTCCACATCCATCAATATTCCATTCATAAATTTGATCAGCAGAGAAACTAGATCTATCAGAATTTATAAAATTTTCTTCAAATAAAACATCCATAGGAGTAGACCTTGGGTAATAATACCTTCCATAAGGGACTCTATTTATAGGAGATTTCTTATTATCAAAACTTATTTTATGAACCTCATTATTATTTTCCTGACTTAAAGTTTTAAATTGAGAAGCAAGATTATCAATATCTTCTTCACTATAATTTTCTTCATTTAAAACAGAAATAGAAGGACCTTCATGACTTTTACCTTTATCTTTATCCTTCATTTTGTCTAATTCATTTATCAATTTCTTCATAAAATCATTATACTTTTTTGAAGTTAAATTAAAATCAGAATAAACCGGTCTAGGTATAAGAACAGATTTTAAAGGTTTATAAGGTTGAATAGATGTTTGACTTTGACTTACAGGATGTATAACAGGCTGTTCAACTTTTTTCAAAATATTATCTGTTTTCTCCTCTACACGAGAAAGTTGATTACCAAGAGTATGTAAATGTATATTTGTAAAATTATTTTGAGCAAAAAGTTTTTCATGTAGAGTTTTAGTGTCAAGTTCATCAACAAAAGTTTCAGCAATAGCATAAGCCCTAACAAGGTTGTCATTTTGGGTTAATAAGATTAATTTATCATTCATAGGAGGATGAATAATAAATTAGTTTGCAACTTTGCAACCTAGTTTTCTTCCTTCACCTATTTATATGACTTTACCCCCTTTGATTTTTTTTCACTAAACATTAAGTATCTCCTATTTGTGTGGGGAACTTTTTGTGTGAGGATCTTTTTAGTAAGGACCTCCCTAGTTAATTTTCTTTTGTTTCGAGGACGTGGGCGGACTGCGGACCTCATAATTTTGGGTATGTCTCTTTTTCATTCTTTGTGTAATTATTTAATTTTCTGTATTAGTTTTAATTTTTGTATGCTATTTAGTTTGTTAGTTTATATATTTTAGTATATCTCTGTTAGTAACTAGCATTTTGGAATATTAAATTATTATTGTTGTAACTCTAGAGTTTTGACATAATAATAATAATACATAATTAAAAATGGAAAGAATATTTTTGTAAATATACTTATATGTATTTCAGAAGGAACAATAATACTATTATTTATTAATATATACATTCCCATGATTAAAATATTTATGTATGTATACCTTTAGGTAGAATTTTGTTTAGAACGGAATAATTTCAGATTCGCCTTAGAGAAAGAAAATGTGTAAAATTTAATCAATTGATTAATTATTAATTTATCAATTCTTTTACTTTGTTTAATTAGTTCCGACGGAAGGAATTTAACGAATCAGTTTTAAAATATAATTTTGGATATTACATTGCTTATTCTAGGTATGAATTTCGTACTCCTTCAGCGATACTCATTTGATCTTAATTTGTTTGTTTTGTTCCTCATTAGAATTTGGATATTATCTCAATATATTGTTCATAGTCAAATGCATATGATAGTTTTGTTTGATTTTAGATATTCGCAACTTATCTTGTACTCTTTAGACTTATTAAGCATGTCTAGTATTTATTTTGATTCTGTAGAAATGTACATGCTAGTATATTTGGGAGACTTTGTGTCGATTTGTTTCGGTTTAACATGTGCGTATTAGAACCCCTTTTGTGATATTGTGTCGCATTCGTTATGACATAATATTTTTGTTAGAAAGTATTATAGGGTATACCTGAGCTATAACTACCTGTGGGGGTACCATAGGCATGTCTATGGGCACTAAGGCATGACACCTTCCGTGGCGGTGTGATCATTCCACGACGTCTTTATATTGTGTTTTGGTGGACATTTGGTGTTTTATTGTGGGAGGCGTATGGGCCGGCCCTAGCATTTTGTTTTGTTATGTTCTGCGATCTGGTGTTGTTCATAGTGTCAAGCATACCTTTTCGATTTTATATACATTTGGATCTACAGTCCAATGTGTGCCTTCCTGTGTGGCAGTATTTTGACTTATCTTTGTGACAAGGTATATTTCTGTTTTCTTCTGAGCTCGGTATGAAATAAACACAACCATTCAATTCAGCCTTTTTTGTTGTTCAGTAAATCAGTTCAGTGGATCAGTTTTAGTTAGATCAGTTCAGTTTAGTAAGATTATGTTATTCAGTTCAGTTGATTTTGTTAATCTCAGTTTGGTTCAGTTGATTTTGTTATTCAATTTCAGTTCTTATTTTTGCACTCTTTATTCGTACTGGGCATTTGACTCATGCTGTGTTTTTTCTTCCGATAGGGTTTGCAAGGGGATTCAAAGGCAAGTACGAAGAGAGTTCATTTTTGTTTTGACATTCTGCTTAGAGTTCCTTTGTGCGTAGCCTCCCTTTCCACTAGTCGGGAAGGGGGTGTTACAAAGTTGGTATCAGAGCTAGGGTTCTTTCTTGTAGAAAACCTATTTAGGTTTGACCTGTGAGTTATGGGTAGACATTTGGGTTAAGTTTTTGTTCTGTTTGACATTCTGTTCAGCTATCATATTAAGTTTGTATTCAACTTTGTCTCTAATCAATTTTACTTCTGTCTGTGAGGCTTTTATGATACTGATTTTATTCATTCTATTATTCCAAATTCTTTTGTTCGGTATCTTGATGCCCCATCTCTGTTTTTAGATTCTGCTATCTTTATTGCTACTCTGATGGAAATTTTTGTTATCTTTAATTTGTTTTGAAGATATTTTATTAGATTTGAAAATAAAGATTTGTGGGGCTAATTTTCGATCGATGCGTATGTACGACTTTGATATGATTCTGGGGATGGATTGTTATAGCTCCGGTTATGATTTTGTAGATTGCCTTTAGGCTTGATCTGTGAGTTATGGGTAAATCACTAGGTAGATAAAGAAGTTTGTTTTGATTTGGTTCTCTGTTTAGTTGGTCTTGATTTTGACCAAATGCTGGTCTGTTTTTGATTTGTAATTGATGTGAGGAAAGTGAGATAATTTGTCAAGGTTATTCTTGCTATGCGATGGAGTAAGGATATTAGTAAGAATTGTGATTGGAGCATTAAGAAAAATAAAGCTATATTTTGGAATATAATTATGATATGAGTATTTGTATTTGTATTAATAAGTATTTGATTTTGGAGAATTAATCGTTAGAATGCTTTAGTAACAATCTGGTATGATCTTAAACTTAAGGATTTGATCTGGGTAGTGTTGGATTTGTGTTAAGCTCGTGGATGATGTGGTATGTATATTGATGGGACAGTATGATACGTGAAAACTACTAAATATGTATAAATGATCTCTTGTAAACTTGAGCTGTAGATATTCGAAGTAATTAGATTAATCATTTAGGCTAATGATCAATTCTGCAGCTATTTTGGAGTTTTGTTATATGAAGATTTTGTAATAGTAAGAGAAAATCTTGGAATTTATTGGACTAAGGTTTGCACTAAGAGATAATTGATTTATTTAAATGGTTATATATTAAGTGACGAAATTCAATAGATTTTGAGACCTTGAATGAGTAGACAGTTTATTTATGCAAATAATGAAATATGACTTGGAGTTTAATATGATGATTTAAATATCTTAGTGGTATATTTTTTGGAGTAATAATAATTAAGAATTAATTTGAATTGAGATTGGGATATTTTGAAGCTCTTAAGGTGCTAGGGAGAACTACTCAGTCCGCGTTTTATTGTCTCATTAATTTTAAAATGGGTTGGCAAAGTTACATTTCAGTTAGCTTTGCCTCCATAATCAGATCATGTGCACAATGTATTCTGCGTCTCGGTATTGAAAAATTATCATTATCATATGTTACACGTGGTACGCTATCTGTTTTGATAAGAGTTCGAAGGAAAACCATTTAGTTTATTTTTTGAAAATTCTATTCGAGCGAAGTATTCGTATATTTTGATAATTAGGTTTGTCCCATTTTATTTTATTTTTTTGATTCCGGGGACGGAATCTTTTTAAGGGGAAAGTAATGTAATACCTGGTCTTCTTAAAAGTCCCACATCGCCCAACTTTGCAACTTAGTTTCCTTCCTTCACCTATTTATATGACTTTACCCCCTTTGATTTTTTTCACTAAACATTAAGTATCTCCCATTTGTATGAGGAACTTTTTGTGTGAGGACCTTTTTAGTAAGGACCTCCTTAGTTAAAAAAAATTTATTTCGAGGACGTGGACGGATTGCGGACCTCATAATTTTGGGTATGTCTCTTTTTCATTCTTTGTGTAATTATTTAATTTTCTGTATCGGTTTTAATTTTGTAGTTTTAATTTTTGTATGCTATTTAGTATGTTAGTTTATATATTTTAGTATATCTCTATTAGTAACTAGCATTTTGGAATATTAAATTATTATTTTTGTAACTTTAGAGTTTTGACATAATAATAATAATAATAATAATAATAATAATAATAATAATAATAATATTTGTTTGTAACATAATTAAAAATGAAAAGAATATTTTTGTAAATATACTTATATGTATTTAAGAAGGAACAATAATACTATTATTTATTAATATATACGTTCCCATGATTAAAATATTTATGTATGTATACCTTTAGGTAGAATTTTGTTTAGAATGGAATAATTTCAGATTCGCCGTAGGGAAAGAAAATGTGTAAAACTTAATCAATTGATTAATTATTTATTTATCAATTCTTTTACTTTGTTTAATTAGTTCCGACGAAAGGAATTTAACGAGTCAGTTTTAAAGTATAATTTTGGATATTACATTGCTTATTCCATGTACGAATTTCGTACTCCTTCAGCGATACTCATTTGATTTTAATTTGTTTGTTTTGTTCCTCATTAGAATTTGGATATTATCTCAATATATTGTTCATAGTCAAATGCATATGATAGTTTTGTTTGATTTTAGATATTCGCAACTTATATTGTACTCTTTAGACTTATTAAGTATGTCTAGTATTTATTTTGATTATGTAGAAACGTACATGCTAGTATATTTGGGAGACTTTGTGTTGATTTGTTTCGGTTTAGCATGGGCGTATTAGAACCCCTTTTGTGATATTGTGTCGCATTCGTTGTGACATAATATTTTTATTAGAAAGTATTATAGGGTATACCTGAGCTATAACTACCTGTGGGGGTACCACAGGCATGTCTATGGGCACTAAGGCATGACACATTCCGTGGCAGTGTGATCAGTCCACGGCGTCTCTATTTTGTGTTTCGGTGGACATTTGGTGTTTTGTTGTGGGAGGCGTATGGGTCGGCCCTAGCATTTTGTTTTGTTCTGTTCTGCGATCTGGTGTTGTTCATAGTGCCGAGCACACCTTTTCGATTTTGTATGCATTTGGATCTACAGTCCAATGTGTGCCTGCCATTGTGACAGTATTTTGACTTGTCTTTGTGACAAGGTATATTTCTGTTTTCTTCTGAGCTCGGTATGAAATAAACACAACCATTCAATTCAGCCTTTTTTGTTGTTCAGTAAATCAGTTCAGTGGATCAGTTTCAGTTCAGTAGATCAGTTCAGTTGAGTAAGATTATGTTATTCAGTTCAGTTGATTTTGTTAATCTCAGTTTGGTTAAGTTGATTTTGTTATTCAATTTCAGTTCTTATTTCTGCACTCTTTATTCGTACTGGGCATTTGGCTCATGCTGTGTTTTTTCTTCCGGCAGGGTTTGCAAGGGGATTCAAGGGTAAGTGTGAAGAGAGTTCATTTTTGTTTTGACATTTTGCTTAGAGTTCCTTTGTGCGTAGCCTCCCTTTCCACTAGTCGGAAAGGGAGTGTTACATACCCTCTCAAAATAAACATATTATAAATATTGATTAAAATGTCAAGAAATTGGCAAACAGCTGATATTGAATACCGTAAAGTAGCTAATAAATGCAAATCAGATGAAAAAAAAACTCAAGACCAGTTAGTACCTGTGAGCTTTGTATTTCAGATTTAAACTTGGCAAGGTTTGATTCCAGAGCAATCTCACTCTACATAAGCAAAAGACAACAAATATAGTTTATCATTCTCACATCACAGGCAAAGCAACACGTTTCTTGCTCCCACTATCTCAATATTTTTTTTTTCTTGAAAAAATGACAGAAACAACAATGCTCCAAATGGCATACAAAAACCAAAAAGTAAACAATTGATGAAGTGTTACTTTATGTGACTCTGCTTTTGAAACGAAAGCATGAGTTCTTGCTGAATTCAATAGCAAACCAAAAACACTTTCTCTGACACCTTGATCATAAGCTTTTGCTTCAAAGACCTCCCCTTTTGGGTCCCCATGATAAACTTCTCTCCCCATCCAATCCGTATCAAAGAGGAAAAAGGGAAACAGGACAACTGCAAGTAAAAATAGTTAATCAGAACATCAATGAAGTAACTTGAATATGCAAGAAGAAAACAAATATACAAGGAATGAAAACTAGAAAGTCATAAAGTTTAGAAAACACAGACAACCGGCTGCCAGAGGAAGAAACCAGTAACAAAGGCACATTAAGCAGATTTGACAGAGGAGAGCATAACGTATATATGTATAATATCAGCCAGTACTCACATTTGTTGTGCCGAATCTCACCAATTTAAGATAATTATAAGGCATACATTAAGGTTCTTTTATTTACTCACATGCTAACTCAAAAAGAATATTTTTGTATTAGGTCATAACTCAACTTCCTGAGTTATATGACCTTCAGTGCCAAAGAATAGCTGAATAGGTTTGTGAATAAAGAGAACTCTTTGAGAAAAGTAGATCATCGAAGGAAAAGCACAAAAACAGGAAAGCTATTGTGAAGGTATTTTAGAAAAAATAAATTATAAAGTTTAAGAAACAAGGACCCTAAAAGCAGAAAATGGAAGGGCAAAAAGGAAGATCCCAGAAAGAGGAGGTACTAAAGAGTTGCTACTCAAGAACAATCAACAACGAGGAGTCACATAGAGATGCTCGTGAATGAATAAAAATTGGGAACTGAGTAAAAAAAACTGGTATAGAATTCATAGCTTGTTTACAGCATAGTTATCAAGTCGTCGCCTAGGCGTCGTCTAGGCGACGCTTAGGCGTCAAGGCGTTGCTACGGACTGAGGCGATGGGACGACTTGGTGGAACCTCAGCAAGGCAAACTCTCAGGATGGAAAGTCGTCGCCTTGGACGACTTGGGGACGACACGGACGACAAAGTAGCTAAGCGGGCACCTTACCCTTAGCGGGTAAGGCTCGACCCGAAAGTAGATGGGTAAAAAAAAAAAACGCAATCAAAACCTAAACTGAAAGCAGAAATCTAAAATTGAAGGCAGAGAGAGCAACTGAGCAAGTGACTGACCTGCGACTGCGAGCCTGCGACTACATACCAACGCCGACACCGACACCGACTTCGATCGACGCCATCATCATCATCATCTACGACCGCCGACTTCAAGTTCAGGTAAAACTTCTATTCTTCTTCCTTCTTCTTCTTCTTCTTCTTCTTCTTCTTCCGCCGCCGTCGCCTTCTTCTTCTTCTTCTTCTTCTTCTTTCTTTTGCCCTGCCCCTGAGCCGTGACCGTGAGCCTCTGTAGTCTGTTGATATATATATATATTTACGCTGCACGACTGGACTGATATATACATATATTATAATATGAATATATGATACATTTAAATAATATGGGGCTACTGAGAGCATATTATACATAATTTGGGGCTACTGGTTAGTGGCTACTGTGACTAGGACTGCATATTATACATAATATGGGGCTACTGGGACTGCATATTGCATATTATATAGTATTACAGTTATAATTTGGGACTACATATATACATAATTTAGGACTACTGGGACTGCATATTAATGATATTATACATGTAAATAATATATGTAATGTAGTTATAATTTGGGACTACAACTGCTTATAATTTGGGATTATTGGGACTACAACTGCTTATAATTTGGGACTAGTGGGACTGCCGGACTTTCGGATTGGAGTACTAATATATTATATATAATTTTTTTTAATGATTGATGACTGATGCATTGTTTTACTATGATTATAATATAGTTATAAATTATATTTTGCAGATAGTTAAATGGCCGAAAGTTCGGGAGTGGAGGGTTATGATCCAAGTAAAGATCCTAAAAGAAAGGTCAAGTCTAAGGATCCGGGGTGGAAATATGGATTTTGGCCAGAATTGAGCGATAAAAATATCGAGCAATGCATATTATGTAGGAAAAAAGTTCATGGAGGAATCAAGAGATTCAAGCAACAACTTACCGGTGGGTATGGGGATGTCTCCAAGTGTCCTCAAACTATAACAAAAATTTCAAAAGAGATGCATCAAGCAATAATGAATAACAAAAAGAACAAGCCAATTCAATTTGATGACACTGTCGAAGTAGAAGAAATCCAGTCATCTAATGTTCCAATCCATGCATCCACTCCTTCCGACCCTAGTCCTACCCATACTTCCTCTTCAGTTATTCCAAGTTCTGGGACAGCATCTAAAAGGATGAAGACTGCATTTCAATTCACTAAGCCACATCCACAGCCACAACCAAAGACGGTTGAAAGTCTATTGAGGAAATCTCCTGAAGAAGTTGTGAACGAAAGACATCGCAAAGGTCAAAACCAAACAACTTTGGAGAATTGTGTACGCTCACCAGAAGAGAAAGATAAAGTTCACATGCACATTGTCAACTGGTTTTATGAGTGTGGCATCCCTTTTAATGAAACGAACGCAAGAAGTTTTGAGGTGATGGTTGAGTCTATCGGGCAATATGGGTCTGGTTTGAAGCCTCCTTCATATCACGAGTTGAGAGTTCCTCTCTTAGGGAAGGCAAAGACTAAAACAGGGGAACTGAAGGAGAAACACAAAGCTTCTTGGAAGGAGTAAGGTTGCACTCTTATGTCAGACGGATGGACAGATAGGAGAGGAAGACACTTGATAAATTTTCTTGTTAATAGTCCTGCAGGGACTTACTTTATGGGATCAGTTGATGCTTCTAGTCAATCTCAGGATGCAAACATGTTGGCAGATTTACTTGATGAGAAGATCAACGAGATTGGGGCTGAGAATGTTGTGCAAGTAGTGATAGACAATGCCTCCAATTATAAGGCAACTGGCCAAATTTTAATGGGGAGGAGACCTACTTTGTTCTAGACACCATGTGCAGTCCATTGCCTAGATCTTATGTTAGAGGATATAGGCAATTTGAAGCAATTTAAGTCTATAATTGGGAGGGCAAAAAAAATAACAACATTCATTTATAGACATGGTCGCCTTCTTGATGCGATGAGGAGCAAAACAAACGGGAGGGACCTTGTGAGATCAGGAGTCACCCGATTTGCTACATCTTTTCTGACACTTCAAAGCTTGTGTAAGCATAAGGATGTTTTGAGACATTTATTCATTAGCGATGATTGGACACATTCGAGGTTGTCAACTACAGAGGCGGGGAAAAAAGTTTATGAAACAATTATTTCTTCTAGTTTTTGGCATGTGGCTGAAGATTGTATTAGAGCCTCACAGCCATTACTTGTTGTCTTGAGGATTGTGGATTCCGATGAGAGGCCAGCTATGCCTGAGATTCTTGCTGCGATGGACTTTGCAAAGAATAAGATCAAATATGCCTTTAATAACAAACAAAGGCTATACAAGAAAGTGATCGACATTATCAAGCGAAGATGGGAATGTCAAATAGAGCAAAAGTTATATGGGGTAGCATTGTTTCTAAATCCGGGAAAGTATTTTGACATCAAAGAGGATGAACAATCTAGTTTAGCTTACAAGTTACGTCTTCACTTCAATAATGTTCTTTCAAAAATGGTTCCTGACCAAGATTTGGTAGACAAGATAAGCGACCTAGCTGATGACTATAAATCTTCTCGTGATGACTTTTCTACACCCATGTCGATTAGGAAACGAAAGACAAAAAAATCTTAGTAAGTATTTTAAATTAATTATAAAGTTTACTTTAAGTTTTATAATTTAAATTATATATGATTTTTTACATCTAATGTAGTTGATTGGTGGAATGCATTTAGCGGTTCTGCTATTGAGCTTACAAAGTTTGCAAAGCAAATTCTCGGCCTTTGTTGTTCTTCTTCCGGTTGTGAACGCAATTAGAGCACTTTTGAGTTTGTAAGTATTTAGTAATTAAATATCTTGTATTTAATATTAATTAGTACATGACTAAATCTATAAATATTTTATACATTCTTTTGCTTAATATTTTTTTAAACATAAATTTCAGATTCATACAAAGAAGAGAAATAGGTTGGAGCATCAACGGTTAAATGATTTGGCGTATGTGCAATACAATCGCCGAATTATTGATAGGTTCCAAAAGAGACGCGAACTTGGAAGAAACTTTGATCCATTAGTCCTAGAGGATTTCGATTGGGGTAATGAGTGGATCGCACCTAAGCAAGATGTAGTTCATCATGGAGATGATCTTACACGGGAGGATATTGACAGAGCAGTTGGTGCATCCGATGCCACTGAGGTTCACAATATTCGTAGAGCGAGTAATGTTACTAATGTCTACTCACGGCGTAGTGGTGTTTCAACTTCAAGGGAACCGAGGATAAGAGTTGTGAATGACTCTGATTCTGATGTTAGAGAAGAGGAAGAAGGCCTTCCTAATGATGATGAGGATGTAGATGATGATTATGGCCGAAGAGTAACTACTGTTTCGAGTGATGATACCACTGTTGGAAGAGAGAACGATGACTTGATCTTTGATGATTTTGCTTGATAGATTTAGTGATCTTTTCATTATGAAAAAATGGAACTTTTGAGTTGAAAAATTCTGAATTTTTAGGACTTCATTTTTATTTCTATATTATGTTTGTTTTTGGCAATGTATCAATGAATATGTCTTTATCTTATTAAGGATAATTGTCTAATGTTATGATATGATTATATGCTTGTTTATACCTTTATCTTAACAATACTTGTTTACTTGTTATGATTTTCTATATATACAATTTTAAAACTTAAGAAACTAAACATAAATTTAAGAATTATATTGAATTAAACTAAATATTACAAAAGTATCACCATTTATATAATTTGAAGTTGATACAATAATACAAGTTCAAAAAATTACAACTATAGTAAAATTATAATTTTGACTTGATCTTGTTCGCTCCTTGTTGTGTGGTGATATGCTACAACCTGCATCATGAATATAGTAAATCATTAGAAATATAAATATATAAATATTCATATAAATGTTAAATTATATATAATTTTAGAGGTATAAAATTTACATTGTGAACGACTTATCGACTTGCGGACGACTAGTAGGGCGCCTTGTCGCCTAAGCGTTTAAGCTCCCGACTGTCGTCTCGTCTCGACTTGTCGCCTTGATAACTATGGTTTACAGGTAACGTCACAAGTGACCCTCTTCTGAAAAAAAAAAAAAAAAACAACAAATTTGCTCAACTTTTGTTGCCTCTTCATTTGGTCATTCTTATATAACAGCAGTCACTTCTACTGAAAAAACCCTAATTACCCAAAACACCCTTTCATCTTTTTCTTAGTGGCCAAATGGACAATAATTACTAATAAATTTTGAAGAGAAAAAATTACAGATTATTAATCTCAAGTTGGGACAGGCAAGCTCATACATAATATTTAATTTGGTAAGATATATACTTTCACTGAGTAAATGAAGATTATAAACTCCAATTCATTAATATAGATAACAGTTTATATAATTTTTGGCCACGTATCCAGGGTTGTGCATTAATGATATTATACAAATTATTTTTTATTTTTATTAGTAAGGATGTAAAGAAGAGGGAAAATACAGAGAGGAATTTCCTAAGAAAAAAAAAGAAGAAAATTCATGGAAGTTCAAATAAATATGTTTTTACTTATAAACTCCAATTCATAAATATGGATAACAGTTTCTATTTTTTTGGTCATGTATCTTGGTTGTGCATAATGGTATTATAAAAATCACTTTTTATTTTAAGTAATAAGGATATTAAGAATAAATCAAAGAAAATGCATGGAAGTTCAATACTATGGTTTTACTTGTAGCTAAAAAATAAACAAAAAGAAGAGAGATAGAAAGTACAAGTACTATATAAGTATTAACTATATAGAACATGGTAGACCAGAAGCAGCTTTAGAGTCCCTCATCATGTTTGTTACTATCTTCCAAATTTATCAAGAATTGAAATGCAGCTAAAGCAAGGATTACCTGCATGACCATTTGCAACAGGCGCATACAAGTGATGGTACTTGAAAGCCATCCACTATTAGCACAAATATTATATATCTATCATGGCTCGTATGATATATATACTTTGATCCAACACAGACTTAAAGTAAATGACATAATCATTGATTGGCAATTCTAACTGAGAAAAATGTCCCTGTCCAAATTTCCAAGATAAGAGAAATAAAATATTGAGCAAATGAGCAAATCTATAAATTTTCAAATTAAAGCCCAAAATGCAGACGTAGATGATAACTGGAAAAGCAAATTTGCTTTAACGTGTGGATCATCCACCATAGTTATCACGGCGTCGCCGGCGATGAAAAGATGGCACGACGCATGTTGACTTGATGTGAGGCGTCGATAGAAGCCTCTCTTTTTTTAAAGTCTGCTCTTCTTCTTCTTCTTTTTTTGCTGAATAAAAGGAAAAGACGGAGGAGGAAGAGGAGAAGTTACCTGTGATGGAGTCGCAGTTGAGGTGTCAAGTTGCGATGTGGTCTTCTTCTTTTGCGATGTGGTCTGCCTGCTTCTGCTTCTGCTTCTTCTTCGGCGACAGACTAACAGTGTATTGATGTATTCTCTCTCTAGATGATTCTTTTAAACTTTAGTTTTTTTAACATTATTTTTATGTCCTTGTGAGCAGCATATCTTGTGGGTTGTGCATTTTTGCTGGTTATTTATCCTGTTTGTTAAAGTAGATTTGTAATATCTTTTCAGTGGGCAGCTCGTGGACTGCAATGGTTGGCTGATTCAGCTGGTCCTGGGACCCACGCGTCTTTGCTTCTCCCGCTTACTCAGTTACTCCCCTCGCAAGCTGATTTTTTTGGTTTCGAGAATTGTTTTCTTGTAACATTTTTTTTATATTTGTGTGAGTGTTATTCTTTTATTTTAAATAAAATTAGTGATTATTGTAAATTTTTATTGTTATTTTTATTTTTTTAAAAGATTAGTGTCGACGCCGGAATTTTCGTCGTTTCGTTTTTTAATATTAAAATGCCCTTTCCAGTTTTAGCCTTTAGATTAAGATGTGACTTTTGAAAAGGGACGGCTTAAGTGTCGACGGGGTTTCGAAAAGGTTGATTTTTTAATGAGCCATTTGACCAAAGTTGCCAGTTGGTATATTTGAAATGGATGTATCAACTCATCCGAATTTTGTTTTTTTGTAATTTGCTGGCTCATATGTAACTCCGAGTTAATTGATCCGCAAACCGAGATTCATAGAGTTCGGGGGCTTGCTTAAGCGAGGGGAAGGTGTTAGGCACCCCCCGTCTTCCGTGAAACACGGTTACCGCAATCTCGATGTTTTCCTATCCTTTTAAATCTTAAAATGTATGCGTGTGCGTGTTTGTGTGTGTGTGTGCCTAAATGGATGTTTGTGGTGTTCTTTTGCATAAACGTTGCTTTGATTTTATATGGCAAATGTGTTTTGTCGGGAAAGTATTTTTAGACGTCTTTTGACCCAAATGACGAGGCTTTCGCTTTTTATAAGAAAGATTTATTTTAATTTCGAAAACGATGAGGTTTTTTATTAGATGTCATTTTAGAAAACAATAGTTTTTAAACTTTTGTCAAATAGGAATCGAGACTATACATTGCCTTCTAACAGTAAATATAAATAAAACGAAGGCAACTTCTAGAACTCTTTAACCCTATGCACAAAGTTTAATGAAAACGTTTATTTATTTTTCGAAAACATCTTTTATGACATTTCAAAACCCAATACAGCCTTTTCGTCAAACAAGGATCAAAATTTCGCCAAAACTCTTTACTTTTTAAACCTCGTGCATCTAATATCCTAATTTGATCATTTTTTTAGAAAATCTTTATCATTTGCCTTATTTGGAAATCGTTTTTTTGCGTCGTAAATCAAAATAAGCATTCAAAACGTGTCGGAGCTATCCATGGGCATGTGAGCCATCTAGACAACCCCAAACACCCACAATCACATATCTTTATTATTATGAGGCCTTAACCCGACTTCCGACTTGATGTCGTTTTAAGGCTCAACAGTTCACATATTTACAACCATGCATCCTACCTAACGATTAAATACATCCAAAAATGACCATCATCGGGATTGGACCACGAGGATCTCCTCCCTAGGCTCACATTCACCCAAATCGTTACACAATCAACACTACGACAAATCTAACAATACTAAACTCATTACGGTACTATATGGATCACAAATCTCAAAGCCAATACTACAACTATTTATGAACTCAACGAATGATATATCACCGTACGGATGTCATCGGGGCATTAGGAGGAAGTTACGTTCCAATGGAACCCTCGCTAACGACCCCTAACCCACGGATCATCATCCATACAACAACAAACTATACTACACAAACCCAAAACACAACATTATCACATTAATATAAACAAGAAAATATCAAAAGAACACTATTTTCACCTTGCAATAAACCAACGAAAGCTTTATATATCACGATTAGGACCAAACCACAAGAATATTCAACTATCTTAGCAAGAAAAATGAAATTTTCACTTAGATTTAGTCAAACCCGAGCTCCCTCTTCTCCTTCCTCGCGTTTTCTCTCTCTAAAAACTCCTTAATTTTCCTCTTCTTTTTTTCTCTCGGACGCAACAATGGCGATGTATAGCTGATCTGCAAGCAGCCGCAGGTGCATCTGCGTCTGGCCGCAGATGCCTCTGCGACTGCCCTGGCCGCAGATGCCTCTGCGGCTGCCTGCTGTGGCCGTCTGAGCCGTCGCCTCGGCTGCCGTGTGCCATCCTCGAGTCGCGCACTGTCCCATTTGTCGGTGGCCGCAGGTGCATCCGCGGTTGTCCGACTTGCTTTTCTCGATTTCCGTGTCACGCGGTCTTAAATCGTCAATTTATGCTGTATTATTTTGGAAGGCTGTTTCTTGATACATAGATCGTTCTTTGTGCTGGGCGCTGCCCCCTTCCACCCCCGCCAGCTCACCGGGGAGCTGGGCAGCCGCTCGCTCACCGGGGAGCGAGACCCCCGAACATCGTAAGCGTAGTGGCCATTAGTCGCCCTTTGTGATCAGCTCAGGTTTTTCTGGATCAAATGTTTGCCTTGCCTCAAGTGACCGGATGCTCGTTGTCCGTTGTGGCGACTTTGACCGTAAATCGCTGGGGTGGCTTTGTGTTCGGGTCCACCTTCCTTTTCGCATGTCGGGTCAAATGACGATTTTGCCCTCCTGTCAGGGTTAATGGAAAAGTGCAAAATTTGGGTGTTTACAATTAGTGATTATTGTAATTTTAAAAAAAGTTGTGTGAAGTTTATTAAATGAGACATTTGATATTATTAATTATGAAATTATTTCTAAGTGTGTAATCTTTAAAATTGGAGTTTAAAGAAAATGACAAAGACTATATGCTAAGTATTGCTAAGCATTAACATATTAGTTTTATTCATAAACAAAGTTGTTATTAAATATTATTTTAAATTTTTTACAATGCAAAAGAAAAGAGTCTCGGAATGCAATAATATAAGTTTAATCATTTTAATAAATCAACATATATTGACTAGGCATAAAAAATAATAAATCATAGAGTTTCAATAATTCAATCTAATTCTTGATGTTTATCTTCTGATAACAATTCAATTCAATCGAAAACTTGTTCTTGATACTCTCGTTACAAATTATTCAAATTAAAGGCACTACACTTAAAACTAATAATTCTCCGGATTATCAAAATGTAGTTTTTAGAAATATTTACCTCTTCACCAATTACTGAGTAAGTGAATTGAATGAAACTAAATAACTTCAACTAAAACCATTACCAACATTTACTGATTTTTTTGATTTTAGATGTGCGAAATATATAAGATGTGAATGAGAAATTATGCTTCTACTCGAGACTCCAACACTTTTCAATTTGAATAACCACATAAAAGTTAGAATTAGATAAGTGTAATTAGTTGATAAATTCTGAAACTTAGTAAATAGAATTTCATCGAAGCAATTTTAGTTTTCTACATATACTTGTTATCATAAAATGATTTATTTGAAGAAAATATAAATTAAACGAAATTACCACAAAACATATTAGCTTTATTCATAAACAAGGTTACTATTAAATATTATTTTAAAATTTTTGCAATGCAAATTAAAGAACCTTAAAATACAACAATACGACTTTGATTCTTTTAATTAATCAACATATATTAACTATCTATGCATAAAAAATAATAAAATTTAGAATTTCAATAATTCAATTCAATTTTTTATGTTTATCAATTCCATTCAATTCTATTTTTGTAACAATTCAATCCAATTTTTTTTTTATTTAATATCATTTCCTTCTTTATAAATTAGACCAAAATTTAATACGAGATATGATAAACTACACTTTAAGTATAAAACTACATTTTTAGTTTTTAAAACTACAAAATTATACTTGGTATCATCACAAATTTATTTGAGATTAGTATAAAAAAGAAATAATTATTTGTAAAATATATAATATTAACGATTACTACATTTATTACTTTTAAAAGTAAATAAATTCATTTAACAAAAAATTTATAATTTTACAATTATATTTCAAAAAGTTATAATATTACTACATTTATTACATATAATATTATGTTTTTGTCTTCTTGAATTCTTGTTCCTCTCTCATTTTTTCTCTTTTGTCATCTAAAAGAAAAGAAATGAATTATTGGTAAGCCCTTTCATTCCCATCTTCCCAGACCATTTTCAGCCAGCAATTTCTGCACCACTTCGCAGACCATTGTAGCAGAGCAGGTATGTCTTCATGCCCCTATTCTTGCAAATCCTTCCCATATACATAACCATTTGAGATATCCTTCAGCCGAGTGCCTTTACACTGCATTCACACAACCATAAATAAGAACAGTTAATAATGTCTTATTGAAGATTATATTAGAAAAGTTAAAGTGAATACCTTCTCAATTTTTAACCCTTAAACAAATCTGGAGAGTCCATAGTTGGTGGCGACTGTTACTGACGACAAATAAGTTGAGTTGACCCAGCCTTCTCTCACACAGGTTATTCTTGTTCTTTTTGCTTTGCTTTGATGAGTTTGTTCTACTTTATTTTCTCTGTGGTTTTTGTTGAATTCTTCATTTCTTCCGTTAGTTTTTAATATCAAGTGTTTTATTTTTGGATTGTTATTGCTAAATATTTACATAATTGTGCTTTTAATTTTATTCCATAGTGTTATGTTTTGGGTTTTAACATATATGAATTTTTATTGCAAATATATTTATTAAGTAAAATAAATAATATATAAATTGCACATTGTAAACGACTTGACGCCATATGGACGATGGTAGGCGCCTTGTTGCCTAGGCATCCTGACAATCGGCTACAGCCATGACTCGTGACAACTATGCATCCACGTAAATCTTATCCACCTTATATGGAACTTTCTCTGACAATGCTTCATTGTAATTTTCCTACAACAACGAAGGGATACAAATGGCAAGCTAAAAGACAGATCTCAACGTACAGGGAATATTTTATAACTTAGATATGTAACTATCAAAATCAATGTACGATATCAATCGTATGTCCACTAGGATATGAGATTGGGTTTATAAAGGACTATAACCAACACCATAATCAGATCGGGTTTTTAAAGGACTGTAACTGACACCATCATGAGATCGATCAGTCTTCTAATTCAAAGCCACTAATGAATTTACTGTCAAACGTAAGGCTTTACAAATTATTCAGTTTTACCTAGGGATACAATATTGAAGGTGATTCCGAAGTGAGTCTTAACTTGTTATAAGTGTTAACACAAGACTTAAGATTTAAGATATCTCATAAAAAATAAATTATGAGTATAGCAACAACATGACATTTCACAAAATGGTATCATAAAGGATTTAGGAAACCAATTAATGGGAGAAACATTCACTATATCCTCTGGCTCTTTTACACACAATAAATCTATCAGAGCAAAAAAAGAGAAATTTGTTAACAAATAAGCTCTGATAGACCCATCAAAAGAAGGTTATGATATATGTAAAACAATATATTGCGATTTGTAAAATACATATATAGATTTAGAAGAAAACCTACAAACTTAGAGATAGCTGCTGCAAAATTCATCGTTGCGGCCGAGACAAGCAAAGAGGCTTGAATCAATGAAACAAATATCACTGCCCTCAACATAGTTAGGTCCACAAATAAGCATGTTTTTCTTTTTCCTTTATTCCTATGTCAGACACAACATATATATATATATATATATATATATATATATATATATATATATATATATATATATATATATATATATAGGAAGCACAAAATAGGACATGAAACTAGGGATGGTTGTAATTCGAATTTCAAATCTGCATATCTTAATACCTTTTAAATTAAGTATATATAGAGGCAACGATTAAAAATCAAAAAGAAATCGAAGAAATTAAAGAAACTAAGTACGAAACTTACCTTGGTCGATCAGATGAGAACAGAGAAATAGTAGAGAGCAATTGTTCAATTGGATAAGCAGAGGGAAGTCGATCGAGGAACAGAGAGGAGAGAGCAGAGAGGTTGCGAAAGAGAGGGTATGAGAAACAGGGAGGAGAGAGCAGATAGGTCGTGAAAGAGAGAAAGTAGAGGGAAAGTAAAGAGAAAGGTAAAGTAGCGGTGAGAAAATGAGAAGGAAAGGTAAAGCAGTGGGACTGAAAATAAAGGGAGGAAATGGAGACCAACAGATCGGAGGGAAATTAAAAATAATTGAGATTGATTTTCGGTCGCTAATCCGTATCAAATATAATTATTTAATTTTTTTACAAAAAAAAATTGAGACAAATATTATTGGTCTTAAATTTGTTTTTAAAACATGTTTAAATTTGTTTTTAAAAAGTTAATTTTTGAAACGACTAAATCCGTCTCTAATTTCGTGTCTAAAATTTAAAACGGTACCGACTTTTTTAGAATCCGTCTCAATTTTTTAATTCTAAAACATTACGAGACATAAAAAAAATTTAGTTTCTATGTTTGTATTAAATTTTTAGAATTAGAGACAGAACTTGGTCCGTTTCTAAAAGTCGATTTCAAATGTAACGTATTCTAGTAGTGGATTACGTGAATGAGCACACCTTTCACCTAAAAGGAGGCAATTTGGGAGGAGTTTTAGATATTTTTTTTAATTCTGTCAGATAATATAATAAATTAATATTTAGTAGTATTGGATTATATTATAATTGTTTTAATATTATTATTGCATTTCTATTTGCAGAAAAGGAACAGATGGGACGACGCATAGGCATCAGTTATACAGACACTTTTTTGGCAAAAATGCAATGTGCAAACAAAGGATAATCAGAATAAGGAACGACAAAAAGCACTGCACAATGCTGAGATCGACCATCTAAGGCAAGCCGAGGACTACATGCACGAGTATAACCCCTAGTGGTGCTCACCGTTAATATGGGCTGGGATGTGTCAATAGTGGCAGGTTGAGGATTGGGTGAAAAGCCGTAAGATTGCCGCCATGAATAGAGTCTCAGGTTTACCTGAAGGCGACAAAGCAAAAGGTATATATAGGGGTAACAGTATATCACAGTCGCAACATGTTGGTACCGAGGTACATAGTTTGTAAAGTTTTACTTTATTTATGTTTATAGCTATGTTATTAGTATGTATGCATGTGGTTGATACACACACACACACACACTTTTCATATTTGTAGGAGGTTACGTCCAGGGTTAGCCTATCAATTAGTTGGATGTGCACGGTGTAAGACCCCGAATTTATGAAATACAAAATTTAATTTTTTCTTCATATATATTTTTCCTGAAACAGTAAGTGGTTAAATCGATAAAGTTAAAAGTTAAGGATGTTATGTGCAAATTTTATTTTGTCGGACAATATTCGCTTTGTCGGGGAATATTCGTTTGGTCGGGGAATATTCGTTTGGTCCGACGGCGCCGAAATAACAAATTATTGGTGGACCCCACAACGGAATATTTGTCGGATATAGAAAACGACAGAAATAACCTTTTTAAATAAAAATAGTCAACGAAACTGTTAAAATACTGGTGATAAAAGAATAGTAGCATACGGTAGTTATTGGTATTTTCTGTAGCACACGGTACTCTACAGTAACACACGGTATTGCATAGTGTCTCATATTATTGGTCTGATAATTGACACCGTAACTGTTACGCATCATTTCATCGATAATTGTCACTGCATAATATTTTATATTATCAATTCAATAATTGTTGTTACACAGTATTTTGCATTATTGATTTAATAATTGTCATTACACTGTATTTTATATCATTGAGTCAATAATTGTTGTTGCACTGTTTTTAAAATTATTGAACCTAATAATTGTCACAGTAACATATGCACAGTAATTCACATTATTGAATCAATAATTGTCATTACACAGTAACGTATGCTTTATTTTACATTATTGTTATCTCTATTATGATGTTATTTAAACAGTTGTATTTCATTAATTTATTGACTTGATATCTAAGAGCTAACTATACTGTATTTATAACAATTAGTCATAATAATTGAATTGATAAAGTTATTTGTTTATAATATAAAGTTAGGTGATTATTAGGTGATATGAAATGAATGGTGTAGATTAAAGTGTGAATTATTGTTGAATAATTAAATTGATTTGTTTATAATATAAAGTTAGGTGATTATTAGGTGATATGAAATGAATGGTGTAGATTAAAGATAATATAATATTTGAAATGGATGGTGTAGATTAAAAGATGATCTTTAAATGAATGGTTTAGATTAAATGAATAATAAGATTTTTGGCTATAAATAGAAGCCTTAACTTAAGGATTTTTCATAAACTTCCTTACTTGTTCTTTCTTTCTCTCTCTAAATACTTCTTGTGAAAGTTCTCTCTAAGTGTGCTTAAGTCATCTTGAGTATTTATGAAGATCTATAAGTATACGTGTACTGTTCAAGTTAATCAACCTCATTTAAATCAATATCCAGTCACGTGTTGAGGTAAGGGATACCATCTTTTTCATCTTCCATTATTCAAACATACTATGGCAAGGGATTATCATTATTTGATTCTCGATAATAATATTGTTTCTTCCTTACTCATAAGACGTGCCTTTTATTTCCATGTATTAAATTGTGGGAATAACCTTACGGAGCGGATTGCCGCCTGTTGGTGAATAACCTTTCGTATTTATTCATTATTAATCTCTGAGAATAACCTTACGGAGCGGATTGCCGCCTGTTTGGTGAATAACTCTTTGTACTCAAAGTCTATTAAATTGTGGGAATAACCTTACGGAGCGGATTGCCGCCTGTTGGTGAATAACCCTTTGTATTAATTTCCTTCACCTTTTGTTAATCAAACCTGCTACGGTAAGGGATATTATTTTCTTTCATACTCCTAAATCGAAATTTATTATGGAACTATTGCTTCTATAATTCCTGAAAATATTATATGTTCCATAATAGTTGAACTTCATTATTTCAACTGAACCTTCCTATTTACGTGAACCTTTCTATTGAATTGTAACCGTTATTCTGAACTGTGGATCTTGAATATCATTTTTTAAATTTCACTCCACATCATGTTGACAATTTGGACATTATTTGAATCTGTACAAAGTAAACTTCCGATACTTATTGTTATCCTATTTCTTCTGTTCATCATTTATATCATTCTAATCATCCAAAAATCAAGCTGTTGTGAATATCTGTGGCCGGGGGCACAGATGTGATATATTTGTTGAACAGATGATAGGTTAAAGGCGATATAATAGGTTAAAGGCGATACATCTGTTCGGTGTCTTTTATGGCACGTGGTGAATGTTCTCTTTGGCCCGTAGTGCAAAGATGAACTGTTGTTTGGTATGATTATGACCAAAGGCTGAATCTGGTATAATCATGACCGTTGGTGTTATATTGAATGTCTTTGGCCCGTAGTGCAAAGATGAACTGTTGATCTGCATGATTATGATCAGGAACTGTGAATTTGTATTATCTTGACTAATGATATTTCAGATGATAAAAGTTGATGATGTTTTTCCTAAAAAGAGAACCGAGTGGACATTATAGTCTGCATTATTCTTCTAATAGATTACTCATTCCGCTGCTATTATTGATCTGAACGTTGTTTAAGAATTTAACTGCAGTTTTTGATATAAACCTTGTAGTCTATTGTATTCTATCAAGAACTCAACTGTTGAAGGCTAATGATAATTTATTTGTCATTATCTTAGTCATGATATTTCTTACTGGGCTATTTGAGCTCACCCTTTCTTTTGTTCCATTGTTTTTCAACAGGAGATGAAAACATAACAGGGTCTAGCCAGGGAATGGAGTGAGGGTCCGAGGAATAGTTATCATAGTCTTCACGTTTTGTAAAATAGTGTGGCAATAATAGTGAAGACTTAGTTGTGTATTATTATACACTGTATTGTTGTACGTTGTGCTTTGTTGTAATAATTTTGTTGTAGTCTTTTGACGACTCAAGTTTGGGCTGTGTGGGCCCAGATTTGGGGGCGTCACAGTTGGCATCAGAGCTTAGGGATATGGTCTTTAATGGCGATCTGGGGTAGAACTAGGAGGGGAGAGACGAATAGAATCAATCACTAGTGTGTCCTACCTAAAATAGATTTTATTATCTAATGAGTCGATTTGAATGTAGGAACATGAAGTGATGAGTCAGTTTATTTGAACTAACATTTATTTTGTGACCACAGTTAAGTATGGCATCTGAAAATCAAGAGGTTAACTATGGAATACCCGAAGCAAATGTAGCCGAGAATCAAGAGGCTCCAAACAATCCTCCTGCCAACTCAGGAAATAATGTTCCTGATAACATGATGAACGATGGATTCTTTAGGAATTTCATGCAGTTCATACAGAATCAAGGAAGAGGAAATCCAGTCAATAATAACGGTAGAAACGCTGGCAATTTGAGGATGGTCACTGTTAAGCAATTTAAAGAATTAGGACCACCTGAATTCCACGGGAAGCCTGACCCACTCAAAGCGGAGGCATGGCTGAAGCAGACGACAAAAATACTTGATGTCTTACAATGCGCTGATGATCAGAAGGTGCCATTTGCCACTTTTATGTTACGAGGTGAGGCGGACCATTGGTGGGAAGCGGTAAAACGTATCCAACCTTCAGCACTCGAAATGTCTTGGACAGAATTCGAAGAACTGTTTAACGAGAAGTACTTCCCAGAAAGCATCCGCCATATGAAGGAAGTGGAATTCATTAAGCTGGAGCAGGGAAACATGACAGTTTCTCAATATGAAGCTAAGTTTGCTGAACTGTCTCGTTTTGCGACTCATCTAGTAGATGACGAAGCACGAATGAGTCGAATGTTCCTGAGAGGTTTGAGACTCAAAATTCGTCAACAACTTAGTTCTCATAAATTCAGTTTGTATTCAGATGTTGTAGATAGGGCTCAAAGGGTGGAGCAAACAGATGAAACATTGCAGCCAAGAGTTAATGATCAGCATAGAGAAAGGAGTGACAACAACCACAGGAACGAGAACCATCGAGGAGGTAACCAACACTTCGGTGGTAATTCCAGACCAAATAACAGAAGAGGAGAATCTAGTGGGAACAATTTCAAAAGAAAGAGATTCCATAATAATTATGGAAGGGCACCAGCACCAGTACCAACACCAGCACCGACCCCAGTTTCAAGGGGAGAAGATCGACCACCAGTGAGATGCTATAGGTGTGGTCAGGAAGGTCACATCAGCCCAAACTGTACACTGCAGTCCAAAAAGTGCTACAGTTGTGGGAAAGAGGGTCATCTTGCGCGATTTTGTCCTGCCACAAAATCAAGTCCAGCTGCAATGATGATACCAAAAGCTAGCGCGGATAAAGAAAAATCTGTAGTTCAAGGGAGAGCTTTTGTTGTGACATCCCAAATGGCACGAAACTCGAACGAGGTGATAACCGGTAAGCTATTCATAAATTCTCGTGAAGTCTACGCTTTGTTAGATACTGGCTCTACCCATTCTTTTATCTCACCTGCATGTGCTCAGCGGTTAAACTTAACTCCTGAAAACTTGGACTTTGACTTATCAGTTGAAACCCCATTAGGAGAAATGACCATTACATCTACTGTCTATAAATCTTGCCTAGTTCAAATCAACAACCTCACATTACCTGTTGACCTTATTTCTTTGGAGATGCGTGAATTTGATGTGATTTTAGGAATTGATTGGTTGACTACCCATCATGCTAAAATTGATTGTTTTCATAAGATTATTAGTTTTCATATTCCTAATCAACCTGTCATGCAAATTCAAGCAACTAAACCATTGAAATCTATAACTGTTATTTCTAGCCATAAAGCCATTCGTTTATTGAAAAACGGATGTCAAGCCTTTTTAGCTCATGTCACTGATTTGAACAAAAACACGTCAAACTTGAATGATATTCCCATTGTTAATGAGTTTCCTGACGTTTTTTCTGAGGAACTTTCTGGCTTACCCCAAACCGTGAAATTGAATTCTGTATCGATCTTGAACCCGGCACTAAGCCCATTTTTAAAGTCCCATACCAAATGGCTCCCATAGAACACCAAGAGTTGAAAGTTTAATTACTAGATATCGGTATCATTCATTCTAGTACAAAACTTATATCGAGCGAGGAATGCGAGAAGAGTTTTCAAGAACTCAAGAGGAGACTTGTTTCAGCTCCTGTTCTGACCATACCATCAGGATCAGGAGAATTTGTTATCTACAGCGATGCTTCTGGCAAAGGTCTAGGCTGTGTCCTTATGCAACATGGAAAGGTTATAGCCTATGCCTCTCGACAACTCAAAGATTATGAGAAAAATTATCCTACTCATGATCTAGAGTTGGCAGCAGTCGTTTTCGCGTTGAAGATCTGGAGACACTACTTGTACGGAGAAAAAGTGGATATCTATACGGATCATAAAAGTCTCAAGTATTTCTTCACCCAGAAGGAACTCAACATGCGACAACGACGTTGGCTTGAGCTGTTAAAGGATTATGACCACACAATCCAGTATCACCCGGGAAAGGCGAACGTTGTAGCTGACGCTTTGAGCAGAAAATCTTATGCAAGTACAAGTGCACTGCTGACAACACAAAAGTGTATTTTGTACGACTTGCAAAAGATGGAGATAGAGCTAAAGACACCAGGGACCCACTCGAAGATTGCTCACGTGCGAGTAGAACCAACTTTAATCGATAAAATTAAAGCTGCTCAAGCTACCGATCTGGAACTGATAAACATGATAAAGAAAGTACAAGAAGGTGCCATTCCCGAAGCAAGAATCGACGAGAAAGGAATACTTCGAGTCAACTCTCGACTCTGTGTTCCTAACGATCCTGAATTAAAGCATAAAATCATGATGGAGGCACACAACACGCCGTTTGCAATCCACCCAGGAGGTACCAAGATGTATCGAGATCTTCGACATACATTTTGGTGGAACAATATGAAAAGAGAGATTGCGGAGTTTATCTCAAGGTGCCTAACTTGTCAACGTGTCAAGGCAGAACATCAAGTTCCTAAAGGTCCATTACAATCACTTGAAGTTCCCGAATGGAAGTGGGAACACATCAATATGGACTTCGTGACGGGTCTTCCAAAAGTTTCTCAAGGCTTAGATGCAATTTGGGTGATCGTAGATAGATTGACCAAATCTGCTCATTTCTTGCCTATACGAGAAAACTTTTCACTTGAACGTCTTGCCGGTATGTACATAAATGAGATCGTGAGATTGCATGGCATGCCAGTTTCCATAGTTTCTGATCGAGATCCTAGATTCACTTCACGCTTTTGGATCAGTCTACAAAAAGCTATGGGCACTGAACTACGTTTTAGTTCTGCATACCATCCTCAAACGGACGGACAATCGGAAAGGACGATCCAGACCCTCGAAGATCTTTTGAGACTTTGTGTATTAGACTTCAAAGGAAGTTGGGATAAGTACTTGCCGTTGGTGGAATTTTCTTACAACAACAGTTACCAAGCAAGTATAGGCATGGCTCCATTCGAGGCATTGTATGGAAGGAAGTGTCGCTCTCCAATATGTTGGAATGAGGTAGGAGAAGCAAAATTGTTGGGACCCGAGTTGGTACGCTTGACGACCGAAAAGATCCAAATGATCCGACAACGAATACAGACCGCACAAGAACGACAAAAGAGTTATGCTGATCTTCATCGGAGAGACGAAAGTTTCAACGTCGAAGATCATGTATTCTTACGTGTTTCTCCATGGAAAGGGGTTACGAGATTCGGAAAGAGAGGAAAGCTCAACCCTCGATTTATTGGCCCATTTGAAATCCTCGATCGAATAGGAACCGTAGCCTACAGACTAGCCCTACCACCAAGTATGTCTCGCATCCATAACGTTTTTCACATATCTATGTTACGTAAATATGTGAAGGACCCAAACCACGTCATTGAGTTAGAACCAGACGTTATAGCAGAAGATTTAACGTATGAGGAGGTACCTGTTAAGATCCTAGATAAGAAGGAGCAGATCTTACGCTCAAAGGTTATACCTCAAGTTAAGGTTTTATGGAGGAACCAAGATATTGAGGAAATGACCTGGGAGCTAGAATCTGAAATGAAGTCTAGGTATCCATACCTCTTCAAAATGCCAGGTACGTCAATTTCGGGGACGAAATTTCATAAGGAGGGGAGGTTGTAAGACCCCGAATTTATGAAATACAAAATTTAATTTTTTCTTCATATATATTTTTCCTGAAACAGTAAGTGGTTAAATCGATAAAGTTAAAAGTTAAGGATGTTATGTGCAAATTTTATTTTGTCGGACAATATTCGCTTTGTCGGGGAATATTCGTTTGGTCGGGGAATATTCGTTTGGTCCGACGGCGCCGAAATAACAAATTATTGGTGGACCCCACAACGGAATATTTGTCGGATATAGAAAACGACAGAAATAACCTTTTTAAATAAAAATAGTCAACGAAACTGTTAAAATACCGGTGATAAAAGAATAGTAGCATACGGTAGTTATTGGTATTTTCTGTAGCACACGGTACTCTACAGTAACACACGGTATTGCATAGTGTCTCATATTATTGGTCTGATAATTGACACCGTAACTGTTACGCATCATTTCATCGATAATTGTCACTGCATAATATTTTATATTATCAATTCAATAATTGTTGTTACACAGTATTTTGCATTATTGATTTAATAATTGTCATTACACTGTATTTTATATCATTGAGTCAATAATTGTTGTTGCACTGTTTTTAAAATTATTGAACCTAATAATTGTCACAGTAACATATGCACAGTAATTCACATTATTGAATCAATAATTGTCATTACACAGTAACGTATGCTTTATTTTACATTATTGTTATCTCTATTATGATGTTATTTAAACAGTTGTATTTCATTAATTTATTGACTTGATATCTAAGAGCTAACTATACTGTATTTATAACAATTAGTCATAATAATTGAATTGATAAAGTTATTTGTTTATAATATAAAGTTAGGTGATTATTAGGTGATATGAAATGAATGGTGTAGATTAAAGTGTGAATTATTGTTGAATAATTAAATTGATTTGTTTATAATATAAAGTTAGGTGATTATTAGGTGATATGAAATGAATGGTGTAGATTAAAGATAATATAATATTTGAAATGGATGGTGTAGATTAAAAGATGATCTTTAAATGAATGGTTTAGATTAAATGAATAATAAGATTTTTGGCTATAAATAGAAGCCTTAACTTAAGGATTTTTCATAAACTTCCTTACTTGTTCTTTCTTTCTCTCTCTAAATACTTCTTGTGAAAGTTCTCTCTAAGTGTGCTTAAGTCATCTTGAGTATTTGTGAAGATCTATAAGTATACGTGTACTGTTCAAGTTAATCAACCTCATTTAAATCAATATCCAGTCACGTGTTGAGGTAAGGGATACCATCTTTTTCATCTTCCATTATTCAAACATACTATGGCAAGGGATTATCATTATTTGATTCTCGATAATAATATTGTTTCTTCCTTACTCATAAGACGTGCCTTTTATTTCCATGTATTAAATTGTGGGAATAACCTTACGGAGCGGATTGCCGCCTGTTGGTGAATAACCTTTCGTATTTATTCATTATTAATCTCTGAGAATAACCTTACGGAGCGGATTGCCGCCTGTTTGGTGAATAACTCTTTGTACTCAAATTCTATTAAATTGTGGGAATAACCTTACGGAGCGGATTGCCGCCTGTTGGTGAATAACCCTTTGTATTAATTTCCTTCACCTTTTGTTAATCAAACCTGCTACGGTAAGGGATATTATTTTCTTTCATACTCCTAAATCGAAATTTATTATGGAACTATTGCTTCTATAATTCCTGAAAATATTATATGTTCCATAATAGTTGAACTTCATTATTTCAACTGAACCTTCCTATTTACGTGAACCTTTCTATTGAATTGTAACCGTTATTCTGAACTGTGGATCTTGAATATCATTTTTTAAATTTCACTCCACATCATGTTGACAATTTGGACATTATTTGAATCTGTACAAAGTAAACTTCCGATACTTATTGTTATCCTATTTCTTCTGTTCATCATTTATATCATTCTAATCATCCAAAAATCAAGCTGTTGTGAATATCTGTGGCCGGGGGCACAGATGTGATATATTTGTTGAACAGATGATAGGTTAAAGGCGATATAATAGGTTAAAGGCGATACATCTGTTCGGTGTCTTTTATGGCACGTGGTGAATGTTCTCTTTGGCCCGTAGTGCAAAGATGAACTGTTGTTTGGTATGATTATGACCAAAGGCTGAATCTGGTATAATCATGACCGTTGGTGTTATATTGAATGTCTTTGGCCCGTAGTGCAAAGATGAACTGTTGATCTGCATGATTATGATCAGGAACTGTGAATTTGTATTATCTTGACTAATGATATTTCAGATGATAAAAGTTGATGATGTTTTTCCTAAAAAGAGAACCGAGTGGACATTATAGTCTGCATTATTCTTCTAATAGATTACTCATTCCGCTGCTATTATTGATCTGAACGTTGTTTAAGAATTTAACTGCAGTTTTTGATATAAACCTTGTAGTCTATTGTATTCTATCAAGAACTCAACTGTTGAAGGCTAATGATAATTTATTTGTCATTATCTTAGTCATGATATTTCTTACTGGGCTATTTGAGCTCACCCTTTCTTTTGTTCCATTGTTTTTCAACAGGAGATGAAAACATAACAGGGTCTAGCCGGGGAATGGAGTGAGGGTCCGAGGAATAGTTATCATAGTCTTCACGTTTTGTAAAATAGTGTGGCAATAATAGTGAAGACTTAGTTGTGTATTATTATACACTGTATTGTTGTACGTTGTGCTTTGTTGTAATAATTTTGTTGTAGTCTTTTGACGACTCAAGTTTGGGCTGTGTGGGCCCAGATTTGGGGGCGTCACACACGGGGCCACCCGTGATGGTCCGCCTGATGTCTAGCTAGCTATGAGACGATTGATTACAAATTATGGGAGAGGGCTTCAGTTGTTAAGAAGAACAATGTCAAAGGCCAAGGACAGTGACGACGACCGGCTATCAGTGGCACAAGCAACTCTGATAACTAGTCCACTTAGTCATCATACCAACCGACGCCACATACTACTGCTAACTGTGATGCCCCCAAATCATTATACTTACTATTGCTGACTTGGTGCTCACTATAAATGCTAAATCATTAGGTTTATAGATGATTTATTTTATTTATAAACAAAGTTCTCATCTTAATTCCCAAAGATCTTTCATTATTTTATAACAAGTTCTTGTAATCGATACAAGAGACTTAATACTCATTCGTAACATTTTAACCTTAATATTTAGATATTCTATAACTTCATATGTTCCAACATCCACAGTATTAAATCATTAGGATGGCTCTTGGGAATAGAGAATCTCACGGTGAATGTTTGTATCTTCACCCGTGATAAATGTTTGCATCTTTATCCGTGACAAATGGTTGTATCTTTGTCCGGTGCAAAATTCTCTTTCTATACATAACATTACCCAACTAGTTAAAACCCTCATTCGAAACATATTTGTTTATAGTGACATCTCTTCATATTAATAATCCTACTTATCCGACATTCAAAATAAAAATAATGAGTTATACCTCGGTCCGAGGAACCTTAACGATGGATTTGACCAGTCAACATCGCTTAGTCCTGTCTCGGATGTACAACACTCATAAGTTATTTATCGATCCTCATTCAGATAAATAGATCATTATTAATACTATGTTAAGTTTTAAACAATTCTAAGTTTAATCAAATTAAAGACATAACAATAGAATGTGATAAAATCTGATAATATTTATATAATATTCGGTTACATGTGTTGTGACACCCCCAAATCTGGACCCACACAGCCCAAACTTGAGTTGTCAAAAGACTACAACAAAATCATTACAATGTAGTACAACGTTTAACAATACAATGTATAATAATAATACACAACTAAGTATTCACTATTATTGCCACACTATTTTACAACACGTGAAGACTACGATAGCTATCCCTCGGACTCTCACTCTATCCCCCGTCTAGACCCAATTGCATTCTCATCTCTTGTTGAAAAACAATGAAACAAAAGAAAGGGTGAGCTCAAATAGCCCAGTAAAGAAAATCATGATTAAGATAATGACGAATAAATTATCGTTAGCCTTCAACAGTTGAGTTCTTAATAGAATACAATAAACTATAAGGTTTATATCAAAAACTACAGTTAAATTCTTAAACAACATTCAGATCAATAATAGCAGCGGAATGAGCAATCTATTAGAAGAATAATGCAGACTATAATGTCCACTCGCTTCTCTTTTTAGGAAAAACATCATCAACTTTTATCATCTGAAATATCATTAGTCATGACAATACAAATTCACAGTTCTTGGTCATAATCATGCAAATCAACAGTTCATCTTTGCACTACAGGCCAAAGATATTCAATATAACACCAGCGGTCATGACTATACCAGTATTCAGTCTTTGGTCATAATCATATCAAACAACAGTTCATCTTTGCACTACGGGCCAAAGATATTCAATATAACACCAACGGTCATGATTATACCAGTATTCAGCCTTTGGTCATAATCATACCAAACAACAGTTCATCTTTGCGCTACGGGCCAAAGAGAACTTTCACCACGTGTCATAAAAGACACCGAACAGATGTATCACCTTTAACCTATTCTATCGCCTTTAACCTATCATCTGTTCAACAATTATATCGCATCTGTGCCTCCGGCCACAGATATTTACAACAGCTTGATTCTTGATGATTAGTACAAATAACAGTGATACAATTGATGAACAGAAGAAACAGGATAAACAATGAGTATCGAAAGTTTACTTTGTGCAGATTCAAATAATGTTCAAATTGTCAACATGATGTGGAGTGAAATTCAAAAATGATATTCAAGATTCACAGTTCAGAATAACGGTTACAATTCAATAAAAATGTTTAGAAAAATAGGAAAGTTCAATTGAAATGATATTAGATGAAGCATAAACTATTAAGGAACATATAATCATTTCAGGAAACTTTACCGAATAGTACTTACTATAGTAAGTTAAGAGTATAAAAGAAATACTATCCCTTACTATAGTAAGTTTGAATAATGGAAGATGAAAAAAATGGTATCATTTATGAGTACAAAGGAAAATAATATCACTTACGAATATGAAAGAAAATGATATTACAAACAAATATGGAATAAAAGTGTCAGGTGATAATTCGTGTAGATAAATTATTTCCATAAGAGACAAATAAGAAATTTACAAAGGGTTATTCACCAACAGGTGGTAATCCGCGCAGTAAGGTTATTCCCACAATTTAATAAAATTTGAATACGAAGAGTTATTCACCAAACAGGCGGTAATCCGCGCTGTAAGGTTATTCTCAAAGATTAATAAGGAATAAATACGAAAGGTTATTCACCAACAGGCGGTAATCCACGCCGTAAGGTTATTCCCATAATTTAATACATGGAAATAAATGACACATCTTATGAGTAAGAAAGAAACGATATTATTTTCAAGAATCAAAGAATGATAATCCCTTATCGTGGTAAATTTAAGAGTATGAAAGAAAATGACATCCCTTACAAGTAAGAAAATAATACCATTTATGATGATGAAAAGAATGATACCCTTACCTTAACACGTGACTGGATATTAATTTAAATGAGGTTGATCAACCTATATATTTATAATATAATTAGTAATTACCACATATAAATTTCAAAGTGTATGAATACTCGTATAATATGAACTATCAAAATTATATATATTTTACATAATTTTTGTAGTATAATATAATAACTGTAAAATAGTTTTTAAAAAAATATTCCAAAATAAATCTTCCAAAGAAAGCTTTTAAAAATGAATCTTCTTAAAGAAGAGTCTTCTAAAGGAAGATTTGTGAATACCATGAAAAATAGAAATTTATGAAGTTCCTACTCTTTAATAAAAGACTTACTTGAAAAATTCCTGCACTCCTTTTGGTTTCCAAACATTCAAGATAACCTTACTATTCAAAGAGAAAACTCATAAAATACTTATAGAAATATTTTATGTTTTAGGTGTGATTTTTCTATTCAACTGAGCAAGCTATTTATAGGAGAAAAATTTTCACTGTGCGCGGTAGGTGACAACAGGCGTGATGCACGCCTACCTAATTTTTTTCTAAATTGGCAGCGCAGTCGGCTGCCAAACTCAACCAATTTCACATGTTAATTCTCATGTGGCCCCCGCATAGGGTCTGTAGCGCACCGAGAACCCACCTTCCATTAATTATCTCCAATTATGTTTGGATAAGATAATCATTAACTTTAAACTTCATTAACTGGAATCTCGCGCGTTAAAACATAACCTTTAATCTTTGAAACCATTCAGTTGACCATAATGCGGTCCATATTATTTTTTTAACTTATCTTACATTCCTTACCTGTCTCAGGATCATAATAACCTTCAGTTTACCTTGCACTAGACTTAGATCAAATATAAATAAATTATGACCTAGTCTATTACATTTATCAGAATCATATATATATATTATGATTTACATAACCTATAAATAAAATTCGCCATTAATATATCCATATATAGTCCTGTTACCTCATACCTGTTTCTAAACCTGATCCCGTGCACATACACCTGATTTCATACATCTATATCATCCATATCCGGTTTTATACATCTGTACCATATATGCGATTTCTCATATATACATACTCGAATTACAACGATAATACAATCATATTGCCTCATTACATCCTCACTTTAAATAATACATACATACACATTTAGCTATATGGATTTACAAACCATATTTCCCTTCCTACCATCTAGGATTAACCTTTAACTATTTACATGAGCATCTCATAATTTCAATTAACAAATTTCTTCACGCATTTTCATGAATTCACATTCTTTACCTTAGCTGTACCGGAACCTCCGGCCTTCTTGTACTTTACCTGTAATGTTAATTTATAGCAAGAGTGAGCATAAAACTCAGCAAGTAATTCAGATAACACATTTCATGCTCGCAGTTTATAATATGCATCGTGCTTCTCTTTACCTTAACAAGCTATTCTTAATGTCACATAATTCATTTAGCAATTAAACCACATAGTTGCACATAAGGCACACTTCAACTCATTTACTATCACGTAGTTCACATAGAACATCTATTACACTTAAGTCTAAAGAACTTGCCTGGTAAGCTTTATTTATACTTAACCTTTACTGTCTCGCTTGACCTTTCTATCCTTTCATAATCGTCCTGTCGGTCTGCTATTTTGAGCGTTATCTGTAAACATTACACTATATGCATCATTATAGGATCATATAACTTTATATAATTTATCAAACTTAAACCATAATCTCTTACCCATTAATCTCTATTAATATCAAATTTGATGTATTATACCTTATGTAAGTTAATAATACATTCTAGCTTTTTTCCAACCTTTTTCATAACTCATAACCTGATTTGGCTTAGTTTTAGGCATGTTATACTATGTCATTCATCATTTCATTATACCTTAATACCCTTTATATTGATCATTTTTATCAATTTAGGGTTTACATAACCTATCTCTATCATTTAGTATCAAAATATTTCATTTCGAATCAAAATAAAATCTTTTTGGAAATATGGTGTTCACGGCTGGGGCCGTAGAATTGCACTGAAATCGCGACTGGGGCCAGATTTGGCTGAGAGCATCACGGTCGGGGCCATGGACTGTAGGCAAAATCCGCGGCTGGGGCCATGTTTCTCTCTCCTGTAGAATCTGAACTTTTGATTTTTTTTGCTGCTTTAGTGATTTTTAACTCCTTCACCATACATCCAATTCGGAGCAAATTTGGAACAGTGCTAGACCTTGCTACATAGCATTTTACAAAATTTTCACTTGCCTCATTTGGATTTTTAAAACTAGAGATATACTAGCCCATAAGAGGGTTGTTCAACTTGTTTCCAACACTTAGAAAATTTCAGAATTTTAAAAACTCAAATTTTCAACTTTGTGATTTTTGACCATGAGTTTCAAAACTTAATTCCAACTTTTGAAAAAAGTTCACTTAGGTCATATATGACATGTCCAAGCTGTTAAAACCATAGAACTTCGTACGAGGCGATAATTCTTCGTTAAAATCCATTTAAGTTCGAAACGATCGATTTCGATCGTTCTAATCTTATTTTCAATCTATTTCCTATCCGTTGATTACCAAATCAACGTAAACACGTGTAACAACACAAAACCAAAGCACGTGACTTCATTCACCTTTAATTTATCAAAATTGCCAAAAATACACTTTGGTTGGATTTTCATCAAAATTTTCAATCTCTTCATTTTCAAAGCTTAAACTCAATTTTAATCCTTAACTCCTTTTTGGCACAACTTACTTCTAATACCTCACTTAACACACATAGCACATATATAACTTGAATGGGTCTTCAAGACATTTCAAACTTTTCAAATGACTTCATTTTTTAAAATAATTCGATTTAGGCGTCGGCGAACGTTTTAAAACGTTTAAAATTCTCAAGTGTCGCCATAAACGCCAAACGACTTCCAAATCATTTCAAACACGTGTATTAACATCAAACTTAACTTTTTTTGGCCTCATTTGATCACCAATTACAAAAAATGGCCAAAATTACACATTGATAGCACTTTGTCAACTTTACCTATTTCCATCCTTAAACCAATTTCAATCTTTAGACTCTATGCTTCACATGCGTAATCACATACACATACAACAACTTTAGGTAATCACATAACATCTATACGCATCTTCCAAAACACTTTACAGATTATAACGTAGTATATACACAAGGTATAGCCCAATATTCATCTTTCCTTCAACAAGTCATACTTTTAAACTATTTATAAAGCTTGCCATTTTACACAAAATTTTGCTTGCATCAAACATGATCAACCTTTCAAACTCGATTTTCATCTAAACTATTAACACATAACAAATGATTATCGATTAAATCATGTTTCTAACCTTAAACATGAACATGAATAACAAATCACCTTTGTTCCCCACTTTTAAGCCTAGGGTTTCATTATGTATCAAACATATAGCATGTAACTTACATAATCTTTACATCTAGCTACTTGTTCATGCATGGATACTCTTATTCTTGAATTTAAACTCATAAACTTCAAAGTTTAAACAATAACATGGTTATACCTTATTTGATGACCAACTTTTTCACATAGATCGCTTCCTCATGTCAAGCTCTTCTTCTTTTCTTCTTGCTTCATGACCATTTAAGCTCCCTAGCTCCATGATTTTCAAGTCTTTATCTTTGATTCCATGGTTTTCCTTAGCTTTCTTTCTCTCTTCTAGCAACTTCGAAAGAAAGCCCAATTTTCAGCAAAATGCCTAAAATGAGAGCTCTTGCTAGCTTTAAGTCATTACATGAGACTTAACTAGGCTTGGTTAAGCAATTAACCATGGTTAACACATCCAAGGGCATTTTGGTCATTTCGCACATGAAGTGAAGGGCATTATTATCATTTCACCACTTGGGATACATATGTCATTATCTAAATTGTCAAGGGTATTTTGGCCATTAAACCATTCTAGGGCTCAAATATCATTAATAGAATTATTGAGGGGCATTTTGGTCAAAAGCCACTTTTGCTAGAGAATTAATTTCTTTAATCTCATAATTTGCTTATTTTTACACCAATTTAAGTCCTTTTTGAACCAAATTTATTTCTTTAGGCTTGAATTTTAATCCACCATCAAATATTCCATAACTTGTTTGTCCCAAAATACTTGTCACATTTCCAAATGCTAATTAATTACAAATCAATCAAGTAACTTCCTCTTAACCATAATTTGAGACATGTTTCAAAACACGTGTCACATTTCATCGTCTATAATTCTTGTCATCTCCATATAATCAAATTGCCCTTTTGTACATAGACCGCTTCCTCAAGAAGCGAACCTCGACTGGATTACCAAAATTTATCGCCCTTTAACCTTATTCGTTCATATAATCATTTTAAACTATTTACGTCCTTTCATTTGCTTACATAACACACATAATTACTAACTTGAACCATTCTTGCATACAACTTTCTTTTTACACATTCTCGGGGTTATTTCTTTCTGTATTTACGCATCGTATAATGATTATCTTATTTTAATCATTTAATGTCAATTTCTTAACAATTTCCATATATTCACATATTATACACATTTCTCATTTCCATTATCCTATAAGCTTTAACCTTTCTTCTTTCTTTATTAACTCAATATACATATACACATATTTAGTCTACCACGTAGGTCATAATAGCACATTAATTAAATAATGATTCATATTTAATCATTCCTTAATACATTTTGCCATTCAAACTAGGTTTTATCTTATAACCTTTACTTAATTAATCATAATCCTCATTTGAAAATCCTGTAAAATCCTGGGGTGTCACATTCACCCCTCCTTCAAAAAATTTCGTTCTCGAAATTTGTTGTGTTCATTTACAACATGCATATCTCTTTCCATTCAATTCATCTCAACTAGGTTTTCACTAACCTTTACGTTCTCTCCTCTCTCTACCCATCTTACCCCTTTCTAACATTCATTCCAGAAGATTGGAATGTCTTTCAAGAATCTTCACAATTGTTTAATAACTGTGAAGCACTATGAATAAATAGGAGTAGCTTTTTCATAAAAATTTTGCTTTCAAAACAAACTTTTACTTTTGCTGAGGGGTCACAAAGACCATGAACTCGTTAAGAATATTAACAGTCATAAAGACTGAAAATACCCAAGGGTCATAACCACCAGGAACATGAGTTACGACGCAACCACGCCACTCTATTTTCTATTGGTAAGCTAGGTGATCAGCCTATTGTACCTTTTTTCCTTTGCTTTAGGTTGAACCACGTTAATCAACCCACATATCATATCCCATTTTCAAGGTTGTTCGCCTCAGACTTCAAAAACATTTTCCTTTATCCATTTCTGGATTCAAAACATTTATTCATTTCTTTTAAAATGGTCTAGCCGAAACAAATGACATAGACTCACATCATTAACTGTTCGTTTATTTCAAACTTGAACTTTTCAAGAATGCTGCCATTGGCTCAAAATTGAACCCAAGAAAATCTTTTAAAAAGGGCTTCATAATATCGCACTATCTTAGCAGTACGTTGAGAATTCAGTTATTCAAGACCTCTTAATACCGTACCGTCATGGAAGTACGTTGAGAATTCTGCCATTTTATCATTACACACCATATTCAATAGTGTGACAATGATTTCATAAATACATTTTGAAGTTTTCAAATAACTTTGTCTAGCTGAATCAATTGGCATAGACCATGAATCACGAAATTTTAAAAACTTTTTGATACTTGAACAAAATATTTTTAATGCACCAACGTGCGAGAATAAACACATTTTAAAATATTGATGATCTAGCATAGCTAGAAGAGTGAATTGCCTACCCAATCCTAATAATCTCTTCCTTCTTCCTTTACTCAATCAATCATTTCATAACATTTCTATCTCTTTCTTATTTCCTTAACCTTAGCCAACGTTTGAGAACTATTTCTCTCAACTTATGGTTCTCTTTCTAATCCCCCTATGTTCATCAAACTTGTCACGTATTTAGGTTCAGGAACTTACCACAATCATATGGTTTGAGGAGCTTGTCCTAGTCAGGCCTAAGTCGCCCATTCTCTGAGGGGCTCCACCACATAATCATTAGTCACGAACTTACCATACGCTTAGGTTTTCAGAACACGTAACTAACCTTACTCTTTCTCTCTTCCTATGTATCAGGCATATATAGAAGAAAAGAATCACCTTCTCAACATACATAACCGATACCGTGACGCTGGATCTCCATTGATTATCACGATAGGAAGCTAAGTAAGTACAAATCCCCGCCCATACAAGAAAGTGCACACTCAGCCATTACAATGAGTCCTCAATGAAAAATTTCATATACCCTAACATTTCCTTAACTCAGCTTTTCCTTTATCTGATATGAATTTCATCAATTCATATCTTACAACTCATCAAGAGTCCCTTTATAATTCATAACTCATCAAGAGTCCCTTTTTCACATTTTACGATTCACAACTCATGTAGAGTCCCTTAATCTTTGATCACCTAGGATCTCATGGCTCTTTTGCCCTTTCTCAGTATCTTATCTTAAGATATCTTCTACTATTCCTTAATCACGAGTTCCCAAAATTCATTTCTATCTTACTCAACTTCTCTAGAGTCCCTTTCTTTATTATTCCTTCTTTCACACAAAAGTCATAGCCTAATGTACTATTACCTAAGGTCTATAACCAAACTGCTCTGATACCAACTGTAGCCCACCGAGAACCCACCTTCCCTTAATTATCTCCAATTATGTCTGGATAAGATAATCATTAACTTTAAACTTCATTAATTGGAATCTCGCACGTTAAAACATAACCTTTAATCTTTGAAACCATTCAATTGACCATAATGCGGTCCATATTATTTTTTTAACTTATCTTACATTCCTTACCTGTCTCAGGATCATAATAACCTTCAGTTTACCTTGCACTAGACTTAGATCAAATATAAATAAATTATGACCTAGTCTATTACATTTATCAGAATCATATATATATATATATATATATTATGATTTACATAACCTATAAATAAAATTCGCCATTAATATATCCATATATAGTCCTGTTACCTCATACCTATTTCTAAACCTGATCCCGTGCACATACACCTGATTTCATACATCTATATCATCCATATCCGGTTTCATACATCTGTACCATATATGCGATTTCTCATATATACACACTCGAATTACAACGATAATGCAATCATATTGCCTCATTACATCCTCACTTTAAATAATACATACATACACATTTAGCTATATGGATTTACAAATCATATTTCCCTTCCTACCATCTAGGATTAACCTTTAACTATTTACATGAGCATCTCACAATTTCAATTAACAAATTTCTTCACGCATTTCCATGAATTCACATTCTTTACCTTAGCTGTACCGGAACCTCCGGCCTTCTTGTACTTTACCTGTAATGTTAATTTATAGCAAGAGTGAACATAAAACTCAGCAAGTAATTCAGATAACACATTTCATGCTCGCAGTTTATAATATGCATCGTGCTTCTCTTTACCTTAACAAGCTATGCTTAATGTCACATAATTCATTTAGCAATTAAACCACATAGTTGCACATAAGGCACATTTCAACTCATTTACTATCACGTAGTTAACATAGAATATCTATTACACTTAAGTCTGAAGAACTTGCCTGGTAAGCTTTATTTATAGTTAACCTTTACTGCCTCGCTTAGCCTTTCTATCATTTCATAATCGTCCTGTCGGTCTGCTATTTTGAGCGCTATCTGTAAACATTACACTATATGCATCATTATAGGATCATATAACTTTATATAATTTATCAAACTTAAACCATAATCTCTATTCATATCACATTTGATGTATTATACCTTATGTAGGTTAATAATACATCCTAGCTTGTTCCCAACCTTTTTAATAACTCATAACCTGATTTGGCTTAGCTTTAGACATGTTATACTATGTCATTCATCATTTCATTATACCTTAATACCCTTTATATTGATCATTTTTATCAATTTAGGGTTTACATAACCTATCTCTATCATTTAGTATCAAAATATTTCATTTCGGATCAAAATAACATCTTTTAAAAATCTGGTGTTCACAGCTGGGGCCGCAGAATTGCACTAAAACCGCGGTTGGGGCCAGATTTGGCTGAGAGCATCACGGCCGGGGCCATGGACTGTACGCAAAATCCGCGGCCGTGGCCATGTTTCTCTCTCCTGTAGAATCTGAACTTTTGATTTTTGCTGCTGCTTTGGTGATTTTTAACTCCTTCACCATACATCCAATTCAGACCAAATTGGAACAGTGCTAGACCTTACTACATAGCATGTTACAAATTTTTCACTTGCCTCATTTGGATTTTTAAAACCAGAGATATACTAGCCCATAAGAGGGATGTTCAACTTGTTTCCAACACTTAGAAAATTTCAGAATTTTAAAAACTCAAATTTTCAACTTTGTGATTTTTGGCCATGAGCTTCAAAACTTAATTCCAACTTTTGAAAAAATTCACTTAGGTCATATATGACATGTCCAAGCTTTTAAAACCATAGAACTTCGTACGAGGCGATAATTCTTCGTTAAAATCCATTTAAGTTCGAAACGATCGATTTCGATCGTTCTAATCTTATTTTCAATCTATTTCCTATCCGTTGATTACCAAATCAACGTAAACACGTGTAACAACACAAAACCAAGGCACGTGACTTCATTCACCTTTAATTTATCAAAATTGCCAAAAATACACTTTGGTTGGATTTTCATCAAAATTTTCAATCTCTTCATTTTCAAAGCTTAAACTCAATTTCAATCCTTAACTCCTTTTTGGCACAACTTACTTCTAATACCTGACTTAACACACATAGCACATATATAACTTGAATGGGTCTTCAAGACATTTCAAACTTTTCAAATGACTTCATTTTTTAAAATGATTCGATTTAGGCGTCGGCGAACGTTTTAAAACGTTTAAAATTCTCAATTGTCGCCATAAACGCCAAACGACTTCCAAATCATTTCAAACACGTGTATTAACATCAAACTTAACTTTTTTTGGCCTCATTTGATCACCAATTACAAAAAATGGCCAAAATTACACATTGATAGCACTTTGTCAACTTTACCCATTTCCATTCTTAAACCAATTTCAATCTTTAGACTCTATGCTTCACATGTGTAATCACATACACATACAACAACTTTAGGTAATCACATAACTTCTATACGCATCTTCCAAAATACTTTACAGATTATAACGTAGTCTATACACAAGGTATAGCCAAATATTCATCTTTCCTTCAACAAGTCATACTTTTAAACTATTTATAAATCTAGCTTGCCATTTTACACAAAATTTTGCTTGCATCAAATATGATCAACCTTTCAAACTCGATTTTCATCTAAACTATTAACACATAACACATGATTATCGATTAAATCATGTTTCTAACCTTAAACATGAACATGAATAACAAATCACCTTTGTTCCCCACTTTTAAGCCTAGGGTTTCATTATGTATCAAACATATAGCATGTAACTTACATAATCTTTACATCTAGTTACTTGTTCATGCATGGATACTCTTATTCTTGAATTTAAACTCATAAACTTCAAAGTTTAAAACAATAACATGGTTATACCTTATTTGATGACCAACTTTTTCACATAGATCGCTTCCTCATGTCAAGCTCTTCTTCTTTTCTTCTTGCTTCATGACCATTTAAGCTCTCTAGCTCCATGATTTTCAAGTTTTTATCCTTGATTCCATGGTTTTCCTTAGCTTTCTTTCTCTCTTCTAGCAACTTCGAAAGAAAGCCCAATTTTCAGCAAAATGCCTAAAATGAGAGCTCTTGCTAGCTTTAAGTCATTACATGAGACTTAACTAGGCTTGGTTAAGCAATTAACCATGGTTAACACATCTAAGGGCGTTTTGGTCATTTCGCACATTAAGTGAAGGGCATTATTATCATTTCACCACTTGGGATACATATGTCATTATCTAAATTGTCAAGGGTATTTTGGCCATTAAACCATTCTAGGGCTCAAATTCAATTTCAAAATGTATGATAACTCGTATAATATGAACTTTCAAAATTATATATATTTAACATAATTTTTGTAGTATAATATAACAACTTTAAAATAGTTTTTAAAATAATATTCCAAAATAAATCTTCCAAAGAAAGCTTTTAAAAATGAATCTTTTTAAAGAAGAGTCTTCTAAAGGAAGATTTGTGAATACCGTGAAAAATAGAAATTTATGAAATTACTACTCTTTAATAAAAGACTTACTTGAAAAATTCCTACACTCTTTTTGGTTTCCAAACACTCAAGATAACCTTACTATTCAAAGAGAAAACTCATAAAATACTTATAAAAATATTTTATGTTTTATGTGTGATTTTTCTATTCAACTGAGCAAGCTATTTATAGGAGAAAAAATTTCACTGTGCGCGGTAGGTGACAACAGGCGTGATGCACGCCTGCCTAATTTTTTTCTAAATTGGCAGCGCAGTCGGCTGCTAAACTCAACCAATTTCACATGTTAATTCTCATGTGGCCCCCACATAGGGTCCACATTTTACTATTCACATAAATAGTAAATAATTTTTTTTTAAAAATTTGTTTTATTTTATTTTTCTTCCAGTGGTTCCCACTTATATAATAAAATAATGCTACAACAATAATGCAAGAAACACGTTACAGATCATTATCAATTTAATAATATAAATTACTATGTATTTGCTATTGTGATAATTATTTGGTTCAAAATTTTTAAAATACAGTGCACCAACAATTATTGACTCAATGATATGAAATACAGTGTAATGACAATTATTAAATCAATAATGCAAAATACTGTGTAACAACAATTATTGATGAATATTGTGCAATGACCACGTTATCAGATCAATAATATGAGACACTGTGTAATACCGTGTGCTACTGTAGAATACCGTGTGCTACAGTAAAATATCATAAAATACCGTATACCACTATTCTTTTATCACCGGTATTTTAACAGTTAAAAGTGATAACACTGTTGACTATTTTTATTTAAAAAGGTTACTTCTGTCGTTTTCTATATCCGACAAATATTCCGTTGTGGGGTCCACCAATGATTAGTTATTTCGGCGCCGTTGTACGACCCGAATATTCCCCCATAAAACAAATATTCCCCGACTAAACGAATATTATCCGACATAATAAAATTTGCACATAACATACTTAACTTTTAACTTTATCAATTTAACCACTTACTGTTTTAGGAAAATATATATGAAGAAAAATTAATTTTGTATTTCATAATTTTGGGGTCTTTTATGTGTGGAACTTATTCCTATTACAAAATGTCATTATGACTACAGTTAAGAACAGATAAGGAAATCAGTAAACTAGTCTACGCATTTATTCTTTCCTTTCTTCTTTGAGCAAGAGCTCTCTGGTATGTCTGCAATTTAGGTTTATGCAAGGGTGCGCTAGGATGCTCAACAAGTCTTAAACACGTAGCATATAAGTGAACTCACACCGATATGGATTGTAAGGATTCATGGCATAACAATTGATACAAATGTTCCTAACATAGTAAGACTGAGTGGTGGTTAGACCTTGAAGTGTTCTTTGTCATTCGACTTAGAACCTTTTATAGTGGATATAGAAATGGGATCAACTTAACGACATCCTATGTTATGCATAACATACTATACACTGGACTAATTACGAATAGTGATACATACTTGTTCATCTCAGTTTACTTAACATGTCAAGATCGCCCCAAGACAGTTTGGTTTTATATAATAAAGCATGATTCGAAATATATCGCGAATAAGCATTTCATTTTTCAAGTTATGCCGAAACAAGAAGCAATAATTCACATATCAAAGATTTATAACACATTTCTTCTAAAAAATATATAAATCACATCTAGAAAAAGTAAACAAAGATTAAGGATAAAAAACTTGTCTTAAGCACAATTTAGGGTTTCCTGGTAATCGTTTAAAGCGCCTATATAAAGAGTTTCGCATACCGAATGTTAGTTCATCAAATTTTCTTGTTCTATAACAGTTTTTATACCTAAACTAAACTATTTTCATTGGCGTAATGTTTAGGAGGTATGGCTAACTCAAAATCTTAATTTTTGGTGCAATGATCCGAGGGCCTCAAAAAAAATTTTAGCTTTGATGTCCTTTCCGATAACTGTCATAATTTTTTCATACGAAAATATTTTGAAGTGATTATTGAGTATAAATTGCTTAGAATTTCATGATCTACAACTTTCATTTGTATTGCTAAAGCATATTCAAATTTTAAGTTTTCGGATTTTAGCAAAAACAGTTAATAAGCATGTTTTGAACAACATTTTTAGGGTTAACCATGTGAAACATGGTACCGTTTGCTTTAACTCTTTAAGAAATCATGTTATAAGACTCAATAACACTTTATAACATAAAAATAATGAATCATAAACCTTCTCACAGAAATATTCATGACTTTTGCTCAAGAACACACAAAGAACACGAAGAACAGATAAACCGTACTTGGTAACGACTATGTTCTTGAGCTTTTGATTTTCGTACTTAAAATAATTTGAGCATTATAACTGCTTACGTAAGTGATTATCACACTTTATAATTGACAAAATTTGATCATTATAACGGCTTGCATAATTGATTAAAACAATTTATAAAAATGTTCAAGAACATACGAAGAACACGGAGAACGGATAAGCCGTACATGGTAACGACGTATTTTCATTGAGCTTTAAACTACGAATTGAAATTCGGCATTATAACTACTACAAAATATAGAAAGGCTCAAGAACACATGAAGAATACGGAGAACGCCAATCGTACATGGCTACGACTCGCGTTCTTGAGCTTTTGAAAAATTAAAGACGAAAGAAAAATTGAACATAATAACTACTAGAGATTGTATATTTGGTGTTTGCAAGCTTTAACTATTTTTTTGCAATTTTCAAGGTAGTAACTCACTAGAACTCTCTCGCAATATATGTATAGCTTTGATACTTGAATTTTTTCTTTGGAAAATGATGACAAAAATGAAGAGGTTAGCTTCCTATTTATAAAAAAAACCAAGTTTAATTAATCGCATTTTTACCCCGGCTTATTACACTTTGCACCCTAGCGCTTGCATCATTGCTTACATCACCCTTCTTCTGATTGGTCGATTCATTTTCACTTGAATTTAGTTCCAAATAAATCGTGCTAGTTCTTTTCCAGTTAGTGTAATCATGCTAGTTTTCCCTAGTTTGGTTACACTAACTTAGTTACACATAACCTAGTTTGATTTTAACTAATTAATTAGATAGTATAATACATTAGTATTTATACGTATTTCTTCTGTATAATACATTGTATAATATTCGTATTCTAATGGTATTATACATCGTATTAATCTCATATAATCTTTCGTATAATTCTCGTATTATACATTACAGTATACTTTTATTATTTTTCGTATTTCAACTAAATGGTTAACCTCTACTGATTTAAAATTTTGATATTACTGAGTTTTGTTCCTTATAAACACTATTTTGTGAAGTGAAAAGTCCAAAAGACTTAGCACGTTTTTCGGTAAATAGTATTTTTGACGACCATTTCTCAGAAAAATGGTTAGATGACTAAAAAGGCAAAAAAAAAAATTTGTCTTTTCCCTATTTAGTCCTATTCTCGGTGTGCTTTTCAAGAAAAACTTTTATCAGCTATAACGTGTTTTCAAAGCGTAGGAAAGATGAATCCTGAAACAAAATGTCATTTCAATGTACACATTTCGCTCGAGGGCCTAGGTTAGATTTCCTAGGGTTTGGACCCTAAGGTTAGGGTTTAGGTTTTAACTTATTTTCAATTTTTGAAAAAAAAAACTTTTATTCTCCAATTTTGTGCTAAAGTTGGATACTCGAACCGAAATACAGAAATAAACATTAACAAAGATTCCATAACACATATAAGATGTAATTCAATCTTTATTTATTCATATAAAGTCGGATTACAACTCTCTCAGAAGTTTATAATATTACATTCACCCCTCCTTAAAAGAATTTCGTCCCCGAAATTAACTTATACAATTAAAAAAATAAATGTGGATATTTTATCTTCATTTTATCTTCTAATTATCACGTAGCTTCTTCGATGGATTGATTTCTCCATATGACCTTAACTGAAGGTATGACTTTGTTTCGCAAGACTTGTTCCTTCCTATCAACAATTTTAACAGGAATCTCCTCATAGCTTAGATCCTTCTCGATTTGGGTGGGTTCATAACTGGTGACGTATTTGTAGTCGGGTTTATAAGGACGTAATACTAAAACATGAAATACATTATGTATATGTTCCAGCTCTGGAGGTCAGGCTACTTTAATAAGCTACCTTACCTATTCTTCATAATATTTCGAATGGTCCTATAAACCTTGGACTCAGTTTTTCTTTCTTCCCGAAACGAATCTTTCCTTTTCAGGGAGATACTTTTAGGAAAACATGACTACCGACTTCAAAGTCTCTCTTTTGTCGATGTAGATCGACATATCTCTTCTGTCTTTCTTGAGCAGCTCGTAACCTCTGTTGAATTATTTGAACTACCTCCGCTGTTTGTTAAACCAATTCTGGCCCAAACATCTTCCGTTCACCAACTTTATTCCATACAGAGCTTTATATGGTGGCATTCCTATACTAGCGTGATAACTATTATTGTAAAAGAATTCTACCAGAGGTAAGTGATCTTCCCAACTTCCCTCAAAATCCATCATACAAGCTCTCAACAAATCCTCCAAAGTCTGGACAGTCCTTTCACTTTGACCATCAGTTTGTGCGTGGTAAGCAGTACTCATTCTCAATTATGTACCTAGATGTTCTTGAAGACTTTTCCAGAAGTTCGATGTGAACCTTGGATCTCGATCAGACACAATTAAAACTGGTACGCTATGTCTAGATATAACCTCTTTAATGTATAGCTTTGCTAATCGGTCCAAAATGAACTTAACCTTGATTGGTAAAAAGTGAGCTGACTTGGTTAGTCTATCCACTATTACCCAAATGGCATCATGATCCTTTTGTGTGGTTGGTAGGCCTACTACAAAATCCATTGTAATATGCTCCCATTTTCACTTTGGAATCTCTAACGGTTGTAACAATCTGCTTGGTCTTTGATGCTCAGCTTTAACCTACTGACATGTCAAACACCTACTAACAAATTCAGCTACTTCTCTTTTCATGTTTGGCCACCAGAAATGTTGACTTATGTCTTTGTACATTTTGGTACTGCCTGGGTATACTGAAAACTTAGTACTATGTGCTCCTGACATGATCTCTTCCTTGAGTTCTTGAACTGCAGGAATCCAAATTCTATATTCAAATCTAATGATTCTCTCATTGTCCATCTTGTATTTGCAGTCTATAATCTCTGTTGACTTCTTCAACTTCCTATAGTTTCCATCCTCCTCTTAGATTTCCTTAATGTTACCCAACAAGGATGAGTGATCCTCCATTACAAATAATTTTATTGTCGAGATTGAAGGAACTCTTACCTCTATGTCGAGTCTAGTGAACTCTTTAATCAACTCATCCTAAGTTGTTAACACATTTAACTTCTCTTGGTTCTTTCTACTCAAAGTATCTGCAACTATGTTAGCTTTTCTTAGATGATATAGGATTTCACAATCATAATCCTTAATCAATTTCAACCATCGTCTTTGCCTCATATTCAACTCTCGTTGTGTAAAAATATACTTTAAACTCTTATGATCTGTATAAATTTCACACTTCTTCCCATACAAGTAATGCCTTCATATCTTTAAAGAAAATACTACCGATGTAAGACCCCGAATTTTATGAAATACAAAATTTAATTTTTCTTCATATATATATTTTTTTGAAACAGTAAGTGGTTAAATCGATAAAGTTAAAAGTTAAGGATGTTATGTGCAAATTTTATTTTGTCGGACAATATTCGCTTTGTCGGGGAATATTCGTTTGGTCCGACGGCGCCGAAATAACAAATTATTGGTGGACCCCACATCGGAATATTTGTCGGATATAGAAAACGACAGAAATAACCTTTTTAAATAAAAATAGTCAACGGAACTGTTAAAATACCGGTGATAAAAGAATAGTAGCATACGATAGTTATTGGTATTTTCTGTAGCACTCGGTACTCTACAGTAACACACGGTATTGCATAGTGTCTCATATTTTTGGTCTGATAATTGACACCGTAACTGTTACGCATCATTTCATCGATAATTGTCACTGCATAATATTTTATATTATCAATTCAATAATTGTTGTTACACAGTATTTTGCATTATTGATTTAATAATTGTCATTACACTGTATTTTATATCATTGAGTCAATAATTGTTGTTGCACTGTTTTTAAAATTATTGAACCTAATAATTGTCACAGTAACATATGCACAGTAATTCACATTATTGAATCAATAATTGTCATTACACAGTAACGTATGCTTTATTTTACATTATTGTTATCTCTATTATGATGTTATTTAAACAGTTGTATTTCATTAATTTATTGACTTGATATCTAAGAGCTAACTATACTGTATTTATAACAATTAGTCATAATAATTGAATTGATAAAGTTATTTGTTTATAATATAAAGTTAGGTGATTATTAGGTGATATGAAATGAATGGTGTAGATTAAAGTGTGAATTATTGTTGAATAATTGAATTGATTTATTTATAATATAAAGTTAGGTGATTATTAGGTGATATGAAATGAATGGTGTAGATTAAAGTGTGAATTATTGTTGAATAATTAAATTGATTTGTTTATAATATAAAGTTAGGTGATTATTAGGTGATATGAAATGAATGGTGTAGATTAAAGATAATATAATATTTGAAATGGATGGTGTAGATTAAAAGATGATCTTTAAATGAATGGTTTAGATTAAATGAATGATAAGATTTTTGGCTATAAATAGAAGCCTTAACTTAAGGATTTTTCATAAACTTCCTTACTTGTTCTTTCTTTCTCTCTCTAAATACTTCTTGTGAAAGTTCTCTCTAAGTGTGCTTAAGTCATCTTGAGTATTTGTGAAGATCTATAAGTATACGTGTACTGTTCAAGTTAATCAACCTCATTTAAATCAATATCCAGTCACGTGTTGAGGTAAGGGATACCATCTTTTTCATCTTCCATTATTCAAACGTACTATGGTAAGGGATTATCATTATTTGATTCTCGATAATAATATTGTTTCTTCCTTACTCATAAGACGTGCATTTTATTTCCATGTATTAAATTGTGGGAATAACCTTACGGAGCGGATTGCCGCCTGTTGGTGAATAACCTTTCGTATTCATTCATTATCAATCTCTGAGAATAACCTTACGGAGCGGATTGCCGCCTGTTTGGTGAATAACTCTTTGTACTCAAATTCTATTAAATTGTGGGAATAACCTTACGGAGCGGATTGCCGCCTGTTGGTGAATAACCCTTTGTATTAATTTCCTTCACCTTTTGTTAATCAAACCTGCTACGGTAAGGGATATTATTTTCTTTCATACTCCTAAATCGAAATTTATTATGGAACTATTGCTTCTATAATTCCTGAAAATATTATATGTTCCATAATAGTTGAACTTCATTATTTCAACTGAACCTTCCTATTTACGTGAACCTTTCTATTGAATTGTAACCGTTATTCTGAACTGTGGATCTTGAATATCATTTTTAAATTTCACTCCACATCATGTTGACAATTTGGACATTATTTGAATCTGTACAAAGTAAACTTCCGATACTTATTGTTATCCTATTTCTTTTGTTCATCATTTATATCATTCTAATCATCCAAAAATCAAGCTGTTGTGAATATCTGTGGCCGGGGGCACAGATGTGATATATTTGTTGAACAGATGATAGGTTAAAGGCGATATAATAGGTTAAAGGCGATACATCTGTTCGGTGTCTTTTATGGCATGTGGTGAATGTTCTCTTTGGCCCGTAGTGCAAAGATGAACTGTTGTTTGGTATGATTATGACCAAAGGCTGAATCTGGTATAATCATGACCGTTGGTGCTATTTTGAATATCTTTGGCCCGTAGTACAAAGATGAACTGTTGATGTGCATGATTATGATCAGGAACTGTGAATTTGTATTATCTTGACTAATGATATTTCAGATGATAAAAGTTGATGATGTTTTTCCTAAAAAGAGAACCGAGTGGACATTATAGTCTGCATTATTCTTCTAATAGATTACTCATTCCGCTGCTATTATTGATCTGAACGTTGTTTAAGAATTTAACTGCAGTTTTTGATATAAACCTTGTAGTCTATTGTATTCTATCAAGAACTCAACTGTTGAAGGCTAATGATAATTTATTCGTCATTATCTTAGTCATGATATTTCTTACTGGGCTATTTGAGCTCACCCTTTCTTTTGTTCCATTATTTTTCAACAGGAGATGAAAACATAACAGGGTCTAGCCGGGGAATGGAGTGAGGGTCCGAGGAATAGTTATCATAGTGTTCACGTTTTGTAAAATAGTGTGACAATAATAGTGAAGACTTAGTTGTGTATTATTATACACTGTATTGTTGTACGTTGTGCTTTGTTGTAATAATTTTGTTGTAGTATTTTGACGACTCAAGTTTGGGCTGTGTGGGTCCAGATTTGGGGGCGTCACAGTTGGCATCAGAGCTTAGGGATATGGTCATTAATGGAGATCTGGGGTAGAACTAGGAGGGGAGAGACGAATAGAATCAGTCACTAGTGTGTCCTACCTAAAATAGATTTTATTATCTAATGAGTCGATTTGAATGTAGGAACATGAAGTGATGAGTCAGTTTATTTGAACTAACATTTATTTTGTGACCACAGTTAAGTATGGCATCTGAAAATCAAGAGGTTAATTATGGAATACCCGAAGCAAATATAGCCGAGAATCAAGAGGCCCCAAACAATCCTCCTGCCAACTCAGGAAATAATGTTCCTGATAACATGATGAACGATGGATTCTTTAGGAATTTCATGCAGTTCATACAGAATCAAGGAAGAGGAAATCCAGTCAATAATAACGGTAGAAACGCTGGCAATTTGAGGATGGTCACTGTTAAGCAATTTAAAGAATTAGGACCACCTGAATTCCACGGGAAGCCTGACCCACTCAAAGCGGAGGCATGGCTGAAGCAGACGACAAAAATACTTGATGTCTTACAATGCGCTGATGATCAGAAGGTGCCATTTGCCACTTTTATGTTACGAGGTGAGGCGGACCATTGGTGGGAAGCGGTAAAACGTATCCAACCTTCAGCACTCGAAATGTCTTGGACAGAATTCGAAGAACTGTTTAACGAGAAGTACTTCCCAGAAAGCATCCGCCATATGAAGGAAGTGGAATTCATTAAGCTGGAGCAGGGAAACATGACAGTTTCTCAATATGAAGCTAAGTTTACTGAACTGTCTCGTTTTGCGACTCATCTAGTAGATGACGAAGCACGAATGAGTCGAATGTTCCTGAGAGGTTTGAGACTCAAAATTCGTCAACAACTTAGTTCTCATAAATTCAGTTTGTATTCAGATGTTGTAGATAGGGCTCAAAGGGTGGAGCAAACAGATGAAACATTGCAGCCAAGAGTTAATGATCAGCATAGAGAAAGGAGTGACAACAACCACAGGAACGAGAACCATCGAGGAGGTAACCAACACTTCGGTGGTAATTCCACACCAAATAACAGAAGAGGAGAATCTAGTGGGAACAATTTCAAAAGAAAGAGATTCCATAATAATTATGGAAGGGCACCAGCACCAGTACCAACACCAGCACCGACCCCAGTTTCAAGGGGAGAAGATCGACCACCAGTGAGATGTTATAGGTGTGGTCAGGAAGGTCACATCAGCCCAAACTGTACACTGCAGTCCAAAAAGTGCTACAGTTGTGGGAAAGAGGGTCATCTTGCGCGGTTTTGTCCTGCCACAAAATCAAGTCCAGCTGCAATGATGATACCAAAAGCTAGCGCGGATAAAGGAAAATCTGTAGTTCAAGGGAGAGCTTTTGTTGTGACATCCCAAATGGCACGAAACTCGAACGAGGTGATAACCGGTAAGCTATTCATAAATTCTCGTGAAGTCTACGCTTTGTTAGATACTGGCTCTACCCATTCTTTTATTTCACCTGCATGTGCTCAGCGTTTAAACTTAACTCCTGAAAATTTGGACTTTGACTTATCAGTTGAAACCCCATTAGGAGAAATGACCATTACATCTACTGTCTATAAATCTTGCCTAGTTCAAATCAACAACCTCACATTACCTGTTGACCTTATTTCTTTGGAGATGCATGAATTTGATGTGATTTTAGGAATTGATTGGTTGACTACCCATCATGCTAAAATTGATTGTTTTCATAAGATTATTAGTTTTCATATTCCTAATCAACCTGTCATGCAAATTCAAGCAACTAAACCATTGAAATCTATAACTGTTATTTCTAGCCATAAAGTCATTCGTTTATTGAAAAACGGATGTCAAGCCTTTTTAGCTCATGTTACTGATTTGAACAAAAATACGTCAAACTTGAATGATATTCCCATTGTTAATGAGTTTCCTGACGTTTTTCCTGAAGAACTTCCTGGCTTACCCCCAAACCGTGAAATTGATTTTTATATTGATCTTGAACCCGGTACCAAGCCCATTTCCAAAGCTCCCTACCGAATGGCTCCCATTGAACTTCAAGAGTTAAAAGTCCAACTACAGGAATTGTTGGATACCGGTTTCATTCGTCCGAGTGCATCACCTTGGGGTGCTCCTGTTCTATTTGTGAAGAAGAAAGACGGGAGTATGAGATTGTGCATTGACTACCGAGAATTGAACCATGTCACCATCAAGAACAGGTACCCGTTACCTCGGATTGATGACATGTTTGATCAATTGCAAGGCGCTCAACATTTCTCAAAAATTGATCTCCGTTCTGGATATCATCAGTTAAAGGTTAAAGCTGAGGACATTCCAAAGACTGCTTTCAGAACTCGTTATGGGCATTATGAGTTCTTAGTCATGCCTTTTGGACTAACTAATGCTCCTGCAGCTTTCATGGACATGATGAACCGGATATTCAAGGAACATTTGGATCATTTTGTGGTTGTCTTTATTGATGACATCCTCATATACTCCAAGAGTCGTGAGGATCATGAACAACACCTGAGATTGATACTACAAAAGCTCCGTGAAAACAAATTATATGCCAAGTTGAAGAAATGTGAGTTCTGGCTTGAGGAGGTCGCGTTTCTTGGGCATGTGATTTCTAGTCAAGGAATATCAGTCGATCCTGCGAAGATTGAAACGGTACTAAATTGGGAACAACCCAAAACAGTAACCGAAGTCCGAAGTTTTCTGGGTCTAGCTGGTTATTATCGGAGATTCGTAGAAGGATTTTCTCGAATCGCCACTCCATTAACGCAGCTTACTCGGAAAAGCACAAAATTCATATGGAGCGAGGAATGCGAGAAGAGTTTTCAAGAACTCAAGAGGAGACTTGTTTCAGCTCCTGTTCAGGATCAGGAGAATTTGTTATCTACAGCGATGCTTCTGGCAAAGGTCTAGGTTGTGTCCTTATGCAACATGGAAAGGTTATAGCCTACGCCTCTCGACAACTCAAAGATTATGAGAAAAATTATCCTACTCATGATCTAGAGTTGGCAGCAGTCGTTTTCGCGTTGAAGATCTGGAGACACTACTTGTACGGAGAAAAAGTGGATATCTATACGGATCATAAAAGTCTCAAGTATTTCTTCACCCAGAAGGAACTCAACATGCGACAACGACGTTGGCTTGAGCTGTTAAAGGATTATGACCACACAATCCAGTATCACCCGGGAAAGGCGAACGTTGTAGCTGACGCTTTGAGCAGAAAATCTTATGCTAGTACAAGTGCACTGCTGACAACACAAAAGTGTATTTTGTACGACTTGCAAAAGATGGAGATAGAGCTAAAGACATCAGGGACCCACTCGAAGATTGCTCACATGCGAGTAGAACCAACTTTAATCGATAAAATTAAAGCTGTTCAAGCTACCGATCCGGAACTGATAAACATGATAAAGAAAGTACAAGAAGGTGCCATTCCCGAAGCAAGAATCGACGAGAAAGGAATACTTCGAGTCAACTCTCGACTCTGTGTTCCTAACGATCCTGAATTAAAGCATAAAATCATGATGGAGGCACACAACACGCCGTTTGCAATCCACCCAGGAGGTACCAAGATGTATCGAGATCTTCGACATACATTTTGGTGGAACAATATGAAAAGAGAGATTGCGGAGTTTATCTCAAGGTGCCTAACTTGTCAACGTGTCAAGGCAGAACATCAAGTTCCTAAAGGTCCATTACAATCACTTGAAGTTCCCGAATGGAAGTGGGAACACATCAATATGGACTTCGTGACGGGTCTTCCAAAAGTTTCTCAAGGCTTAGATGCAATTTGGGTGATCGTAGATAGATTGACCAAATCTGCTCATTTCTTGCCTATACGAGAAAACTTTTCACTTGAACGTCTTGCCGGTATGTACATAAATGAGATCGTGAGATTGCATGGCATGCCAGTTTCCATAGTTTCTGATCGAGATCTTAGATTCACTTCACGCTTTTGGATCAGTCTACAAAAAGCTATGGGCACTGAACTACGTTTTAGTTCTGCATACCATCCTCAAACGGACGGACAATCGGAAAGGACGATCCAGACCCTCGAAGATCTTTTGAGACTTTGTGTATTAGACTTCAAAGGAAGTTGGGATAAGTACTTGCCGTTGGTGGAATTTTCTTACAACAACAGTTACCAAGCAAACATAGGCATGGCTCCATTCGAGGCATTGTATGGAAGGAAGTGTCGCTCTCCAATATGTTGGAATGAGGTAGGAGAAGCAAAATTGTTGGGACCCGAGTTGGTACGCTTGACGACCGAAAAGATCCAAATGATCCGACAACGAATACAGACCGCACAAGAACGACAAAAGAGTTATGCTGATCTTCATCGGAGAGACGAAAGTTTCAACGTCGGAGATCATGTATTCTTACGTGTTTCTCCATGGAAAGGGGTTACGAGATTCGGAAAGAGAGGAAAGCTCAACCCTCGATTTATTGGCCCATTTGAAATCCTCGATCGAATAGGAACCGTAGCCTACAAACTAGCCCTACCACCAAGTATGTCTCGCATCCATAACGTTTTTCACATATCTATGTTACGTAAATATGTGAAGGACCCAAACCACGTCATTGAGTTAGAACCAGACGTTATAGCAGAGGATTTAACATACGAGGAAGTACCTGTTAAGATCCTGGATAAGAAGGAGTAGATCCTACGCTCAAAGGTTATACCTCAAGTTAAGGTTTTATGGAGGAACCAAGATACTGAGGAAATGACCTGGGAGCTAGAATCTGAGATAAAATCTAAGTATCCTTACCTCTTCGATATGTCAGGTACGTCAATTTCGGGGACGAAATTTCATAAGGAGGGGAGGTTGTAAGACCCCGAATTTTATGAATTTTATGAAATACAAAATTTAATTTTTCTTCATATATATATTTTTTTGAAACAGTAAGTGGTTAAATCGATAAAGTTAAAAGTTAAGGATGTTATGTGCAAATTTTATTTTGTCGGACAATATTCGCTTTGTCGGGGAATATTCGTTTGGTCGGGGAATATTCGTTTGGTCCGACGGCGCCGAAATAACAAATTATTGGTGGACCCCACATCGGAATATTTGTCAGATATAGAAAACGACAAAAATAACCTTTTTAAATAAAAATAGTCAACGGAACTGTTAAAATACCGGTGATAAAAGAATAGTAGCATACGATAGTTATTGGTATTTTCTATAGCACTCGGTACTCTACAGTAACACACGGTATTGCATAGTGTCTCATATTTTTGGTCTGATAATTGACACCGTAACTGTTACGCATCATTTCATCGATAATTGTCACTGCATAATATTTTATATTATCAATTCAATAATTGTTGTTACACAGTATTTTGCATTATTGATTTAATAATTGTCATTACACTGTATTTTATATCATTGAGTCAATAATTGTTGTTGCACTGTTTTTAAAATTATTGAACCTAATAATTGTCACAGTAACATATGCACAGTAATTCACATTATTGAATCAATAATTGTCATTACACAGTAACGTATGCTTTATTTTACATTATTGTTATCTCTATTATGATGTTATTTAAACAGTTGTATTTCATTAATTTATTGACTTGATATCTAAGAGCTAACTATACTGTATTTATAACAATTAGTCATAATAATTGAATTGATAAAGTTATTTGTTTATAATATAAAGTTAGGTGATTATTAGGTGATATGAAATGAATGGTGTAGATTAAAGTGTGAATTATTGTTGAATAATTGAATTGATTTATTTATAATATAAAGTTAGGTGATTATTAGGTGATATGAAATGAATGGTGTAGATTAAAGTGTGAATTATTGTTGAATAATTAAATTGATTTGTTTATAATATAAAGTTAGGTGATTATTAGGTGATATGAAATGAATGGTGTAGATTAAAGATAATATAATATTTGAAATGGATGGTGTAGATTAAAAGATGATCTTTAAATGAATGGTTTAGATTAAATGAATGATAAGATTTTTGGCTATAAATAGAAGCCTTAACTTAAGGATTTTTCATAAACTTCCTTACTTGTTCTTTCTTTCTCTCTCTAAATACTTCTTGTGAAAGTTCTCTCTAAGTGTGCTTAAGTCATCTTGAGTATTTGTGAAGATCTATAAGTATACGTGTACTGTTCAAGTTAATCAACCTCATTTAAATCAATATCCAGTCACGTGTTGAGGTAAGGGATACCATCTTTTTCATCTTCCATTATTCAAACGTACTATGGTAAGGGATTATCATTATTTGATTCTCGATAATAATATTGTTTCTTCCTTACTCATAAGACGTGCCTTTTATTTCCATGTATTAAATTGTGGGAATAACCTTACGGAGCGGATTGCCGCCTGTTGGTGAATAACCTTTCGTATTCATTCATTATTAATCTCTGAGAATAACCTTACGGAGCGGATTGCCGCCTGTTTGGTGAATAACTCTTTGTACTCAAATTCTATTAAATTGTGGGAATAACCTTACGGAGCGGATTGCCGCCTGTTGGTGAATAACCCTTTGTATTAATTTCCTTCACCTTTTGTTAATCAAACCTGCTACGGTAAGGGATATTATTTTCTTTCATACTCCTAAATCGAAATTTATTATGGAACTATTGCTTCTATAATTCCTGAAAATATTATATGTTCCATAATAGTTGAACTTCATTATTTCAACTGAACCTTCCTATTTACGTGAACCTTTCTATTGAATTGTAACCGTTATTCTGAACTGTGGATCTTGAATATCATTTTTAAATTTCACTCCACATTATGTTGACAATTTGGAAATTATTTGAATCTGTACAAAGTAAACTTCCGATACTTATTGTTATCCTATTTCTTTTGCTCATCATTTATATCATTCTAATCATCCAAAAATCAAGCTGTTGTGAATATCTGTGGCCGGGGGCACAGATGTGATATATTTGTTGAACAGATGATAGGTTAAAGGCGATATAATAGGTTAAAGGCGATACATCTGTTCGGTGTCTTTTATGGCATGTGGTGAATGTTCTCTTTGGCCCGTAGTGCAAAGATGAACTGTTGTTTGGTATGATTATGACCAAAGGCTGAATCTGGTATAATCATGACCGTTGGTGCTATTTTGAATATCTTTGGCCCGTAGTACAAAGATGAACTGTTGATGTGCATGATTATGATCAGGAACTGTGAATTTGTATTATCTTGACTAATGATATTTCAGATGATAAAAGTTGATGATGTTTTTCCTAAAAAGAGAACCGAGTGGACATTATAGTCTGCATTATTCTTCTAATAGATTACTCATTCCGCTGCTATTATTGATCTGAACGTTGTTTAAGAATTTAACTGCAGTTTTTGATATAAACCTTGTAGTCTATTGTATTCTATCAAGAACTCAACTGTTGAAGACTAATGATAATTTATTCGTCATTATCTTAGTCATGATATTTCTTACTGGGCTATTTGAGCTCACCCTTTCTTTTGTTCCATTGTTTTTCAACAGGAGATGAAAACATAACAGGGTCTAGCCGGGGAATGGAGTGAGGGTCCGAGGAATAGTTATCATAGTCTTCACGTTTTGTAAAATAGTGTGGCAATAATAGTGAAGACTTAGTTGTGTATTATTATACACTGTATTGTTGTACGTTGTGCTTTGTTGTAATAATTTTGTTGTAGTATTTTGACGACTCAAGTTTGGGCTGTGTGGGCCCAGATTTGGGGGCGTCACAACCGCCGCTAATTCTAGATCGTGAGTAGGATACCTTAACTCATAATCCTTTAGCTGCCGCGAAGCATAAGCTATAACTTTGTTATGCTGCATCAAAACACATCATAATCCTTTATGTGAGGCATCACTGTAGACTACAAGACCTCCACTATCATCAGGTAATGATAATACTGGTGCCTCACTTAGCCTCTTCTTTACCTCTTGAAAGCTCTTTTCACATTTGTCTATCCAAGCATACTTCACAGTTTTCCTGGTTAAGTTGGTTAACGGGGTTGCTATCTTTGAAAAATCTTTAATGAAGCGTCTATAGTACCCCACTAAACCTAAGAAACGTCTCACTTTAGTTGGGGTCTTTGGTTATTCCCAGTTTATAACTGCTTCTATCTTTGCTGGACCCACTGAAACTCCGCTCTTATCAATCACATGACCTAAAAATTGAACTTTTTCTAGCCAGAACTCGCATTTTGAAAATTTGGCATAGAGTTATTCCTTTCGTAAGGTTTCTAGTACATTTCTTAAGTGTATAGCATGTTCTTCTAGTGTTTTCGAGTATATGAGAATATCGTCGATGAACACTACAATATATGTGTCTAGACAAGACTTAAAAACTTTATTCATCAAGTCCATGAATGTTGCCGGTGCATTCGTTAATCCAAAGAACATTACTAGAAACTCGTAATGTCCATAACGTGTTTTAAATGCTGTCTTCGGCATATCTTCCTTCCTAACCTTCAGTTGATGGTAACCTGACCGTAGATCAATCTTAGAGAAATACTCCGCTCCTTTGAGTTGATCAAACAAGTCGTCAATCCTAGGTAATGGATACTTATTCTTTATGGTCAATTTATTGAGTTCACGATAATCAACATATAATCTTAAAGTTCCATCCTTTTTCTTGACAAACAACACTAGTGCTCTCCATGGGAAAACACTTGGTTGAATGTATTTCTTATCCAACAGTTCTTGTAACTGTACCATCAATTACTTCAATTCCACAGAAGCCATTCTATATATGGCCTTCGAAATAAGTGCAGTTCCAGGAGCTAAATCAATAACGAACTCAATCTCCCTATTTGGTGGAAGACCGGGTAGATCATCGGAAAAGACATCCTGAAACTCTCTAACCACTGGTATTTGGTTTATATCTAACCCTTTTTGTTAGATGTCTATGATATATGCCAAATAACCCTGACATCCCTTCTGAAGTAATCCCTTTGTTTGATTTGCAATTAGGCATCCAAATTTTCTCGGTGACTGACTTCCGTTGAAGACTTCCATTGATTTGGACATTGTAAAAAGCTTAACGCACTTTTGTTAACAATCGATCATCGCTTGGTGATTGGTCAACCAATCCATGCCTAAAATTACATCAAATTCCCCTAATTGGATTAGAATAAGATCGACTGTCAACTCTTGACCCTTGATCACTATGCAATAACCTTTCAATACGTTATTAACAGGAATTTGTTCGTTGTTAGCAATATCTATCATTAAAAGACTTTCTAACAATTCATTAGGCACGTTTAGTTTCCTAGCAAATTCATGGAAAATAAAAGAGCAAATAGCATCCGAATCAAATAGCACGTAAGCACTTATGGTGTTGATTGAAATAATACCTGACACTACATCATGCGATGCTACAACATCTCTCACGGTCATGTTGAATGTCCTTGCTGTTGGATGACCTGGGTTAGTTGTTGGGGTATTTTTGTTGTTATTGTTCCCTCCGGTATTTTCCCCTTTCTTGGGGCACATCTTAGCTTGATGCCCCGTGGCTCCACAGTGAAAGCAAGTGTCTTTCCTAGGGTTAGGGCATGTGGGTGTTATGCGTCCCTCTTGTTTGCAATTGTAGCAAATATTTTTTCCTTTTAGACACACTCTTGCGTGTTGTTTCCCACAGATTTTGCACGGTTCTAATGTTTTCTTTTTATTCTCCCCTTGTTGTTGGGAGTTTCTGCCATTGAACCTTCTCTTATTATTATTATTATTATTATTATTATTATTATTATTTCCTCCCCCGTTCCCTCCCTTATTATTATTTCCTCCTCCATTCCCTCCTTTATTGTTCTTTTCCTTATTAAATTTTGTTATGGTTTCACTGCTGCCTTCAGCAGTGATAGCCTTTTTCTAAAAGATGGGCGTAATTATCTATCTGTAAGACAGCTACCTTACCAATTAATCCAGGGTTTTAAACCCTTCTCAAACCTTCTTGCCTTTTGTTCCTCCGTATCTACTTGATTTGGAGTTAAACGTGCAAGTTCATTGAATTTGGAGGTATACTGGGAAACAGTCATGTCCCCTTGTTTCAAATTTAGAAATTGTACCTCCATTCTATTTTTTATGCTTCGTGGAAAGTAGTTTTCAAAGAATAACTCTTTGAAAGCTTCCCATACAACCACACCTTCCCTGGCATGGGCTTGGGTGGCTTCCCTCCAGAAGTTAGCCTAGCCCTTCATAAGGTATGTGGCAAACTTAGTATTTTTGTCCTCAGCAATCTCTGCTAAGTCAAAAGCTTTCTCTATTTCCTTAATCCAGCACTGAGCCTCTATAGGCAAAGAGGTTCCTTTGAATTCGGGAGGACTTACATTTTTAAAGTCTTTAAATAAGACTTTCTGTGGTTGGGGTTCTGACTGAGGTAGTGGTGGTATTTGTGGTTGTAGTTGTGGTTGTGGTTGTGGAGGTGGTGATGGCACATTATTTGTTGTACGACTATCTAAGACCCTTATTAATCTATCAAGGAATTGTTACATAGGATCTAGAGTCTGAACATTACTCTCATCACTAACACTTGTTGTTGCTGTTGCCTTCGTTCTTGGCCTTTGTAGAACCATTTTCTATATAAATGGAAAATACGTGTAAATATGAAAGCATTAAAATTGCAAGACATATTTCTTAAACAAACTTCTTATATAACTAAAATTTTATATTACATTATTCGAGTGATTAAAATCACTTAACAACTATTAGCATCCCTTATAAAAATAGAAAATGCTAAACAAAACATTTATAACATACTAATATATTACACGTTATTCGACTAGATCTTTCTAGCCTTCTTATTGATCTTGTGGATCATGTTAATAACCACATACCTATTTATTTCCAACCCCAAATCTTTGGCGGCTGCAGGAAATTTAGTTATTTTTTTCTCTAGCTTGGCGTAAGTAGTACCATAAGCTCTTTTGATTCGACCACGGTCTGCTTGTAAGCAATATACTTCCTCTTGGGAAGTTTCTAACTGAATCTGTAGTTGGTAGCTTCTTTCAGCTTCATCCAACCACCACCTTTTAAGCACCTTCATAATATCATTGGCCTTGATCATGTTAGTTTGGTTCTCTATTTGCAGTTGCTCAATACGTTCTTCTTGAGCTTCATCGTAAGTCAACATTTCAGCAGCATCTTCTTCCAACTCGGCGATGATTTCATCGTAAGTCGACAAGTCGATGACATCTTCATCATCTATTTGGGGAACTTGATTAACCTCTCCGGCATCATGTAGTTCCATGTTATGATTAGACTCTTCTATTTCGGACTCATCACTAGAATGCTCGCTCGGATCACTTTCGTAGTCCAAGGCTTAAGCGTTGTCTTCGTGTATGTCAACCATTTCTACAAAACAAGGTTGACTTTAATTAGTATAGTCCTTTCACATAATGTCTTTTAAGTAATTAAGATTTAAAGTTTATTATCATATTTTAATTACCTATTAGACTCTTCACAAGTTTATTTAACTTAATCTATCAGATTATATCCTAAAGTACTTGCTACTTTAGAGCTATAATCTACAGCTCTGATACCAACCTGTGACGCCCCCAAATCATTATACTTACTATAGCTGACTTGGTGCTCACTATAAATGTTAAATCATTAGGTTTATAGATGATTCCCTTTATTTATAAACAAAGTTCTCATCTTAATTTCTAAAGATCTTTCATTATTTTATATCAAGTCCTTGTAATCGATACAAAAGACTTAATACTCATTCGTAATATTTTAACCTTAATATTTAGATATTCTATAACTTCACATGTTCCAACATCCACGACATTAAATCATTAGGACGGCTCTTGGGAACAGAGAATCTCGCGGTGAATGTTTGTATCTTCACTCGTGATAAATGTTTGCATATTTATCCGTGACAAATGGTTGTATCTTTGTCTGGTACAAAATTTTCTTTCCGTACAAAACATTACCCAACTAGTTAAAACTCTCATTCGAAACATATTTGTTTATAGTGATATCTCTTCGTATTAATAATCCTACTTATCCGACATTTAGAATAGTAATAATGAGTTATACCTGGGTTCGAGGAACCTTAACGATAAATTTGATCAGTTAACATCGCTTAGTCCTGTCTCGGATGTACAGCACTCACAAGTTATTTATCGATCCTTATTCAGATAAATAGATCATTATTAATACTATGTTAAGTTTTAAACAATTCTAAGTTTAATCAAAGTAAATACATAACAATAGAATGTGATAAAATCTGATAATATTTATATAATATTCAGTTACATGTGTGGAACTTGTTCTTATTACAAAATGTCATTATGACTATAGTTAAGAACAGTTAAGGAAAGCAGTAAACTAGTCTACGCATTTCTTCTTTCCTTTCTTCTTTGAGTCAGGGCTCTCTGGTATGTCTACAATTTAGGTTTATGCAAGGGTGAACTAAGATACTCAACAAGTCTTAAACACATAGCATATAAGTGAACTCACACTGATACGGATTGTAAGAATTCATGGCACAACAATTGATATAACAAATGTTCTTAATATAGTAAGACTAAGTGGTGGTTAGACATTGAATTGTTCTTTGTCTTTCGACTTAGAACCTTTTATAGTGAATATAAAAAGGGGATCAACTTAACGACATCCTATGTTATGCATAACATACTATACACTGGACTAATTACGAACAGTGATACATACTTGTTTATCTTAGTTTACTTAACATGTCAGGATCGCCCCAAGACAACTTGGTTTGATATAATAAAGCATGATTCGATATATATCGTGAATAAGCATTTCATTTTTCAAGTTATGCCGAAACAAGAAGCAATAACTCACATATCAAAGATTTATAATACGTTGCTTCTAAAAAATGTATAAATCATATCAAGAGAAAGTAAACAAAGGTTAAGGATAGAAAACTTGCCTTAAGCACAATTTAGGGTTTCTTGGTAATCGTTTAAAGCGCCTATATAAAAAGTTTCGCATACCGAATGTTAGTTCATCATATTTTTTTGTTCTATAATAGTTTTTATACCTAAACTAAACTATTTTCATTGGCGGAATGTTTAGGAGGTATGGCTAACTCAAAATCTTAATTTTTGGTGCAAGGATCCGAGGGCCTCAAATTTTTTTTTAGCTTTGATGTCATTTCCGGTAACTGCCATAACTTTTTCATACGAAAATATTTTAATGTGATTATTGAGTCTAAATTGCTTAGAATTTCATGATCTACAACTTTCATTTGTATTGCTAAAGCATATTCGAATTTTAAGTTTTCAGATTTTAGCAAAAACAATCAGTGAGCATGTTTTGAACAACATTTTTAGGGTTAACCATATGAAACATGGTACCGCTTGCTTTAACTCTTTAAGAAATCATGTTATAAGACTTAATAACACTTTATAACATAAAAATAATGAATCATAAACCTTCTCATAGAAATATTCATGATTTTTGCTCAAGAACACACGAAGAATACGAAGAACGGATAAACCGTACATGGTACCGACTATGTTCTTGAGCTTTTGGTTTTTGTATTTCAAATAATTTGAGCATTATAACTGCTTACATAAGTGATTATTACACTTTATAATTGACAAAATCCGGTCATTGTAACGGCTTGCATAATTGATTAAATTTTTGTATAAAAATGCTCAAGAACATACGAAGAACACAGAGAATGGATAAACCGTACATGGTAACGACGTATGTTCATTGAGCTTTAAACTACGAATTAAAATTCGGCATTATAACTACTACAAAATATAGAAAGGCTCAAGAACACGTGAAGAACACGGAGAACGCCAATCGTACATAGCTACGACTCGTGTTCTTGAGCTTTTGAAAAATTAAAGACGAAAGAAAAATTGAACATAATAACTACTAGAGATTGTACATTTGGTGTTTGCAAGCTTTAACTATTTTTTTGCAATTTCCAAGATAGTAACTCACTAGAACTCTCTCTCAATGTATGCATAGTTTTGATACTTGAATTTTTTCTTTGGAAAATGATGAGAAAAATGAAGAGGTTAGCTTCCTATTTATAGAAAAACCAAGTTTCATCAATCGCATTTTTACCCCGACTTATTACACTTTGCACCCTAGCGCTTGCATCTCGCTTACATCACCCTTCTTCTGATTGGTCGATTCATTTTCACTTGGATTTAGTTCTAAACAAATCGTGCTAGTTCTTTTCCAATTAGTGTAATTGTATTAGTTTTTTCTAGTTTGGTTACACTAACTTAGTTACACATAACCTAGTTTGATTTCAACTATTTAATTAACTAGTATAATACATTAGTATTTATACGTATTTCTTCCGTATAATACATTGTATAATATTTGTATTCTACTGGTATTATACATCGTATTATTCTCGTATAATCTTTCGTATAATGTAATAACCCGAATATTTAACAATATTTCTTTTAATGAAAATATTGAGGAGATTAATAAAGGTTGTAAAAATTTTAAAAAGCTAGCTGGTGTGATGTCGCAAGCACCCAAAAATAAAATCTTACTTTGGAAAAATAAATATGTAGTAGTGTAAGCAAGAGTCGATCCCACAGAGAATGATTATTTAATTTTATGTTTTCGCAAACTAAAGTTGGGGGGTTTTTGAATTAAAGAAATAATTTAAAATAAACTAATTAAAATAATTATGCAAGAAATAAATATAAGTAAAAAACCTTGGTTTAAGTTAATATCCACCATCAAGAATTTACAACTGATCACTGATGCAAAAATAAATCAATTAATATTTTGAAGATTCACCGTAGAAAGAACTACTCGCAGGTGGAATAATTTTTCTCCTCTCTCCTTAATTTTAGATAAGTAGAGCCACTTGGTCTAAATACCCTTACTAATAAACAACCTCCGGCACTTGCTAAAGATTTAATTTAATAGCAGCATAAAGAATTAGAGAGATCGTTGAACTAAACAACACAAGCCACTTGTTTGCATTTAATTTAGATGAATATTCTTCCTAAGATAAAATAATCTTTTGATCTGCAAAATAATTATTAAACTTAGTTGCTTCACAAATAGCAGTAGATTAATATGAATAATAAACTAGTAGGCCTCCTAGCAATTAAACAAATCAATCATGAAATTAAGCATAGAAGAATATTCAATAATCAAAATATAAATTGAACAATTAAAATAAATTAGATCTCACAGTGTATAAATCTTGATGGCTTCAATCACTTAAACCAAGAAAAAGAATTTAGCTACTCATAATAATAGAGAACACTAAAGAATAGAAGAGAGAATTTTTATTCTAAGAGAAGTTGTGTGTTACAATGTGTATCAAGCCCTCTATTTATAGGCTCCATAAACCTCCTAAATTGTCCAAACCCTAATAGGATTTACAATTAAATAAAATAAAAAGAAAAATAATTATTATCCTAACCCTAGTTGGAATTAAAATCCAATTTGGAATCAAAAAATAACAAAAATCCCGAAATAATCTGTTTTGGGCCATTTCCGCGCAAACCAAACAAGCCCTTCGCTACAGTAAACGCCGACGTCAGCCGCCCGCGCGCAATGCGCGGTCCTGGCATCAAAACGACGCCGTTTTTCCTCCGGTTCCTGCTACTGTTCCGCTCTCGCGCGCATGGCGCGAACGCTGTGATGAAACGACGTCGTTTCACTTGCCGGCTAATCCTTCCGCGCGCAATGCGCGAGCCAACTTTTTCGGAATTTACCAAAATGCCACCGCGCTGCGTAATTACCAAAATGCCATCAGAGTTTTCCAGAATTTACAAAAATGCCCCCAAAGCTTATTTTTCCTACAAAATCAAATATAAAATAAATAAAAATAATATAAAAATACTAAAAATCCTAAAAACACATAATAATAAATAAAACACCTAAAATACTAAAAATAAATAAAAATAAATAAAAACACATAAATAAAAAGAAATATAAAAATACTATAAAATTACCTAAATTAACATAAATTAACTAAAATCCTATAAAACCTATTAAAACCAAAATATATTAAATATTTAAACATTTAAGCACACAATAAATATAAAAACTAAGTATTAAGGAATAAAAATATCGTATAATTTAACCCTATCAAATACCCCCACACTTAGCTTTTTGCTCGTCCTCGGGCAAAACAAAAATAAAAACTATAAAAATAAAACTAATAACCAAACAACTCACTTGAGCAACAGATCAATATAAATTTCAACATCAGCCTCAAAGATTTTTTTAAAATGATAACTTAAAGAAAATTTCAAAACCATGCAAAATCTAGAACTTTAACATATTTATTAATCTTACTCTACTCAAGATCTTTTGTGTGTGTGTGAATCCACGTGTATTAAACTAATTAAAACTCAGATAAGTCTAGGTTATTAATTACCTTATAAAAGACATACAACAAAACTCAATATATTTATTTTTCACATCACTCTTTGCTAATACAGACAAATATAAATCAGAAGATCAAAAGGTTTCAAACAATTATATACACTAGGATTATTAATATGCATTTTTTCAAATTTTTTTTCAATTTTTTTTCTTTTAATGGGTACATTTTATGCTCCATCCCATTTTTTTCTTTCTTCATTTTTTTTCACGGTGAGTGCATTTTATGCTCCATCTCACAAACGAGTGCGTTTTACGCTCCATCTCATTTTTTCATGTGTTTATGAGTGAGTGCGTTTTACGCTCCATCTCAACCCACCACAAGATTTTTCTTTTCAATAATAATCCTAGAAAAATTACCTAAATCATCTCTTCCAAATTATATTTTGCCTTATATTTCACTTCAAATAATGATCAAATAAGATATAGAGTTCAAAAATATCTTTCATAAGCATTTAACCTTTTAAACTTTCTCTTCATTAAAATTAGCTCAAACAAATGGATATAAGTGCACTCAAACAAAGTAATAATCAATAAAAAGTCAAAAATTCTAACTAAGCAAAAATTTATCATTTTTCTAAGAGTTATTAAATAAAAATCAAAATTTATCATTGGCTAAAAATTAAAATTCAATTAACTCATTACTCAAGTGACACATCCTAAAAATAAAATAAAAAACTACCCCATTTTCGTAGGAAACACGGTTACACTTAGCATGTGCAACAAGCCTTTAAACCCCAAGGTTACCCCAAGTGGACGAGTTTTGTCTCGTGAGGGTTTGCAGTGAATTTACCCACAAAATTCAAATTTTCAAATTTTTTTAAAATTCCTAATTTTTTTATTTTTTTTTTTTAAATGAAACAAAATTTTAAAATTCCCTAAAAATAAAATAAATATCATAAATCCCTTCCCCCACACTTAAAATTTACATTGTCCCCAATGTAAAGTAAAATGCAAAGAAAAAGGCACAAATAACTATAAAAAGAAAAAGGAAAAAGAAATGCAAATCTGATTTCTTGGGTTGCCTCCCAAGCAGCGCCTTTATTTATTGTCATTGGCTCGACAGCAGGCCAAAATACTACGTTACTCCAACTTCTTGAATTTTGAGTACCCCATCCATTACGTTATTCTTCATCGGTAGATTAAGTCTCCCTTGCACGTGACATGAACGTTTGACTCCCTCGTCAACGAATTGATATTTAATATGATTGGAGAGAGTCTTTATAGTTGGAATGGGATCCTGCAAAATAAAAGATAGAAAATTTTCGTGAGTAACAGGTAATGGAATGAAAATAATTGCATTATTATCAAAAATCATTGGCAAAGATTTTAATGGAGTTTCATCTTCCTCCAAATCTTGTTTCAGCTCAATTGCTTCTTCTTCCTGTAACTCCAAATTGTTGGTAATTGTAATCGCTAACTTTTCCTTGTTTGTTTCCTCAACAACTTCCACCATCTTAGGCATGTCATCATAAAAAATAACATCATTGTCTATATTAACATTGTCCACTTCGTTGATGTTGTTTGTTTTCTCTTGATTTGGTGATGGAGGGACTTTCTTTTCTGGATCTTCACTTCCTAACACTTGTGCACTTGTATGCTCCGTTAGATTATTCATCGTTTGAGAAGGTAATTCTTCAGAATCTAGTTCCTCCAAGTGACTGAGTGCAATTGCCATTTGACCCATTTGTTTTTCCAAATTCTGTATATTTTCCTTCGTTTCCTGTTGAAATCGCAAAGTGTTAGTTTCAATTAATTTAATCATATCCTCTAAAGACATATCAGAATTAAATGATTGGCCCTGTTGTTGTTGGGGATATGGCTGCATGTATTGTTGATAGCTCGAAAAATTCTGATTTGCGGGCAGATTCATTGGTGGAATCTCATAGCCAAAATTAGGATGATCCCTCCATCCTGAATTATACGCGTTTGAATAGGGATCATATCTCCATTGGGGTTGACCAGGGAAACCACTTGTTGTATTGACTTGTTCATAGGACTCCTCTCGAAGAATGTGGCACATATTAGTTGGATGTCCTACCACCGCACAAATCCTACAAGCTTCCATTGGTTGTGTACGATCTGCAACCATTTGATAGACAAGAGAAGTTAATGTATCAATTTGTCGCTCAAGAGAAGAAATAGTTACCTCATTGGCATAATCATGCCTCACTTCCATCCTTAACCTGCACAACTAAATTAAATGATGAAAATCGAAAAAAATAAAATAAAATAAAATCTAAGAAAAATTACTAAATTAAATACATATCTACAAAAGCACAAAATTAAATTAAAATCATTCCCCGGCAACGGCGCCAAAATTTGGTGTGATGTCGCAAGCACCCAAAAATAAAATCTTACTTTGGAAAAATAAATATGTAGTAGTGTAAGCAAGAGTCGATCCCACAGAGAATGATTATTTAATTTTATGTTTTCGCAAACTAAAGTTGGGGGGTTTTTGAATTAAAGAAATAATTTAAAATAAACTAATTAAAATAATTATGCAAGAAATAAAAATAAGTAAAAAGCCTTGGTTTAAGTTAATATCCACCATCAAGAATTTACAACTGATCACTGATGCAAAAATAAATCAATTAATATTTTGAAGATTCACCGTAGAAAGAACTACTCGCAGGTGGAATAATTTTTCTCCTCTCTCCTTAATTTTAGATAAGTAGAGCCACTTGGTCTAAATACCCTTACTAATAAACAACCTCCGGCACTTGCTAAAGATTTAATTTAATAGCAGCATAAAGAATTAGAGAGATCGTTGAACTAAACAACACAAGCCACTTGTTTGCATTTAATTTAGATGAATATTCTTCCTAAGATAAAATAATCTTTTGATCTGCAAAATAATTATTAAACTTAGTTGCTTCACAAATAGCAGTAGATTAATATGAATAATAAACTAGTAGGCCTCCTAGCAATTAAACAAATCAATCATGAAATTAAGCATAGAAGAATATTCAATAATCAAAATATAAATTGAACAATTAAAATAAATTAGATCTCACAGTGTATAAATCTTGATGGCTTCAATCACTTAAACCAAGAAAAAGAATTTAGCTGCTCATAATAATAGAGAACACTAAAGAATAGAAGAGAGAATTTTTATTCTAAGAGAAGTTGTGTGTTACAATGTGTATCAAGCCCTCTATTTATAGGCTCCATAAACCTCCTAAATTGTCCAAACCCTAATAGGATTTACAATTAAATAAAATAAAAAGAAAAATAATTATTATCCTAACCCTAGTTGGAATTAAAATCCAATTTGGAATCAAAAAATAACAAAAATCCCGAAATAATCTGTTTTGGGCCATTTCCGCGCAAACCAAACAAGCCCTTCGCTACAGTAGGCGCCGACGTCAGCCGCCCGCGCGCAATGCGCGGTCCTGGCATCAAAACGACGCCGTTTTTCCTCCGGTTCCTGCTACTGTTCCGCTCTCGCGCGCATGGCGCGAACGCTGTGATGAAACGACGTCGTTTCACTTGCCGGCTAATCCTTCCGCGCGCAATGCGCGAGCCAACTTTTCCGGAATTTACCAAAATGCCACCGCGCTGCGTAATTACCAAAATGCCATCAGAGTTTTCCAGAATTTACAAAAATGCCCCCAAAGCTTATTTTTCCTACAAAATCAAATATAAAATAAATAAAAATAATATAAAAATACTAAAAATCCTAAAAACACATAATAATAAATAAAACACCTAAAATACTAAAAATAAATAAAAATAAATAAAAACACATAAATAAAAAGAAATATAAAAATACTATAAAATTACCTAAATTAACATAAATTAACTAAAATCCTATAAAACCTATTAAAACCAAAATATATTAAATATTTAAACATTTAAGCACACAATAAATATAAAAACTAAGTATTAAGGAATAAAAATATCGTATAATTTAACCCTATCACTAGTTCTGTGAGACGGGCGAAAATAGATGGATAAATTTTTATTTTATTCTTTTTCTATGTGTTAGCAAGAACCTGGGAGGTTCAAGTGTTGTAGAACCTTGAAAATTTTCTCTTGGAGCAGAGATGCCTTAGAGAGGCGAGTAAATCAGTCATTAACTCAGGATGCGAATGGTGACTCAATAGATAAGGGAATTATAATAAAGATAATTTGCTAGGGTAAAACAAGGTAGTATGATACCTTTAAAATTCGATGAATTATTTGATGGATAAGATAGGCTAGGTATTGTTGCGATAATTCGATTTAAGCCAACCTAGTTGAAATGAATCCAAAAATTTAATAATGTTATAAATAGAATTTAGAATTTAAATTTCTAAATTAGTGAATTAATGAAGGGTGATTATTACAAACCCTATGAAAGGGTATTATGAATATTTAAATATTTGAGGATTTATTTTAAAATTGTTCGATCAAATGGGTTATTAAACTAACGAACAAACCTAGAAAATTAATACTGAGCGAGTGGTATGTTGAGAAACCCTAATTAGGATTCAATGAGACTTAATTAGGGCAAGTCTAATTGGGTTATGTAAATTAATTAATATAATTATTAATTAATAATAACTATGTGAAATATTAATAATATTAATTAATAGTCCAACTAGTAGTTAAATACTAGTAGGCTAGCTCATATATTATTTTTAAAGAAGTTCACTTAATTAATTAAGTATGAATTTGTATGTTGGTTGTATTAATTTAATTAGGTAAACCCAATGATTTATTTAAATTGGGAGACTAATAATTAATGTTTGAGCCCAATGTTGGTAAATTAATTTGGTGTTATAGTAGCCTAACCAAGATGAATAGTAAGCCCAAACAATTAAATTGAAAGCCCAATTTTTGATCCAAATTAAAAGCTTCTAGAAGGATTTTTATTTTGCAAGGTAACTAATAAAAATAAATCAAAAATTGGGGCAATATTGAGAAAAAGTGTGGAATACTCAACCTCTTTTGGCTAGAATTTGTAGAATACTTGAAGTCCAATTTATATTCTTACAAGGTGTGTATGTATAGGTTGGCTCCACTATAAATAAATTACTTGGTTCATTGGCTAAGAGTTTACAAAGTTGCAAGAGAGAGCTTTTATATTGGTGCTAGTGAGTTGGGGTGAGTTACAAGTGAATTAAGTGAAATAGTGAATAAACTAATGAGTTAACTCAATCGAGTCGAGCCGAGTCAAGCCAACTCAACCCATTCTTAACTAAGAGAAGAGCTTGGAGGTTCATCTACTATTTTGGAAGGAGGAGAAAGCAAGCACACAAAACAAAAAGGCTAGAAAACCCTAAAAACTCTAGTTATGTTTGTTATATGATTAAAATAAGAAATAAATGGTAAAAATACCATCTTTATGTTCTTTAAGTCTAGATCCATGCTAGATATGTTAAATAAGTGTTTCATGGATTCTTGGTATGGATCCATAAGTATTTATGTGAAAAAAGTTAGCCAAAATATGTAAAATCATGTTTTTCGGAAAGTTAGAAACTGAACAGTACATTGCCGGAATTACTGTTCATGATCAAAAAATTGAATTCTCAATCCGTTAATTTTGTTGGGTAGATCTTGAAGTTATGTAAATTCTGAAACTTGAATGACTAAAATCCGTGTTAAAATGAATTAGTTATGATTTTTCTAGCAAAACACTCCACTGTCAAAAGTTTTGCGTGAACAATCCGGTTCTAGGCTATTTTCGGAGGTCAAATCTTGTCCAAAAAATTAATCCGATAATGGAAAATTGTAGTACGAGAAGTCACGATTCCAACAATATAAAGTAGAGCTTAATCGAAGTTATAGAACTCAACTTATTAAAGTTTTAGTAAATGACCCCAAAACTGGATAGAATTAAAAGGCCACTGCCGATTTTTTTTTTCTTGAACCGGCTGGAACATTCCAACGACCTGTTCACCACTTTTCCGGTTGGTTTCGGTGAAGGCCCGAATTGGAAAGTTGCTTGGAATTTTGTGTACTATTTTATAAAATTTAGTTTGTATTTTTAATATGTAATTTGGTAATTTCTATATTTATTAAATGATTAAAGCTAACTGATTACATGAAAATTTGTTAAAAGTATTTTTAAATGCTAAAAAAATGTTAATCACCCTACTTACTATTATTCAAATTGTATTAAATAGTAAGTAAGGTTAAATGAAGAAAAAAATATTTTTTAATACTTTTTGAGGTGATAATGTACACTAGTTGGATGTTAATTAACTAATAATTGAAGAAAATTGTTATTAAATTATTATTAAATAATAAATGTGATATTTGAACTATATCATATTATTTAATGAAGGAAAATGATTATTTATTATTTAATTGATAATTAAATAGTAAATAAAGGAAGTAACTAAGTAATTATTATTTAATTGATATTAAATAGTAATTAAATTATGAGAAAGTGTTTAAACTAATTATTTATTATTTTGTTAAGAGTAAAGAATGAATAAAGATAATTAATTAATTATTATTTAATTAACATTAAATAATAATTAAAGAGGATTAATTGCTTACTATTTAATATATTAACTACTAATCAAAGGATGTTAAAGTTAATAGTATAATTGTTTATTATTTAATTAAGCTTAAATAATGAGTATGGATAATTAATGAATTAATTATTATTTAATTCATATTAAATAATAATTAAATGATAATTAAGTGGAATAAATTATTACTTAATTGGAAGAAGATTATTAAGTAATTAAAATATATTGCTAATATTAATGATTAACTATTAAATGATAATAGTTAATAATTAAATCATTATTCAATAATTAATAATGATATGTAATTAATTTAAAATATTATTAAAGGATTAATAATATTGTTTAGCATTTAATTAACTATTTAATAATAGTTAAGAGTTAACCAATTATTAAATAAATAATAATGATAAATAAAGATTTAAAATATTATTAAAGAAATAATAATATTGTTTAACAAGTAATTAACTATTGAATAATAATAGTTAAGAGTTGAATCATTATTAAATAAATACTAATGATACGTGAGGATTTCAAATATTATTAAACGGTTAATAATATTAATGAACAATTAAATTATTATTAAAATCATTAATAATAATGAAAACTCAATTAAAATATTATTAATGGGTAATAATACTAGCAAGCAATTAAATTATTATTAAAGTATTAATAATAATGATTAATGTAAACTATTATTAAAAAGGAATTAATAATAGTAATGATTATTTATAGTGTTATTTAACAATTAAATAACATTACAAGTTATTATTAATTAATAGTAAGAGTATAAAATATTATCCAAGGCAGGTAATATTATGATAAATCATCGAGTTAAATGATGTGATTAAGTTAAATCAAGGGTATGATCCATTAGTGACTAATTAGTTGTTCGACCTAAACATAAATAAGGTTCAGGCATTAATGCAGTGACATTAATAAATGTCAGAACTGCATAGTTTTGTACAAAAGATTTACGGTGTTGAATATGAAACACTGAGTCAAGTCAACGAGAGACTAAAATATGAAATTAACCCTATAGATTTAAAAGGGGACGATAAAAAGAAATAAATATCTTTAAAGATTTAATATTGAGTCAAACTGTGACTAATATTGTGCACCGTTGATCTCACGTACTGTATAGGTGATGCAAGAAGCGTGAAAGATTAGCGTAAGCTGGTTATACAAGTCCAGGCAAGTTTTTCAGAACGTGTTGCATTATGTGCCTGATTTAGAATATTATAAAATTATTATGTGTGCATATGTTATTATGTGCAATAATGTGGTAATGTGCTTTTGTGATACAAGTTGAAATAAACTATTGATATGCAGTAGATGATTAAGTTGATTGCTCTATATATATTAAACTGTATGAAATTGTAAATGACATGCATGAATAGTAGACTCATAGAGTAAATGCAATGCATGATATGCATGAGATATGTAATCATTGCAAAGTATGAGATGCATGAAGCATGATGAAATATGTTTATATGTTATGTGAAATTGTTAAACTTGCTGAGCCGTCGTGCTCACTCTTGCTTAAAACAAAACATTACAAAAAAGCTTGAGGAAGCTAATTACTCTGGTAGAAGCGAAGATGAAGATTAACTAACAAGTCATCAAGATTAAAGCGTATGTGTTTTTATAGTAAAACTCTGCGATAGAATAAATTATCTCCATGGGTATTATTTGCGAAAATTTTTATGTCTTAAATGTGCTCTAGATTAGCAAACCGAAATGTTAAGAGAACATGTATAGATTATTTTAAATCATTTTCAGATGTTGTCCTTTATGTATAAGGGTGACAGGTTAGTATGTTAAATCATTATTCATATGATTAGAAAGTGTAATAAAAATATTTAAAGATTCTGGAATAGTATGAAGTTGGATGTTGTATCCATTTAAGGTTTATATCTGGTGTATAGTAATAATTGTATTCCTTATTGTTTATAAGTTTAATATAATTAGTTTAAACTCAGGATTGAGGTTACTTTTAACGGATCAGATCCGGGGTTAAGGGAGCCCAGATTTGGGGACGGTATATATAATACATTGTTTAATATTTGTATTCTACTAGTATTATATATCGTATTATTCTCGTATTAATCTCGTATAATCTTTCGTATAATTCTCGTATTATACATTACAGTATACTTTTATTATTCTTCGTATTCCAACTAAATGGTTAACTTCTATTGATTTAAAATTTTGATATTACTGAGTTTTGTTCTGTATAAACACTATTTTGTGAAGTGAAAAGTCCAAAAGGCTTGGCACGTTTTTTGGTGAATAATGTTTTTGGCGACCATTTCTTAGAAAATGGTTAGACGACCAAAAAGGCAAAAAAAAAAATTTCTTTTCCTTATTTTGTCCTATTCCCAGCGCACTTTTCGAGAAAAATTTTTATCGGCTATAACGTGTTTTCAAAGCGTAGAAAAGATAAATCCTAAAACAGAATGTCATTTCGATATACACATCTCGCTAGAGGGCCTAAGTCAGATTTTCTAGAGTTTGGACCCTAGGGTTAGGGTTTAGGTTTTAACTTATTTTTAATTTTTGAAAGAAAAAAAAAACTATTATTCTCCAATTTCATGCTAAGGTTGGATACACGAACCGAAACACAAAAATAAACATTAACAAAGATTCCATAACACATATAAGATGTAATTCAATCTTTATTTATTCATATAAAATCGGATTATAACTCTCTCATAAGTTTGGAATATTACGCTAACTGTGTGAGAGCGATATGTCGAGACCCTACTCTTTTTCCTACATTGCAAGCTCATCTATAGACTCTGAGTCTTGATGAGTTAGAAGATGCAGTGGCGACAACAACGCGATAGCTGGATGACGATGAAGAATATGACGAGGTAATCTTACTACTTAGTACAATCAAATTAATCACTCAATATATAGTATTATATTTAACATGTTTTTTGCTTTTGTTACTGGAACGTTTGAACGATGGTGTGTAACGATCCCGAAATTCGGCCCATTTCTTACCTCAAATTATGTATTTAATAAACATTATCTCCATAACGTCCGAATTTCGGTTCGTTAATAATTCTTTAATCACCTTCTTGAATCCCTTTATTGCTTTGAAAATCAATAATTACCAAATTTTCGGTATAAATTTTTCTTTTTCTTTTTCTCAATTCAATCATCGTATTAAAAATATTTGAATATTTAAAATCCTTACATTTCGATCCTAGTCCCATGGATCGCAACCTTTACTTTTTCTTTCTATTATAATGCTCAACATTTAATTTTAATGTTGATTATATCCATCCAATATTTCTTGTATCATGATTCATAATTAAATCATTTAATAATCTTTATCGTAATATCTATCTTGAACTATCACAGTTCATAATTTAACTTCACACATTCTGTCTGGAGTTGACATATACATACATATGAAACATCATTATAAACTTAACAAATATATCCACATTGACTGGAAAATATAACAATACATTTTCCCACCTTCTATGCAATTCACCTCAAATTTAATCCAATATTCTTGAAATTTATTTCATTGCCTGCAAAAATATTTATTAAGCAAGTAATGAGCACAACGGCTCAGCAAGTTCAACAGTTTATGCTTCACATAACACATACATTATCATGCTTGGTGTGTGTCATACATCACGTGTAGTGCTTCTATTCAGGCATTATATCTCATATATATTTATATCGTTGCACAAAGCACACCTTGTTGTCATGTTAATCACGTATCACATAGCACATAATTTGTGTGCATTTAAAATAAATATTTCATATCATAATATTCAACATTTAACATTTAAGGGACTGAAGAACTTGCCTGACTTGTAGAATTAATTAATATCCCTTCTGTACAGCCTCTCGTACAGCCTTCCAAAGCTTGGTAATTTCTTCCGCTAGACGGCATCAATTATTTCCTCCCTCTTGGCGGCCATTTTTTCCGGCAGTGGCTTCGGTAGAGAAAGGAAAAGAAAAGAGAGAGTTGTTTGGTTTCTTTTTTTTTTTTTTTTTTTTTTCTTTTATCCTTTCCACACACATATATATATATATACCATCCATGCATAAATAAGTTTTAAAACTTATCTCAAATCCACCGCCACGCAACCAGCCTTCTCGAAAATTCCATAAAACATGAAAAATTAATTATTTAATTACATTACGTAATTATCTCGTGTAATAATTATTTTACATAATGTATGTAAAATAATTATTTTAACGTACCAAAATTCATAATATGATTTATCAATAATTTTAATATCTCTTTTGGGCACTTTTCTTGACAAATTTTGTACACGCATAATGACATGCATGTATTTATTTGAGGTAATTTACACCTCCAAAAATCATAAAATAATTCATATAACATATAAAAATTATCTTTCATAATTTTTCACTTCGTTTCTTGCACAATATGTTACATTAACATGTTCACATTTCTGAAATATTATTTTTCATAAAAGTCATAATAATTTAATTACGCATAAACATAATTTTTAATGAATTTAAAACATTCATTTTTCCTCGTTTAATTTCATTTCTTTAATATTCACATTACTTTCCCTTATATAAATTATATAATTCATTATTATATAATTTATATAATTATTTTATCCTTATTCATTTCATACAAAATAAAATTTATAAAATTTCCTTCCATCCTTATTCAATTTATCACCTTATATAAATTATATAATTATTCTTATATAATTTATATAATTATTATTTCCTTCGTATCTTATTCCAATTTCCTTATATAAATTATATAATTATTATTATATAATTTATATAATTACTTTTCCTTCTCAATTAATTTCTAAACTTTCTCCATAATTCTTAATTAAATCTAAAATCAACAATTATAATTTCACTCACTTCCTCAATACTTTTTCATAAATTTTCGGATTAATTTAATTATTAATCCATTTATAATTAATAATATTTATAATTTCAATTAAACATATAAATGTATATATATACATATTTAATTCATGCATTTCACATTATCACATAACTTCATTTAAAATCATAATTTCTACATTTCTATAACAATTTAATTGTACAATTTAATGTACATTTATCTAAAATTTCTCTTATTCTTAATAAATTGTTTTTAAAACAATTTATTTACTTTTCAATTACATTAATTTCATACCATTCGTCATGATCTCTGTATAGATTTAATTTACTAATTAAATCTCATCAAATATCTTAAATCACATAAAATATCTCAACTAATTTAAATCATCTTGATAATTTTATCAATTAAATTCTCATTTAATATTATTAAATAATTCCGAAAATTCGGATCCTCACATTCTTCCCCCCTTAACAGGATTCCGTCCTCGGAATCATAATTGTCGTAATATCCATACATGTCTTATTTATAGCACCTTGCTATAACCTTATCTTGATGGATAACAATTTAATCCATCATAATCATATTTTACCTCTTTAATATCCATAACTTACATGGATAGTCTTATAATAAGCTTAACTGCCAGGATATTTAATTCTTAATTCAATTCACATTTTCTTTGTAATATTACATTTCCATATTTCTCCAAAAATTCATTAATAACATTTTAATTTATTTCTTGATATACATATCAAGATAATTTCTCATTCTCTGAAAAATTTTATTACTTTAATCGCACGTAATCTTACTCTATTCACTTATTTCATTCTTATATCACACATCATTCATATTCTGCACATTCATCCTTCTCTTCTCCATTCATATTCACGAATATTCTTTTCATTCCATAATCATTCCTTAATACTTTTATCGTTCAACACTAGGTTTTAAATACTAACCTTTACTTGATTCTTCATAATCCTTATTTGGAATTATTCTAAAATTCCTGGGGTATCACATTCACCCCTCCTTCATAAAATTTCGTCCTCGAAATTTGTATGTATTAATATCTCATTCATTTGCAACTTACACATTTTCTTAGCATTCATTTCACATATCCTTCTTTCCTTCATTTCTCATAGTCATTGCACATTGCAAACTTTCTATTCCATCACATTTCACAATTGCTTTACTTCACAATTATTATTTTCATTAATGCTCACAATTTAAAGAATACTACCCCATCCTACCATCCAATCTTCATAAGAGTAGAGGAATTCAAAATTTTACTTTGAAAACTTTTATGCTTTGCTGAATGAACACTTATCCCGGTTAACAGTATTTCACTCCCAGAGTACCTCATACTGCAACCCACTAAAATAATAAACTTTCAGAATAATCTGAACATGATCCCGGTTTACAGTACTTCGCTCCCCGAGTACCTCATACTGCAAACCCTGACAGTGGATCAGTCTGTCATTAAATGATGGATGTTTCACCATACTTTGTCTTTCTATGCCAGGTGATCATTTAATCAACCTGCAACATTCTTAATCTTTTTGTTCATCTCAGCCTTAGAATTTATTCGAAAGAAATTAACTTTTGTATAACTTTCAAAGAATATGAAGTCAATACATTTCAAAATTTGTCTAGCTGAATCAATAGCTTAGACTTATATTCCTTCAACGCTTGTCTAGCTAGATCAATTAGCATAGACTTACTTTTAACACTTTATAATCCGCAGAAATTTTAAAAACATTCATCATGTCAAAACTTCTCAAAACGTCTTGCCGAGTCAAATGGCAATGACTTATAGCTCTGACATACTTTCATAAATCAAAATCATTTATGACTTCATGTTACCGCGTCATCTTGACAGTACGTTGAGGATTCCGTCGTTAATAATTCCTACACCATAAACCATACTTTATGGTGTTGAATTATCTTATAACGAAATAGTACCGCACCATCTCAATAACACGTTGAGCATTCCGTCATTCATCACATCTACACCGGGCTAAACGGTACATGGATGATTACTTTTAAAATACATTTTGATGTAAAATATTTTTGTCTAGCCGAAACAAGTAGCATAGACACTTTTCAGATCGCTTAAAAATTCATTTGTACTTTTCAGAGAACACTCGTGCCAAATCAACTTGAGGCCAAAAATTTCGAAGTCTAGCAAAGCTAGAAGAATGGGAATATCCTAATTCCCTAACATTCACTTTCAACTTTTTCACTAAATATTAAAATTTATTGCTAGGACTATTTTCATTATCATATTAAAATTTTCTATCTACTCCAACTTTTCTATACCCCCGTATAGTTCATCAAACTTGCCACACATTATGAGTCCAGGAACTTGCCACAAGAATATGAGTTTTAAAGCTTGTCCTAGCAATATGTAGTCTGAGAACATGTCAAAGACTGTCCATATGCTGAGGGGCTCAAAACATACCATACGATTATGAGTCATGGACATACCACATGCATGAGTTTTAAGAACTCGTGCTTAAACTTAATATTACTTATCTATCAAAAACTGCTAGCGCGACTCTAACATTTCAATGATTATCACATAGTAACTGGGTAAACACAAATCCTCCGCCCATACAAAGGATTGTGCAATTCAGTCACCACATGAGTTCTCAATTGAAATTTCGTACCCAAACTTTCTGCCCCCTTGTCATTACATTTCTGTCATTCATCAACATCATTCTTTGAGTTCTTCTTGTACTATTTCATAGTACTCTTTCTCTTTATAGCATCAAGCTATACCTTTTTGACCCTTAACAGATTTCTCTGTTCTTTCACATTCGTACTTGATCCCATCATGACCTTGTTTTACAATCTATTCATCATTCGCTTTCCTTATCTCGTGATCGTATCGTAGTACGATCCTCTAATCGTTCCTGATCATATTATTATGATCTCCTTTTATGCTCTTTAGATTACCGTTCATCTTTATTGCTTAAATCAGGTGTCCCCTGATTTTCTTCGAGATTCATCTTTGAATCATTTCAAATATTCTTTCAGATATGTTCTTAATTGAACTTATAAATTTTCTCAATTCATTACCTTCATTCTGATCTTTCTTAACATCTTTATTTCTTCCTTATAATCTCATATCTTTCATATTTTTTTAACCTTAGCCAATATTTGAGAACATCTTTCTCAATTTATATCCCTTTCCATTCTAATCCCCCCATGTTCATCAAACTTATCACGTATTTGGACTCAGGAACTTACCATAATCATATGGTTAAGGAGCTTGTCCTAGTCAGACCTTAGTCGCCCATTCGCTAAAGGGGCTCCACCATACAACTATGAGTCACGAGCTTACTATACGCTTGGGTTTTCAGAACATACAACTAACTTTACTCTTTCTTACTTTAGGTTATAGCCTAAGGTATCATTTACCTAAGGTTTATAACCTCTAGCTCTGATACCAACTGTAACGATCCCGAAATTCGGCCCATTTCTTACCTCAAATTATGTATTTAATAAACATTATCTCCATAACGTCCGAATTTCGGTTCGTTAATAATTCTTTAATCACCTTCTTGAATCCCTTTATTGCTTTGAAAATCAATAATTACCAAATTTTCGGTATAAATTTTTCTTTTTCTTTTTCTCAATTCAATCATCGTATTAAAAATATTTGAATATTTAAAATCCTTACATTTCGATCCTAGTCCCATGGATCGCAACCTTTACTTTTTCTTTCTATTATAATGCTCAACATTTAATTTTAATGTTGATTATATCCATCCAATATTTCTTGTATCATGATTCATAATTAAATCATTTAATAATCTTTATCGTAATATCTATCTTGAACTATCACAGTTCATAATTTAACTTCACACATTCTGTCTGGAGTTGACATATACATACATATGAAACATCATTATAAACTTAACAAATATATCCACATTGACTGGAAAATATAACAATACATTTTCCCACCTTCTATGCAATTCACCTCAAATTTAATCCAATATTCTTGAAATTTATTTCATTGCCTGCAAAAATATTTATTAAGCAAGTAATGAGCACAACGGCTCAGCAAGTTCAACAGTTTATGCTTCACATAACACATACATTATCATGCTTGGTGTGTGTCATACATCACGTGTAGTGCTTCTATTCAGGCATTATATCTCATATATATTTATATCGTTGCACAAAGCACACCTTGTTGTCATGTTAATCACGTATCACATAGCACATAATTTGTGTGCATTTAAAATAAATATTTCATATCATAATATTCAACATTTAACATTTAAGGGACTGAAGAACTTGCCTGACTTGTAGAATTAATTAATATCCCTTCTGTACAGCCTCTCGTACAGCCTTCCAAAGCTTGGTAATTTCTTCCGCTAGACGGCATCAATTATTTCCTCCCTCTTGGCGGCCATTTTTTCCGGCAGTGGCTTCGGTAGAGAAAGGAAAAGAAAAGAGAGAGTTGTTTGGTTTCTTTTTTTTTTTTTTTTTTTTTTCTTTTATCCTTTCCACACACATATATATATATATACCATCCATGCATAAATAAGTTTTAAAACTTATCTCAAATCCACCGCCACGCAACCAGCCTTCTCGAAAATTCCATAAAACATGAAAAATTAATTATTTAATTACATTACGTAATTATCTCGTGTAATAATTATTTTACATAATGTATGTAAAATAATTATTTTAACGTACCAAAATTCATAATATGATTTATCAATAATTTTAATATCTCTTTTGGGCACTTTTCTTGACAAATTTTGTACACGCATAATGACATGCATGTATTTATTTGAGGTAATTTACACCTCCAAAAATCATAAAATAATTCATATAACATATAAAAATTATCTTTCATAATTTTTCACTTCGTTTCTTGCACAATATGTTACATTAACATGTTCACATTTCTGAAATATTATTCTTCATAAAAGTCATAATAATTTAATTACGCATAAACATAATTTTTAATGAATTTAAAACATTCATTTTTCCTCGTTTAATTTCATTTCTTTAATATTCACATTACTTTCCCTTATATAAATTATATAATTCATTATTATATAATTTATATAATTATTTTATCCTTATTCATTTCATACAAAATAAAATTTATAAAATTTCCTTCCATCCTTATTCAATTTATCACCTTATATAAATTATATAATTATTCTTATATAATTTATATAATTATTATTTCCTTCGTATCTTATTCCAATTTCCTTATATAAATTATATAATTATTATTATATAATTTATATAATTACTTTTCCTTCTCAATTAATTTCTAAACTTTCTCCATAATTCTTAATTAAATCTAAAATCAACAATTATAATTTCACTCACTTCCTCAATACTTTTTCATAAATTTTCGGATTAATTTAATTATTAATCCATTTATAATTAATAATATTTATAATTTCAATTAAACATATAAATGTATATATATACATATTTAATTCATGCATTTCACATTATCACATAACTTCATTTAAAATCATAATTTCTACATTTCTATAACAATTTAATTGTACAATTTAATGTACATTTATCTAAAATTTCTCTTATTCTTAATAAATTGTTTTTAAAACAATTTATTTACTTTTCAATTACATTAATTTCATACCATTCGTCATGATCTCTGTATAGATTTAATTTACTAATTAAATCTCATCAAATATCTTAAATCACATAAAATATCTCAACTAATTTAAATCATCTTGATAATTTTATCAATTAAATTCTCATTTAATATTATTAAATAATTCCGAAAATTCGGATCCTCACATGGTGTGTGAGAAGGCATATCTTAGTATTCTCCTTATCTTACTATTCTATCTTTGTATTCTTTTATTTTTTGAACGAGTGTATGCATGGATATGTTTGTTTTGATAACATTATAAATAGATTTTACTTTGATTTTATGTGTATGTATGTATATTTCAGTTTGGTTGGATTGTATATATTTAGTTATTTTGACTGAAGTTGATATTAATATTTGGGGTAGAGTTACTTTATATATATCAACTGTTGTGTGTTGGGATATAATACAGGTATATATTTATTATTTTTTTTGAGAAATTCATAGAACAAACAATTTTTTTTTGTACTTATCAGCGATCGCACTCGATCACTAATACTCATTAACAATCGATGATTAAGCGACTGATTTTTGTCGCTGATAGTATTAGCGACTGATATTATCAACGACCGCGTCGGTCACTGACACATAGCACCACGTCCCTTGAAAAGTTGACTCGGATCAGCAATAGTTTTGGTCACTGATGTCGGTCGCTAAGGTACGTTTAGCGACTAGATTATCTGCGACCGAATTCGATCGCTAATACCCATTAGCGACCGATATCGGTCATTGATAAACGGTCACATATATCCTTTTTATTTATTTATTGTAGTGAACCATGTTTTAAATGGGTACCAAAAGTGAAGAAAGAAAGTGATAACTCCTAGTCAGAGTATAAAGCATTTGTGAATAATTTGGAAAGTAGAAATTTGTCAAGTTTGAGCTAAATGCTCTTATCAAGAAGAAGAACCATGCTGATGAAATGAAGCCAGACATGAAGATAGTTGAAAATTATCAGAAGCTAGCTTAAATTGAGTCAAGACTTTGTTGGAATTAACACCAAGTGAGGAGTTATAGTTGATGATCCCTCCTCTCATGAGTTCATAGGGTTTGATTATTGGGTGTGGGTCCTCGATCACACATGAAAAAAATTCAAATCGAAAAAGAATGTATTTATTACCTTTTCAAGCAAACATGATCCCTAATCTGATTAGGTGAATAATTTGTTACTCAGGACCATGTGTTGGGCTGAGGTTGTTTCAAATCCATACTAAGAAAAGATTAGAAAAGCATTATAAATAAGATTATGAGATAATCTTTTATGAGAAAAACTATGTAGCAAGAAGGCAACCAAAAGAATGAATTGAAAGGATTACAGTTGTTGCTTGTGGTTCTGTCCCCATCTGCATTCAATTGAAAGCTTGAAAACTTTATTGTATGAGGTGTTTTAGGATTCTTCACTTTAAATATTGTGTCTTACTTGTGAATAGTTATTTATTATTTCGTTCTCATTATTAAGTTTGTTGATTTCTTATTTAATTGTCCTAGAAGAAAATTCTTAAGATTGATATTATTTTAGGTCTACTTTTCTCAATAGAAGTGTAGGTTGTGCTCACATTCATCTTTAGCTATCCTTTATCAATATTTTTATCAATCTAGCGCCGTTGATCTCATCTGCTTAATTACAAAAGTGTCCTTTCAAATTGTTATCCAACTTTAACTTGAACTTTTAAATGACAAAAATTTCAATCAAATATTTTAAGTGATCAATTTGATACAATTAACTCCCAGAGAAATATGTCAACTAGAAATAGATATATCTATAATTTGGTAAATATTACTTAACCTTTTAAGTGAATTGTGTTACTCAATGAACATGTTGTGGGGGACCATAATAAATTATATCTCTTTCTTATAAAATTGCAGCTGCCAACTTCAGTATCAAATTAATTTAGGGGACCAAGAACAAGTGGATTAAGAACAGACAATCAATTAATTATAGTTTTGAAAGTAACCAATTGTTAGAATTAATTCATACTCATGTAAGTTCGGCCCATAATTACTATGACAAGATAGTCGATGAACATGCGGGAGTTGTCAAGGGACACTGCTCCTTGGAAACTAAACGTAATGTTGAGCTTGAAAATTTATTAGAGCCCAATTTTAAATTTTACTAATATTTTAAGTCTTATGGGGTTGAGCCATGTTATAACATGTAGGATTTTTAGTTATTATAAAAATATTATTTGGTGTGTGAATCATTTTAAAGTATGAAAGACATATATGAATAAATTAGATAAACATGGCTAGTAATAATTTGATGAACCTGAGTATATTATTTGTCCTTAATTTTTCCTTTCTTCTTTAATTTTCTCTGGAATTATTTGCTATATTCAATTTTAAATCTAGCACCAAGTCATATATTTCTTTATTAGAGTTTCAATAAATTCAAAGTGGCCTGGGAGCTCAAAACAAACCCTCTGCCACAATTTTTTTACAAATTAACAAACTGAGAAGTTGTATCATTGAAAGAAAGCCTAAAGATAATAATTATAAATAAAAAAAAACACAAAGAATCATGCCTCAAATCAATAAACTTTGCAAACTAAGCAATTATACGACCTTACATATTTCTATCCATCAGTCAATGAAACTATTTTTTAATATATTGGCAAAGCAAATATATATTAAACGGTATTTTTATAATTGTTCTAATAAGACGTTATACTTTAAGCCACATTTAGCAATATTATTATTGTCTGGCAACCCCCAATGTATTCTCTCTCGTCCCAACGGTATTTTCAGCCGGTCCCACTTCCGTCAACTCAGCCGCTTTCGCCTCCTCCTTGAACTTATTGTAAATGTCGCTCTTATAAAACTTCCTAGTCCTAAGCACCAAAATAATGGAAACAAGTGCTCCAAACAAGGTCGCGCCAGCAATGATAATGAAAGACAATTTAAAACACTCATCCCCAGTGCAATTTAAGTCCTCACCGGGCTTTCGGATCCTTCCGGAAGCTTCCATTTGCCTCAAACCCTCCTTATCATACAAATGCCCCGTGACCATCACATTAAGAAAATATCCTCCAATAGGACTAGCCACAGAACCCAAATTATACATTGTAGAGAAATACTTTAAGCCAAAAATCTCCGAGATCATGGCAAAAAGTAATGGCCATTGTGCACCAAAGCAAAGCCCTAAAATTATCGACGAAGCGTAGAGGCCATTCGGGACATTAAACGCGATAAGAAGGTGTCCAACACATGCCAAAATCAGTGTGATAGTGAGCATTAGAGGCCTTGGGAATTTGTACTTTTTTAAAAAGAATTCAGACACAAATCCGGCCGCCACTCTTCCAAGGTAATTCCATATGCTAACAAGTGACACAAATGTACTAATGCTATGATCAGGGTATCCAAGTGAAGCTCCAATTTGTCCCAAATTGTCAACAGCGGTTAATGTACCTCCAAGACCACACATTGTTGATAAAAAAAGTATTAGCATGTCTATGCTAAAGAGTGCTTGAAGAATAGTGTAGTCTTGTCCCCGGTCCGGCGGCCGGAAAACATTTTCAAAACAACCATCTTCATGACTTTTTGGTGGTGGTGGTGGTGTTATATCGGTTTCCAAGCTAGGTTTTTCGGTTATGATTTTTATTTCGGAAGAATCATTCTGTATGGCTTTTTTTTTCCCCTTACAAAGATGATGTTCTTCTTGTATGACAACAAGAAGGGGTAAAAGGAGCAAGAGTATTACCACGGCAGCGCTACAACCATACCCAACCTTCGAAAATATGATTTGTTTTTGTATTATGATAATCGCCATTAAGACACCCGCAAGCCCAAGTGATATGTAAAGAAATTTATAGAAAACTTTGATCTCATTTTCTTGTCTAGTAACCTTCATTATCCGAATTGTACGTAGAAAAATGAATGAAATAGCTGAGGGGAGCCAGCCTATAAGCAAAATGAGAGACTTTGAATCATTTCCATAAATAGCATGGTAGATTTGAGTAATGATAGCGCCGCTAAGCCCCAAAAAACCCTTGAGAAGCCCTAGCACGACTCCACGGCTCTCCGGAAAGTTTTTAACGCACGTGATTAGGGCTCCGGTGTTGGCGAAAGCCTGCGAGTTTGCCCCAATACAACTGTATAAACACATGTGCCAAATTTTTGGAGTGGAGATTCTTTTTGTGACCGCGAGCCATATCATGAAATAGCCAAAGAAGTTGAGTACTGCGCCGAGTGAGAGGACTACCCACGGCGGCGTTACCTCGTTGAGTAGGCCGGCTGGAATTCCTATATTGCTGCCTAGGTCTTTGAAGAAGCCGAGGAGATTGAGGGTTGTTTGGTCGTAACCGAGGACAGATTTGAGGTCGGTGGAGTAGAGGCCGAACATGTAGCTGGCTCCGGCGGCGGCCATGATGAGGAAAGAGGTGAAGAGCATAAACCACCGGCCCGTGAGAACTTGGAGGGGTAGGGTTTTCATGGTTGAACTACCGCCGGATAATACCATATTTCTTTTTTTTCTTTTTTCTTTTTTGCTAAATTATAATACCATATTTCTCTTCACTCTTACAAGTTTGTCATGCAATAATCATACAAATATTTTATATACGGGTTCAAATCTGCTGTCTTCTTTTTATATTGTGCTTGTTGTTGACGGTAGATAATATATCTATTTTTTATATAAATAAATGATTAATAAATATATCTACTCTGTTTCAATATAAACATTTTGCTATATACAAAAGCCACATAATCGTTCACCACTATGAAATAAGAATTAATCTTCAATATGTATTCGTGAGACTGTTTCAAGGGATTGGAGGAATAATGACCAAGTGGATTGGATAAGGAATACTAAAGATGAGTAAAGAATGGAATATAAAAATAAAGGAGACTGATGTTTTGGTAAAAATATGGAAGTCCTAATATCTAGAAACAATAATTGGGGAAATATTTTAGGATCGAAAATCATTTGAACTTATCCGTTATAGAAATGGCTAGGATCTCCGATCAATTGCGCAGAGTTTGGCACGTACGTGGCAAGTATATTTTTTTAAAAAAGAAAATCAAATATAATAAGAATGTTTCTTGGAACATGAGATCTTTTGTAATTAAATTTTTTTATTTCTCTGTATTGAGACCTATGACAATAATTTTTAAGATCTATGGCGATAGTATATACCATCGCCATAACCATTTTTTTTATAGAACTATAATAACGGGACATATCGTCGTCATAAACTTTAAAAGTCGTAATCGTAAATCTTCACACAAAAAAATTGTTACAGAAGATCTAAACCTGTTTCTTGGATGCTGATATCTCCAATCCTATAGAGAGTTCTATCACTATAATTATTAAATGTGTTGGTGTAAATTAATTCTATTACACTTTATATTTTTTCTGCCTATTTTCTTAAAAATTACAACAGGTTCCGTCTCCCCATCTACAAAAAATCTCAATTACTTCTTTCGTCCCATAAAAATAACTTTATTTTATTTTATTTTTTTTACTCAATTTGAATCTTAAAATTTAAAATTAATGTAAGTTTATTTATTTTAATTATTATAATAATTAATATTATAAATCACTTAAAAAGTATTAATAAGGACAAAATTATATAAGAATTTTGTGGACTACGTAAGAAGTACTCCCTCCTAATGAAAATATAGGATTAAATTTGAGTTTCAAAGTCAAGTTAAGATATATTTTTACTTTTAAAATTTATGTGATTCATTTAATTTTTAAAAATAATGTATAATGTAATTAGTAGTATATATTATTTACATAGTTTATAATTTCTATAATTATATTATCTAAAATTAAATTAATTAATATCAACTTTGACTTTAAAAATATTTTAAATTGACTTCAAAAGTTCAATGTTGATCAAAACGGAGGAATTATTATTTTGTACTAACTAATAATTTTTAAGTAGCTCTCAATATTACTTATTTTATTAATAAAACATAAATAAATTTATATCAATTTTGAACTTTAAGATTCAAATTGACGAAGAAACAATAATTGCAATAAAACTATTTTTGTGGGATGAAGAAGTATAATACAGATTTTTTTAATACAGAGAGAAGCTGTTTTAATTTTCATGAAAATAGGCACAAAAAGATATTTAAAATAACAAAGGTAATTGTAGCAACACATTGTCACATTTAATGTACATGGGGATAAAACTGTCCCTCCTGGGTGGAAAGATGAACGTCGGTGATATCACGTCCTCTTATTTTTGCGATTACCACAATATTTTATAGAATTCAGTTATGTATTGTAAAAAAAGTTTGTCCACTTATAATTACAACATATATTATTAAAAAAAATTATAAAGTTGACTCATCATATTACATATTTTATTAAATTAATTATTACTAAAAATTATTTACATAATTGACACAAAGAAATTAATAAATTTGCGATATATATTGTTTTTATATTTTATACTAACAATATTGAGTGTACAACAGGATTCTATCCATTGGATATTCAATGAACCAGAAGATTTTAATTCATTTACAGAAATTACTTTGGTTATTATATAAGTATGGCCAAAATACATTTTAAATTTTTATTTTTTTTTATAATTTAAACTTTAATATTTCAAATTTAAAAAATTAAACTTTAATGTCTTTAATTTTTTTTTTATAAAATCTTTTAACCACTAGCGTATAATAATTGATCCGATTGAAAGTATTTTGAATAATTTTTCTAATTTTAAAAATCTTTAGAAGCACGTAAAATTGTATGTGCGTGGTTAGTGTATTATAAAAAATAAAAGAGGAAAAATTGGAGCTGATATATAAATATCCTTAAAAGACTTGATAACTCAGATTAATAGAAAACCTTAAAAATCTTTAAAAATATGACATATTGTACGTACATAAATGTGTGATGAATAAAAAGAAAAAAAATAAAAATTAGAGCTATTATAAGCGAAATACACTAAAAAAAACATAACGTTTAAATTTCAGGCATGTGACTTGTTAAAGTTTAATGTCTTAAAAGGTGACGCGTTAGAATTTAAGTCGCAAAAAGTGAAAAACTTAAGAATTTAATGTAAATACCTACGAGTATTGGTGACAATTTTTTTGCATGTTCGAGTTTGTTACAGATGTATTTATAGTTAGGACAATCGTATGGGTTTAGCGAGTCTGGCTTCAGGCTTTCCAAGTTCACCCGCCTAATCAAATATTGATTAGCCCGATCTCGTGCTCATCCCATTCGAGCGTATAATGTTTTTGCAAACTCAGCACATATATTTGATCATGAATTTTCTGCGTTACAATACTTACTAACTATTAAATACATAAATTTCATTTAAACTTCGCGGAATAATACAAAAAGTTCCTTATAAAAAGACTACACTTCCCAATGTCGATTAACCTTAACATAAACATTACATATCTTAAGAGAATACAAAAGAAATTACATAACAAGTAATTTATCTTGCATGCATTAAGCTAATCTAAGTTTTGACTTTTCCCTTGCCTTTGTCTTATTTAGAACTTTCTTGTTTAGCTGAAAATAAGTCATGATATAACAAGAATGAGCAACTAAATGGCTCAACAAGTTTAAGAACAATAGCATAAGTTATATCATGATGTAAGGGAAATTAACATCAGAGTTTTCAACAATAGATAATAATTGTGAAAGAAATCAATAATCAAAATTTTAATTTAAGAATGGATTGACTCTTTACTGCTGAGTGGTCTTTAAGGACCATAAACTGCTACTAAGATAGAACAGACATATATATCTGACAACTCGAAAAACGGGATACACGAGGGGATCAGCCTATTGTACCCTATGTGTATGCATAACATTCAGACATCTTGTGCAAATTCAATTTTCCGACAAATAAAAATCCCCCTTATTTAGGGTTGTTCATTCTCAATCTTACTATAAGAATTCGCACCAATCAATGATTTGGATAAGTTTTTAAAATATTTAATTTGATGAATTTAAACATGCATTGTCTCGCCTGAATAATTAGTTTAGACATTCTTAAACAGTTCTTGAATTAATAAACTAAAACATTTGCAAAAGCACTATGTGCGAATACAATAACAGTAATGATGTGGAATAATTTTAGATAATTAACCCACTTAAAGCTCTGTCAAATATCTACGAGTGTATATACTTGCTCAACAATAATTGAATTGCTTAATGTAAATAAGGTTGAAGAAAACTTGCAACAATAAATACAAGTTAGGGTTAAGAAAAATTTGTCTCGTGCGTAGTCTACTGCTAACCAATTCAATTAATTATCTTTGAATAGACCTAATAATTAATCAGTTTGATTTTAAATTAGTATCATATACACATTCATATGATAACCTTTATAACTCTTACTTAACCACATAGTTATATAAACATTTAGGTAATATTATCACTACTTGATAATATTTCAATCATATAAAACATATATTAATTATTTAATATAGATCACACACTTATCTAATATTATTAACAATTTAATAATATTTCATTAACCTTGTAATATTATTAATCATTTAATAATATTTTATTAAACACCTAATATCATTGATCCTTTAATAATATTTTATTATTCTTCTAATATTATTACTCATTTAATAATATTTTATTTATTAGCAAATATTATTACCCATCTAATAATATTTTTATCAATTATCTAATATTATTATTCTTTTAAGAATATTTTATTAATATTATAATATTATTAACTATTTAATAATATTTTAGTTATATTCTAATATTATTATTTATTTAATAACATTTTATCTATTTATAAATATTATTACTCATTTAATAATATTTTATTGACTTTATAATATTATTATACATTTAATAATATTTTTATGATTTTCTAATATTATTATATTAATAATAATATTTTATTAATTTAATTTATATTATTAAACCTTTAATAATATTTATCCTCTTTTACTTATTAAATCAACTATCTTTAATAATAAAAATACTCTAATTGAGTCCAAAAATAATAAAATAATTTTTGGAATATTTTTTATTTTCTGACCCGGACTGACTCGACCCGGCCAAAACCAACCTGACACTACAAAAATCAAAAAATCGGACTAGCGTCGTCGGTGCTCGAAATGAATCGAGTCCAGCGCTACCGGCACTGGAAACAGAATGCCTGAGCACTGCCGGCGCTCGAGTATTCCGACCAAAATTTAGAAATTTTCAACTTTGAGTTATTTTGATTAAAACTTGTATAAAATGAAATATATACATTCAAATGACACAAAATCAGTGTTAATGTGTTCTTAACTTCTTGTTTATAACATTTCATGGTTCGATTACATTTTTAAAATCGTTTTGACACAAATTTAAAGAGCGAACCACTTAGGGTTTAAAAATGACCTACTTTACGGTAAAAGCCATAACTTCTTTGTTTTTTCATATTTTTGAAAGCTTCAAGTTGGGTTTTCTTTAAACTCATATATGTAACTTTTTGGCCCTAGAAATCCATTTTCCAACTTGTACATTTCAAACTATAACATTAAATACGATATACTCAACTAGATTTTACTGGTAAAGTTTAATATGAACGTTTCTTCCATTTTTATGCATACCACACATACCAAAACATGATTTAAACATATCAAACCATGAATCTACCTATATAACATAGTTTAAGACTTCTAGACCATCAAAATAACTTTTGATCGGTTAAAAATATATTTTAATCGTTCAAATCACATATAGACTATGAAAATGAACTTAGAAAGGGTAGAGCACTTTTTAACCTTAGTGACTTGTGTGCTCTTCTTCTTTTCCTTTCAAAGTATGATGTGAAGCTATTGGACATTCACCAAGCTCCTTCTCTAGCTATTTACTTTAACTCACAAGTGTATGCCCTAACTTTTCTCTCTATTTTCTCTCTAGCAAATAAAGCAAACTCTCTAACACTTACTCAAGGCTCTTATTTATAGCCAAGAGTTATCATCCAAAATGTAGATATATAAACTCTATATCTCTACTGTAATATCCCGGATATTTAAATGAATTAAAAATAAAATATTTAATATTTAATATTTAATAAAGGTTGGAGTTTGATAACCTAGTAATGATAGATAAATAGAGGTCCAAATTAAATTTAACGGACTAACTTAGATATGGTGATATCAATTTTTTTTTTTATAAGTTAACAAGTAAAGTGATAATTCAATAAACTTGACTAACAGCAAGTCTAATTAAATTAAGAGAATTAATTAGTGGAGTTATGTAATTATGCGACGTGGTTGCATGTAAATTAAATATGTATCTATATGAATATATGTATGTGCATATTTAGTAACATAATTTAATGGTTAAATAAATTATGGTAAATAAAAGGGATTAATATTTAATTAATCCGATTTGAATTAAAAGGTTTATTGTGGAATTAATTTAGTTAATATATTGATTATATTCATTAATCAATATTTATGCAAATTATTGATAAATTATTTGTGAGGAATAATTATGTAAATTATATAATTAATTATATCAAATAGTTGATTTAATTAAGGGAGAATAGTAATTATATATTGTACAATATTTAATTTCATAGATGTGTACATATATATAAAGGGATTAAATTAATTGAGTAATTTTAAATAGTAATTGAATATATTAAATGAATATATTCTATAATTAAATAAATCATTGTAAATGATTTATGAGAGTGAGAAATTTAATTATACAATTATTTGTGTAATATTAATTAAATAATTAAATAAATTATTTAAATAAGAAATTGAGTAAATATATTATTATTTTAATGTATTTTTGGGTAAATGGAATTATTTCCATAATTGATGAGAAATAAATTATTTAATGTAAATGTATTAAATAATTTAATTTATGGCATAAATAATATATATTAAATTATATATTGTATTTATTTTTAATTTCATAATTTATTGTGAAATTGTTTTTGAGGTAAAGTAATGTGTATAAATAATATATATAGATTATATATATTATTGTTAGCGAACACACTCTAAAGTTTTAATATCAAAATAATTGATAGGTTGTCATTAATTAAATATTCAATTAAATTGAATATAATGCGTGAATTAAATTTTATAAATTAATTAATATGATAATTAATTAATGTAAATAATGTAAAATATTATTAATAATATTATTAGTCCATTTAGTAATTTAATACTTATGGGTTAGAATATTTAATTATTTATTCAATCTAATTATTTATTTAATCATGGATTGAATAATTAATGTGTAAATTATTAAATTAGCCCAACATGGGTCAATTAGTAGCCCAAGTGGAGAATAATAAAATTTGACAATTTAGTAGCCCAAACAATTTAATAGAAGCCCAATTGGTATTTTAAATTAAAGCCCAATGTTTGGCCCACTTGAAAAATACTTAATTAAACTATTATTTATTAAAAAGTGGCATGTGGCTAACATTTTGGGACAAAAGAAAGAGAGGTCAGCCGACCATGTAGGAGGAGAGAGAGAAAAGAATTGATTTGGTGTTTATTTTAGTTTATTTTGCATTTATTTAATTAATGGTTGCTTGTATTGATTTTTTTAAAGTACTTGGACCATCCCTCTTCCACCAACTAAGTTATGGGTTACTTTTCTTGTGCAAGTATCCAAGTGAGGAGCATCATAACTTATAGATATAATTTTGTATCTAAGAATTTTGCATGTATACTTGAAATGGTAGACATTATACTTCATTTATTTTCTAAGTTCCAAAAGAGAGAGTTTGAGAGAAATAGTTTGGGAGAGTAAGAATTTTGAGAGAGAGCATGGAGAAGGTAGAGAAGGAGATCTTGGTGCATATCTTCAAGTTGCACAACCCATTTTGGAAGAAAAATGAAGATAGCCATTAGAATGAGGTAATGGTTATTTTAAATGTAGTTTATTTTTATTTTTTAAATTAAATAAACTAACATGTGTGTATAAATATATTAATGTAGTTAATAATATGTAGTAGTAATATTTATGCCATGATTGAGTTTAATATGCTTGGTTTGTATTTTGGTATAATTTATATGCTAAAAACATGTGTTTGGTGATGTTAAATCAAGTATCAAAATAATGTCTAAAAATAATTTTTATAAAATTTAGATTTAATGTTATAATATTATAGAACATTAAATCATGAGAAAAATAAAGTTTGAATCACTTAAAATGGAGTTATACACAAAAAGTTATGATTTGTGGTAGTTTATGTGATGTAAAAAATTTTATAAAATTTTTTTACTATTAAATCATGAAAAATTATATTTTCATGTTATAAATTGATATTAAGTGTTTGGTAAATTTTTTGGATTTTTATTGAGGACTTAAAGATTTCTTGAAGGTATAATTTTGATTTAATTAGCCACTGTTCATGATCTGCTGAAAGAAAAAAAAAAAAAAAAAGGGTTGCCGCGCAATGCGCGCAAGCAATTATTACTGTCGGACACGGAGCCAAAACAGCGTCGTTTTGGCGAATAAAAATTTCATCCGCGCGCAATGCGCGGAAGCCAGCTACGGTGCCTTAAAACGGCACCGTTTTGGGACATAGAATTGTCGGTGCGCGCAATGCGCGAGGAACAGATTTGGCCGAAATTACAATTTTGCCCCTCCGTTCGGTTTTCTGATTAATTACGAAATTGTCATCGGTCCGGTTTTTCAGTTTATTTACGATTTTGCCATTCTGGATAATTTAAATTAATTTAAATGTTTAAAAAATTAATTTAAAATTATAACAAAAATATTAATAATACAAAAATGATATTTAGGTATTGAATATTATATTTTCCAAATATAATAAGTATTTAGGATTAATATTTAAATGTTTTAAATATTAATCTAGTTAGTTTAATATTATATTTTTCAAATATAATAAATATTTAGGATTAATATTTAAATGTTGTAAATATTAATCTAGTTAGTTTAATATTATATTTTTTTAAATATAATAAGTATTTAGGATTAATATTTAAATGTTGTAAATATTAATCTAGTTAGTTTAATATTATATTTTTTTAAATATAATAAGTATTTAGGATTAATATTTAAATGTTGTAAATATTAATCTAGTTAGTTTAATATTATATCTTCTGAATTTTTAATTAAATTAATTATTATTTAATTAATATTAAATAATAAACAAGGATGATAAATTAATCAATTATTATTTAATTACTATTAAATAATAATTAAAGACAACTAAGATTGATTATTTAATTATTTATTATTTGATTAACTTTAAATAATAAATAAATTCAGTTAGTTATTATTTATTATTAAATAATAACTAATGATAGTTGAGTATTACTATATAATTTTATTATTTATTATTTAATTAACTTTAAATAATAAATGAATCTAGTTAATTAGTTATTATTTATTATTAAATAATAACTAAAGATATTTGATTATTTTTAATATAATATAATTATTTATTATTTGATTAATTTTAAATAATAAATAAATCTAGTAAGTTATTATTTATTATTAAATAATAACTAAAGGTAGTTAATTACTTACTATTTAATTAATGATAAATAGTAATTAAATGAAATTAGATTTAATGAAATAAAGAAAATGTCTTTTAACTCTTTTGTTTAAACAATTATAATAAATTGTTTAATAGTTTAATAAGTGTCCAACACTTAAGAAAAATATTTTCTAATTTATTAAATTATTAACCTAATTTGATTGAGGGTCTATAAGGTTAATAATATTGTTTTGACTGATGTAAATTATGTGTTAGTACTTATTTGTGGTAGATAAGTTTCTTAATGAGCGTATAGTTGTACAAATACGCTGTACTAATTATTAGCAACTTTACTAATGTTAGGTCTTTCAAAGCCAGTTAGTTAAAGCTAGACATTAATTGTAGCTGAGCAAACAGGCAAGTTTCTTAAACCCTACTCAATTTATATTCGAGCAGGATATATTATTTTATTGTTCAAGTTCCTAACTCAAATTCAAGTTATTACGCTTCAAGCATGCTATGGTTTAATTCTGTATAATTATTCCACATCTTTAAATTGTTGATTCGCACATAGTGCTTGTTGCATGTGTTCATCAGGTATGAAAGGCTGATCACCTTTATTACCATAAGGTTCAGTTAAAATTGTTCATGGTCATTATTGACACTCAACATTAATTGATTCAATCATTCAATTATTGAAATTATAATTCGTACTCTTTCACAATTATTATATTGCTGAAAATCCGAAAGCTTGTTCTTTCCTTCAATCATGATATATCGTTATTGTATTTAAACTTGCTGAGCAAAGTCGTTGCTCACTCTTGCTATATCATGATAACAAATTTCAGAATAATACGAATGTTCGAGGAGAGACGGAGACAGAAGCAAAAGACAAGATTATAGTGTTATTCATTATAACTAAATTGTTATATGATGTAAGTAATTTTGTAAACCTTTTTATGAATCTAAAGGTATATATGTAAGTTAAGGTTAGAAACCTTGAGAAATGTTGTAGAATAAACAATTTATGTTTATATATTCCGCATTAGTTATAGAACATGTATGAAGATGATGTATCGTGACGTACCAAGTCTAGGGTTAAAGGAACACGGATTTGGGGTCGTCACATCTACTAAATTACAAATCTCATCTTATCTTTTATCTCCATTTAGCTAGAATTTAGGGATTTCCTTACATGAGATGACTTGAGTTGGTAGGAATTGGTGAACAACTATGACATTGTGTGTGAGTTAAGCAACATTGCAAACAAGTCACCCCTATTGTGGGGCCCCTATATTGCCAGCAATATGGGATTTAACCCCCCATTATTGCTTTATTTTTATTACATTTATTATACATATATACACCTATTTATATATATACATATATATAATGTTTGACCAATATTTTGACTTTCAATTGGGCTTCACTTTGGACTTAGGAATTAAATGTATTGGACTCATCCATTTAATTTGGTTTGGCTCAATTTAATTGTTACATTGGGCTAACATTAAATAACATATGTTACATTTAATTAAAACAAGCATTGTGCTAGTTTAATTAATTATATGGACTAAGGTTTAATTAATTACATGGACTACTAGGTTAATTAATTTGACCTAGTTTAATACATCATTTGGACTTATAACATAATCTAATTAGACTTGTTTTAATTAATTATACACCTTGCTTTATTACTTTAAATAAATACACACATACACAAGTATATTCATTTAATTATTTGATGTATAATTAATTAGTATGAAAATTTTAATTCATTGCTAATAAATATAATTACAATATCTAATAGAATTCGTGGTCATTACAGAAGAAATCACCCTGTGCCATACGCGGTCAGCTACACTTATCTAGGTGGTCAGTTTTGGTGCGTGAAGGCTAGCATGAGCAATAGCGGGTCCCACTGTCCACTTACTTGTGTTGGGTAGATTTTTGCTTTAATTTTCTTCTGCTGGGTCCTACCCCCTTATTACTTCAGCAGATTTCCCCTTTTATTTTGTGGGCCTTGTTATTTCGTGGGTCTTGCACTGAATTTGAAGTTTATTCGAATTAATATTGTGTATGTAATTTTAATTAGATTTGGATTATATTCTAATTCCTTTTAGGTTTAGGAAAAATAAATAAAAACTCCTATAAATATTTCTCTTGTAGTTAATTGTAAAAATGTGGAGAGAAGACTTAGGTCATTAATCTTAGCAAAAATTATGGAGTTCAAGAGTGTGTAAAATATCAATAAAGATGGAGATCAATGATCAAAGGTGAAGCTTGGGGATTGAAGATTTTGATCTGAGTGACAGACGGATATCGAGCGTAGTTTTTCTTTTCTAATCTCTTCTTTTTATTTTTATTTTTTTCATTAATGTTGAATATTTTGTGGATTTAATTATATCTGCTATGAATGAGTTTTTAATTTAAGATACATATAAATCATTGTCTAATGTTAAATCTCATAGACGTATAGTGATTTATTTAGGTTTGATGTTTCTTTCAATTTTGTTGCCTTGTGTCGAATTTAGGAAGGATTTGTTTATATGTCATTGAAAGATGCATATAAATACTATAAATAATTCTCAGGTTAGCAACTCATCATGACTGTATAATTAAATGGAGAGTTATGAGATTTGAATTAAGCATTTTATGAAATTAAATTCTTAGATTTATTTTACTATTTAGTATATTTTATCAATTAGTTATTTATTTTTATTATTTAGTTTAATTGTTAATTTTAGTTTAATTCATTTGTTTAAATAAGATTTAGTTGATATAAAATTGGTACTTGAAAAAAATTAGATATAATTCTCTATGGGAATGATACATTGCTTGCCATTGTAATACTATTCAATTGCGTATACTTGCATGTATAATTCTAGTTAAACTCTTAATTTAATTAGGAACTTAATTAATTTAATATAATAATTATAATTCATAAATCATTTAGGAACTTGATTATCATTTATGAGAGTACTCTTATTAATTAAATTCTAAATCATTTAGGAACTAAATAATAATAATAATAATAATAATAATAATAATAATAATAATAATAATAATAATAATAAGACTCATCTTATTAATTTATAATTAGTATTTTCAAAATACTAAATAATAAATATTAAGCTATTTAATTTATTCTATCCCCATAGTATAAATTAAATATACTTAATTCATTATTACAATTATGTCATTTACTTCTTAAATAATTATTTTTCTTTTGCGGTGTGACTCTTTAGGTTCTTTATATTAAACCGATTATAGAATAAATTAATTAGAACTATTCTAATCTTATTTATATAAATAAATTAAATAATTTAATTCATTTAAATAAATAATATTTATTCCATAATAAGAGTATACCCCCTTAGCAATCAACAACTTTTCAGATAATTTAGATTTCAACATTTAATCACAAAAAAATTTATTCAGCGAATAATTACCATACAATTCAATCACTCTACCTCACAATGTCTCAATCAAATATAAGATATGATATAACTGTTAAGTCTTATTTTATTTGATTATATGCATTTTGATTATCAAATGAATAACTCTAATTAATATAAATTAGAAACTACTTTCTAATTTTCATTCTGTCTTGGCCAAAGACTACTGAGTTGTCATTTATCGAATCACATAGGACATTCTCTTCTTTTACTAGAAGTGGTAGTTTCTTTGTTGATCATTTACCTATCTCCATGCATAACTTATTATATCCAATCATATCCATTGATATACCCTAAAGGTTTTAAGAAATATGTCAAAACATAATTCATCATACACAAGATACTATGATGATCTAAAGTCCAATGATCACTTATACTACTATCACAAAATGAACTCCTATTGACAAACAAATAAGACTCCATTGGGTGTTCCTTGAGCGAGTCATGTTTAGTGAACTTATTTTCTAATAAGCACTTATATACTTGTTTTAATGTGTCTACAATTTTTTTTAGATCAATCATCCTCTTCATAAGAGTAAGTATAGTATGTACTAATCTATCCGGATTCATTAATCCTCATTTTAGTAATCTCACGATTAGAAATAATTTTAGTTTGGAGCTATCTTGAATTTAGATCTCATTAGCATGATCATCATCATGATTCTAAAAGTATTGCTCAATAACTATGTGTTTATCACTATTAATATTATCTATTAAATATGGATAAAAAAATGCCATTGTATAAATAAACTTTTATCAATAAATGAATAAGATTACAAAGTACATGCTATATCATATCAAATATGATTGACTTATGTGCATTCTACTTTCAAGTTGAACATATATTTTGTAAAGTTTAAATACATATATATCTTTTTCTTTACAGTCATTAAATACTTACATAGTTATATCTCAAGTATTATTTTCAATTAGTTTTTTAATTGCTTTGTGAAATTATTCTTTAAATTGCTACAACCCAAAAAATAACCAAAATCATAAACCCCCTAAGAATTTAATATATCCAAATTAATGAAGAACTTAAGTATTTTCAATAAACTAACTTATTATTAATATTTAATCAACTAAATAACTAACTTATTATTAATATTATATATACTAACTAGTTTTATTCATTGAAAATATATATTAATTAAATATATTTACAAAAAATCAAGAATGAATAATTAAAATTTTAAATTTAGTGAATGTATTAATTTAAATTAATATATTATAATTTACAATAATGAATAGGTAAAAATTTACACTTCATTAATAAATAATTATAATTTTAAAATTTAAAAATTACAAATAATTAGATAAAAAATCAAATCAAACCTCAAGTCGAATTAGATCATACTAGACTTTAGGCCAAGTCAGACCCAAAGTCAAGCTAAACCAAACTTTTTACGGGTCAAGTCAAACCAAATTTGTATCTTAAAAGAACGACCTTTTTGAAATTTTCAGAACGGTCTGACCGGTCTAAACCTTAACCAGATGACCAGACTGACTCAGACCAAACCGCAAGCCGCTTAACTTTTGTGCATCCATACCTTTTTCCCAGCAATATCAAAAATATATCACTCGTAAAATTTTACATTTTCTTTTCCACTCATATTCTTCTTCTATTAACCACCCACCAACGGTTTTCTGCCTCTGGATCTCTCAGCTTGTCAACCCAGATGAAGTAATTCTCTCTTTCTCAATTTCAATACCGAGAAAATAATTAACTCTTTTTTCTATACATAAATGTACATATGTTTACTCCTTCAATATATGTTTTTATTGGGTTATTAGATTTTCCCCATTTCTAGAGTTTCAGTGAATTTCCCCAATCAAACAACAATTTTAACGTAAGCCCTCGAAGAATTAGCTTCTTCTAATTCTGTTTCCACAATTTAAATGTGAAGTTCTTTCAGAAAGGGGCTAGATTGTTTCAATTTATGGGGTTCAAACGGTTGATGAATTGCTGCAACGAGCCTTTGTAAAAAGAGTGAAATTGGGGTTGAATTTTGGGGAGGCTAGGATTTTGAATTATGTTTAACAAAATAATAAAACGAGGGCAGAGGAACGGCTCAAAATTGGAAGTGATTGAACCTCCTAATCCCAATCCTGATGCTGCACACCAAACGTTGCTGTGAACCATGCGTCGCGTTTGGTTGCTGTGCCGTCAGCAGCCACAGCTTGTAACTGTGCCTAATTCTGGCGTGGTTGAGGTTATACCCATGTTGAGGGATTTCCATGCGACAGATCGTCATGTTTTGTTTATCAAAGCTGCAAATTTGTTGCTTAGTTTTGAATTTTCGGATACTATGAAGAGTGCCCGCGAGAGGAGATTAAGCGGCAGACCCTTTTAGAGCTCATTGATTTACTGCACTCGGGTTCGTGTAAGATGAATGAAATCAGGCAGGAAGAGATGGTTAAGATGAAATCAGTTAATCTTTTCCGGTGTTTGCCTCCGGCATCCCATGAAAATACGGGCATTGAGGGTGGAGATGGGGAAGAGGGCGACATGTACTTGGAGCCATCTTGGCCTCACTTGCAGATTGTGTACAAGTTACTTTTGAGGTATGTGGTGTCATATGATACGGATACTAATGTTGCAAAGAGATATTTGGATCATTCATTTTTGTTTTAGTTATTTGATTCGTTTGATTCATTGGACCCAAGACAACGAGAGTATTTGAACACTATCCTTCATTGTGTATATGGGAAATTCATGGTTCATCGCCCCTGTATAAGAAAGGCAATAAATAATATTTTTTATCGGTTTACTTTTGAAACAGAGAGGCATAGCGGGATTGGTGAGTTGTTGGAGATTCTTGGAAGCATAATAAATGGGTTTGCAGTGCCAATGAAAGAGAAGCATAAGTTGTTCCTTGTTCGAGCACTTATTCCACTCCACAAGCCTAAATGTATTTCTTCATATCATCAACAGTTGTCTTATTGCATCACCCAGTTTGTTGAGAAAGATTTCAAGTTGTCAGATACAGTTATTAGAGGGTTATTAAGATACTGGCCAGTCACTAATTGTGGGAAAGAGGTTCTCTTTCTTGGAGAACTAGAAGAAATTTTGGAGGCAACACAACCTGCTGAATTTTGATGCTGTATGGTTCCTCTTTTCAGACAGATTGCATGCTGTCTCAATAGCTCGCATTTCCAGGTTTGGGACTAAATTCAGCACTGTTATGTTTTATTACTTCTAACTTGTCATCATCCCTTATGTTAGGTTCTTATCTCTTTCATGCATTTAATTCTTTATAGGCTCTTATTTCACGTTTTCAAGAATTTTAGTGGGATGCCATCAATTAAGATAATATTTGTGGCTGATAGACCGTCACGTTTCATTTGTTTACTGAAAGAACACGATTGGTAGTAAGAACTATAATGCATTTTATTTGTTTGTTCCCTTCTCTATATCTCTCATCTTCTCTCTTCCTTTTGGGAATCAACCAGGATCTTTAATATAATGTGGTTCGCTTGGAAATGGAAAGTGGAAACTGCTATATTAAGTATATGCTGATTATGAAGGGTTCTTGTGGTTCTCTCGCACCAGTTGCTTTCTAATACGGAGTAAAGCCAAGGTCAAATAACCGAGGACGTGTGGGATCAGTATTGGCTTCCCTGGCCCAATCCCGCCACAGTATATATTACTCCATCTGATCCAAAAATAGAATCCCATTTTGACCTTAAGAAAACAACAAATTTTGCAGTTACTTGTATTTTTAGATATTTTACAATATTTACGATTGTTTAGACTAAAATCAAATGAATTTATATCAATTTTGAATTCTTAAATATCATAATTGTAGTTAAAGTCCATGAAAAGCTAGATTTAGGGTTTAGGGGTTGGGTACCAATTTGTCCACATACGAAGCGATAACTTTGTTAATTTAACATACTAACACAAACGTGGGAATTATCTAATGTTCTAATGCCGACGAAAAAATAAACCTTGATAAAAACTTGAATTGACAAGGAAGATAAATAATTCTCCAAGAGAAAACAAGTAGTAATATTATGAGTTGAATTGAATTGTTATATAAGAAATCTCAAGTCAACTCATATTTATAGGCCTAGGTACTTTCCTACATGTACTCTGAAAAGAATAATAAATAACTCTCCTAATCTATTCTAAAATGGATAATAAATAACTTTCCTAATCTACTTTGAAAAGGATAATAAGCCTATAAACTTTCCTACGAGTAGTTGAAAACTATTAAAATAAAAATAATACTAAATCCTAAAACTACAAGATTTCCATAAATACAAAATAAAGATATATCAAATAAACTAAAATTCCGTAAATAATAAAATATATGAAAATCCTAATCTTCATTGATATTTTTCACCGCATCATTCTCCCCTTCTTAGAAAGAATTTGTCCTCGAATTTTAAAGTAATCAAGTATCAAGTACCGAGAACGAATCTTCAATCTGTGTGGGATCAAAACTCCATGTCTCTTCTTCTCAAGATAATCCTGAAAATAAATGAGAAAATACCAATATCTTTCAATTTACTTGCATAACAAAGAAATTTTCAGGAATAACAAAATCAATACTTTTAATGTCCTCGAACACTGGAATAATCTCATGATCAATTTTGTTTGTTGTAGTATCCCCATCCTTCAACGTCACGAAATTTTCAATACTCGCCTCGATAATAGGTTACTCTTTAGGAATTTAAAATTTTTCAACAGTACTAGTTTCAATCTTAGGTTGACTTTGCTCCAAAACAAAACTTTCATCAACTTCTAAAATTGCTCTTTTATCAATTATAACCTCTAGAGTAGTAATTGGTATTTCCAACTGAGAATTTGACTTCTCAACACTTACTTGATTATTACTTGTCCTATCTGCTTTAGATTCTTCATGTAAGTGCTTATAAATTACTTGCATATTAACAACCTTTTCGTGTGCACTAACTATCCGACCATTCTGAAAACAATTATGAAATTGCTGAAATCTGTTGGCAAAAGCTATTTTGCAACACTGCCTTAGCATCTCTACCCATATTCTGTCTTGTTTCCTATAACGTTTTAGCAGTTGCTCCACCCTTCAACTTATATGCTACTATACTAACTATTTATACTCCGGAATATCCATTAGATCAAAACAATTCTCAACCACATGCATCCAGCCCAATAAAGTCTCAATATCCAATGAACCAGAAAAATTAGGAATTTCAGTTTTTACTTTATATTCTGATTTCTTGCGCTGTTCGTAGCCTACATAATTATCGTTTGTTCCGAAAGGTTGCACGATATCGCAACCAGAACCATGTCCAGCATCATGCACACCATTTCACCCACCATTTCGCCCACCACATTTACAAGTTGCTATCGGGGGTTCATATTCTTCTTCCTCTTCGTCACTGTAGTCCAAATTTTCCTCAAAATTCTGATTTGCAGCACCTTCTCGATTTGGAATAAATTCATCTCGTTTTTGGATGGATTGTTGATAGCATTCATCAACTGTGTTAAAGTTTGTTCAATACCACCAACTTGACTAATCAAGTTGTTGACTACTTGTTGTGACGCCTAAGCTCCATGATTTCCATGGGGCAGTGTTTCATCTGCTTTCTCGGTCATGCCTTCCAAGGATATAAATCTGGGTTCTGGATACCAATTGTCGTAGAGGGAACTTGATTAGTTTAATGTATTAACACAAACGTGAGGATTAGATAACATTTTAATGTCGGCGAAGAAATAAACCTTGATAAAACCTTGAATTGACAAGGAAAATAAAGAATTCTCCAAGAGAACACAAGTCAAGTAGTAATATTATGAGTTTGATTGAATTGCTACATAAGAAGTCTTAAGCTGAACTATATTTTTAGATGTAGGTACTTTCTTACATCTACTCTGAAAAGAAATAATTCTCCTAATCTACTTTGAAAATAATAATAAATAACTCTCATAATTTACCTTGAGAATGATAATAAATAACTCTCCTAATTTACTTTGAAAAGGATACTAAAACTATTAAATTTCCTACGACTAATTGGAAACTATTAAAATAAAAATAATATTAAATCCTAAAACTACTAGATTTCCTTAAATAAGAAATAAAAATACATCAAATAAACTAAAATTTCATAAATAATAATATATATAGAAATCCTAATTTTCATTGATATTTTCCATCGCATCAATATGTATATATATATATGGGGATCGATTCATTGACAACATTGTAAAAGTTAATCTATCATTACAATAGATCTCAACCGAACGGTTGAGATCTGATGGCTTATATAGTCTTCGTCCGTAGTATAATATACAGGTATTCGTAGTATTATACTGCGGACGAGGGATATTATCCAAAATAACCCCAACACTTAAATGATCAAACTCATCATCTGCAGTATAATACTGCGGACTATATTTTAATTAAGTTTTCTCTCGTCCGCAGTATAACACTGTAGGCGCTAGACCTCCTTCCTTGACTTATTTTAGCCAGCTTTCCTCAACTTTGACTAATCTTTCCAAAAATATACAATCAGCTTCAGAGAGACTTCCTCACACTCTCACAGGGACATACGATTCAGAGAGCATAGTATACTAGTAAGCATACATCTATACATCGGTAATTTGTAATATCTTTTGTGAAAGTTATTTATTTGTTTTGCCATAGATTTGTTTGCTGAAGAATCATTTCATTCAATTTTAAGTACTGAGGAATAATTGCATGATAATACTGGTGTAACAACTGCCTGTCAAATTCTTGATAAGAATTATAATGAAACCATGCCTTATGTTGGTCAAATGTTTGATACGTTGGAAGATGTTGAAATTTTTTATCGAAAATATGAGAAACATGTTGTATTTGAAGTAAGAATAAAAACTAGTAGAAAACATGACAACACTAATGATTTTTGTTCTAGAATATATCAGTGTCGTAAAGCTGGCTATAGGGTGGTTAAGAAAAATGAGAATGTCTCTGATGATGAAGAAAATAATACGAATGACTCTATTGATAGAACAGAATGTAGAGAAAATTTTTATGTTGTCCATGATAAGAGGAAAGATAAGTGATTTGTGTTTACACTTGATCTAAATCACAATCATGAATTTGGTGTATGTCACCATCTCCATGTCGGCATCTAGGTGCAGTTCAGAAAATCTACTGACTAACTAGCTCAAGACAATTCCCCCCTCAGTTATACGGTTTATCTTTATTCAATACATATTTACTAAATTCACTCTGCTAAAAAAAAAAATTGAATTTTTTATTAGTGTACATGTTAAGGGTCGACCTATAACCGGTAATCCCAGAATGAAGTATACATCTTCTAAGGTTATTGTCATTTCACCTATTGGGAAGTAAAACGTATTTGTCTCGCTCCACCAAAACTTCTATCAATCTAACATCTAACTGGTTACATAAATTTATATTAAAAAATACCTCGAACCCTTAATCTTGTAATAACTATTTTTGGGCATCATTTAACACCCATATTTCTATAGATCTTCCACTCTAATATGTTCTTAAGGAACATGTAAAGTGAGGATTGTTCCATACAATACTAGAGATGTGTTTAGCCTGATCCCACAATACAGAACTATTAACTGGTCTAGCATTGAATTCCATTTTGATAACTAAACCAAACAAAATAAGATATATCAACATAAAATAACACACTATTATAATTACATATAAAATAGAATTATTAAGAAGAGCCCTAACTCAACAGGTATGCTTAATAGGTTTTGATGATGGCAATTATGTATCTTTGATTTTGCAACAACACTTTGTATCATAGTTATCAAGTCGTCGCCTAGGCGACGCCTAGGCAACGCTTAGGTGTCAAGGTGATGAGCAGAGCTAAGGCGTTGGGACGACTTGGTGGAGAGACAGAAAGGCGACCGATCAGTAATAAAAGTCGTCGACTTGGATGACTCGGGGACGACATGGGCGACTTAGCCATAGCGTGTATGGCTCGACCCGAAAGTGAATGGGTAAAAAAAATAAATTATTGCGATCAAAACTCAAAAGCCAGAGACTGAAATTAGAAATCAGAAATTGAAATAAAAAATGGAAGAGAAGAGAGAGCAAGAGACTGACTTGCGAGGCTACGACTACCGATCGACACCGACTTCGCCATCATCATCATCTACCGACCGTCGACTTTAGAATTTCAGGTATGTCCGTCTCTTCTTCTTCTTCTTCTTCCGCCTTCTTCTTCTTCTTTTGCCCTGAGCCGCACCTCTGTTTATATATATAATTTTTTTTTACCCATTTGCTTTCGGAGTTGGACTGCGTTACTGGACTTATATATATATATATATATATATATATATATATACAGGACTGGGTATTCTGACTTCTATTTTTTTTTTATTATTATGATATGGAGTATGGACCATATGATATGGGTATTATATGCTTTGACCAAGGAGTTGGTAGTTCACGTGAATGGGGTCCTACCATACTACAAGTATACCAGTCACCACCAACATAATTGATGAAGTAGTAATTGCTTTGTTTTTGCTTTTGCCTTTTTGTACAGTTTTAGAACTTGACCAATTATAACAAAAATATCAATTATAATAGTACTATTAGCTGACTTGTAAATGGGTTATATTTACAGTGTAATTTGTAAGCAAAATTGTATTAATCTTTACATTTATAATTAGTCGGCTGGACTTATTAATTTTTCTTTTTTATTCAACACTTGAAATATTTATTAAGCTTTTTTATTCAGCCCTTGAAATATTGAATTAAATTAAATATTACAAATGTATCACCATTTATATAATTTGAAGTTGATATAATTTCAAAAAATTACAACTATAGTAAAATTATCATTTTGACTTGATCTTGTTCGCTTCTTGTTGTGATTTGATATGCTACAACCTGCATCATGAATATGGTAAATCATTAGAAATATAAATATATAAATATTCATATAAATGTTAAATATATATAATTTTATAGGTATAAAATTTACATCGTTAACGACTTGTCGACTTGCGGACGACTAGTCGGGCGCCTTGTCGCCTAAGCGCCTAAGCTCCCGACTGTCGTCTCGCCTCGACTTGTCGCCTTGATAACTATGCTTTGTATACAAAAAAAACTTTGTAAAAAACAAATATAGACATATGGTTGATCTTTTGTATACAACAAAGAAAAATATCCAAAATATTATCAACTTCGCTTATCATAAACCCTAACAAACATGGATATAACAACTTACTTTAGTGGGTAAGAGCAAAGATGTCGGATTGTAACAGTGATGTGTCGATCGGAACGGTTGCTTGGTCGCTTTTCTATTAAATGTGTTTGGGTCCTCTAGATCTCATATGTGAAAGATTGTGGAATACTACGGATGAGAGCAATCCTTAAAACGACGTCGTGCAAACTTATATCTACCATCTGCAATATTATACTGTGGACGACATAAATTTCAAAAATGGCATCCGAAACTACTTAATGGGGAACCGTCTCACGAAGAGAATATTTCCGTTCACAAAGAGAATTACACACTCAAATAATTATATATTTCAATCTATATCAAATAACAGGTTACAACCCTATTTATAATAGGTCCTAAACAACTTCCTAATCCAAGTTGGATTCTAAAAGATAAATACAAATTTAAATAAGGTAACTACAATTAATTAAAATAAACTCCTAACTAAAATACAAGTCTTAATAAAATATTTAATAAACCAATTTCTAATTAAAATAAAACTTCCAAAAAGTCTTCTTTGTCCTGCATCATTCTCCTCTCCTTTGAAAAAAACTCGTCCACGAGTTTTGAAATAGCGAAGAATAATAAACATAAAAGAAACATCCCAATAAAACATGTGCATCCGATGTTTCTTGGTCACAACCTTCGGAAATAGCATAGACTCAAGCACGAAAGTAGATACAGCTTTGGACTCCATTACAGGATCTGGCAAAAGAAAGTCAACATGTTCTACCTTACTAGTATCCTTCTTGTTGTGTTTAACTTCTTGAACCTCGTGATTCACCACTTGTACTGCACTTTCTTCTTGATTCACCGCTTGTACTACACTTTCTTTTTGGCAAACCACCTTTGTATCTTCAATTACTTCAATAACCTCGTTAAGATCCTCACAACTCTCAGCACGTTGAGGTTCTTGTTCTATTTCACTGACTTCGTATTTCTGTGGTACGCGTTCCGTGTGTACATCTACCTTTGCTACAATTGTCTGAACATATACATTAAGTTTTGCAAGGTTTTCCTCAATTATTTTATGACGATCCCTCCAATTTTTCTCAATTAGTCTATCACGATCCCTCCAATCATAATTCACCATAACTGCTTTAATAGTTCTTTTTTTTTTTTTTTTGAACAGGGACTAAACTGAAAAGTTTTGAAACTTCAGGGACTGGAATGTAAAAACTGAAAGTACAGGGGATAAGCTGAAATTAATGAAACTTCAGGGGCTAAAATGTAATAATATAAAAGTTTAGGGGTGTATTTGTAAAAATTTAAAAGTTAAGGGGGTATTTTAAAATTCTTACGAAACCTTGGGGTGCAAACTGTAATTTGCCAAGATATTATAGATCAGCATCGTTGGTTCTTTTCCGTTTCCTTTCTTCTTCGTTTCTTTTTCTTTCTTTTTGATCTTCGTTTCTTGTTCTTTCTTTTTCGGTTCCTTCTTGCGACTGTGGATATGGAGCAACAGGTGGCTCGTCTGTGGCTGGCGGAGGCTGCGAAGTCGGGAGGCGGCAGCGTGTCAGGTATGTTTTCTCTCTCTTCTTCTACTTACTTCCTCTGTTTCTTCTACTTTTTCTGCTTTTTTTTTTTCCCCTTCCGATGGGTTATACGCTGGGTTGTTTTGGACGTATCGGAAGGCAGTGATGAGTGGTATGACTGGGTATTTGGACTATTTTGGATGTATCGGAAGGCAGTGGTGAGAGGTATGACAGGGTATTTGGGATTGTATATGGGTTTTTTTTTTTTTTTTTTTTCGGAGTGTGCCAGCAGCTAGTCGTCGGTGGCTATGGTGTGGTTAGGGATGTAGTAACGGCAGATGGTGGCTTAAGTTTAGGGTTTGGGTAGGTTCAAGCTTGGATGGTGATAGGAAGGGTGTTCGGGTTTAGTTGGCGGCAGAGAAGGGTAGGGGATTAGGTTTGGGTGGCGGCAGAAGGTGGCTAGGGTTTGACTTTGATACCAAATAATGGGGAACCGTCTCACGAAGAGAATATTTCCGTCTCACAAAGAGAATTACAAACTCGAATAATTATATATTTCAATCTATATCAAATAACAGGTTACAACCCTATTTATAATAGGTCCTAAACAACTTCCTAATCCAAGTTGGATTCTAAAAGATAAATACAAATTTAAATAAGGTAACTACAATTAATTAAAATAAACTCCTAACTAAAATACAACTCTTAATAAAATATTTAATAAACCAATTTCTAATTAAAATAAAACTTCCAAAAAGTCTTCTTTGTCTTGCATCACTACTGATGGCTTTTGTAATTGCGGAAGGTAGATATTTCAAAATTTTCATCACTTGTTTAATATTGCGGATGACATTTTCGCAATTTCCATCGTTCGCAGTATACTGCGGACGATGAGTTTGTTCCTTTAAATGTTGAGGGTATTTTGGATAATATCTCTCGTCCGCAGTATAATACTGCGGATACCTGCTGCGGACGAGGGCTATATAAGACGTCAAATCTCAGCCTAGCTGAGATTTGTTATGAAGATAGATCAACTTTTACAAAGTTGTCAATGGATTGGTCCCCTATATATATGTGTGTATATATATATATATATGCGCGTAAATAACTCCGATATATATAACCTGTGCCAGTTATATGTAATTTTTTTTTATTTCTGAACTGAATGAGAAAGAGTGAAGGGTGGGCGGTGATTTTAATTGCCCACAGGGGCAGTAGTTGTATTGATTTTTTATATAGGTAAGAAAAACCTGCTACTATTTTGCATGGGCACTCTGTTATTCTCTCAATGATTTATGGATTCAATTTATCGCTTCATTACATTGATGATGTGGTTTGTGCAAGTATTCTTGGTTTTTCCTCCAAGTCTCTTAACTCTATATATCTATTGTCAGTTTCGCTATGGAAAGTCATTACTTGTAGTCCTATAAGGAAGTTTACGGGTGATACTTTCACTTTACAGGAGTTGGATATTTGAGAATTTAGCTACAATAACCCTATTTATGAAGTTGTATTGTTTCTGCTATGAGGGAGCACTAGGAGTCCTCCAAAGAAATACAAGTGGGAAAATAAAGAAAAACTAATGAAGTAATGCCCGCCAATCTCTTGACACATCTGAATATTACGTGCTGGAATCTTCTTCTTTTCTTTAACCACATCCCAAAAAACTGTAGAGGAAGAAGTTTCTCTCTTCTTTTTGATCTCTCCATTTCATAGTTGTGCTGCTCTGACGAAGGGTTTGTCACCACAATACAAAATTTCATCTTATTTGTAAACATTTGGTGCAATGGTACTTGCAGAGATATCTTTTTTTGGATAATTTATTGCAGATATATCATATCTCTTCCACTTTCAATTCCATTTGCTTTATTCTGCTGTTTTGGATGGTTTTTCTCCAACTAGTAGATTATCACTCATCGGCTCATGCAGTCTTGTGATTAAAGGTAAAACAATTAGCCCTAGAGTCATGATTATGTGATCAAAATTATCAAACTTGGATACTTTCAAAAGATTATTTGCACTTGGTGAATCTGGATTGTTTAGCAAGTCGATCCACTCGACACATCTGATTATTACTTGCCCCCTGATGAAAGAAGGACAATAACTTAACAATCAATAAGATTTCATAAGGATAAGAATTGAGTAGAAGTGGGAAATACATTGCACTGTAGATGGGTAGATGAATATAACATGGGGGCATGTTTTATCGGAATAATAAAAACAAACTAAAAAATGAAAGATCTATGGAAATGAAGTTAATAAAAAAAACTAGAATAACCAAATCACCCCAAAGATGCAGAATGCCCATAAAAATTGAAAGTCCCTTGGTACTTAATTCCTTCAGGGGAATTTTTGTGCATTGGTCAAGAGGGAGCAAACTGATAAAAGGAAAAGCTAATCGTGAATATCTCACACCATCATATAAATATGGCAGAGCTAGAATTGAAAGAGAAGTAATTTATTTGTGCTGCCATAAATTTGCTGACATGGAAAGTTATTTCTGGAAGCAATTTCTGGAGTTAGGGAGTCTCATGGGATGAAGCCATGTGTTACAAAACTTAGTCATACATCCAAGGAATTTGATTGGAAAGGAGCTGGTAAAATAAAGCTTAAGAAGGAAAACTATTAAAGAAAGAGAAATTTATAGAAGTTGTTTCAACTTCAAAGTTAGTAATCTCTCTCTTCGAATGTGTCTAAAGCTAGAGTCTGAACTTCTAAATTGGGTTTAGTATTCTCTTGCTTATTAGATTCTAGGCTTACTCTTTTCCTTGGTTTTCTTAGTTAAAACAATACAATCATTATAGCCATGGAACTTTGAATATCTTTTCATCTTCCCAAGACTAGGTGATAAAAAGATAAGGGCTCAAGACTAGTTTCTGGAGGACTTGTAGTCCTCTTTAGTTGTATTCTCTTTTCTTACTAATATAGTTTCTTTTTTCATATTTAAAAAAGAATTGCTCTAAAGTTTTTTATGTGAGTTCCCCATGTGGTTGAGAGTTCACTTGGTATTGTTATGGCTGTAGTCAAGTGCTTTTTTTAAGTATAAAAAAGAAAAAAGTTTTCTAGAGTCTGTGCTGTTTGTATTATGTGCAATATGTGTGTTGTAAGAAACATAAATTGGCTGGTACCCTGGTAATAGAATTCTATATACTAGTAAAATTTATCATATTCTATTTGCATGTTCTTTAGTTCTGAAAAATGTGGAAAGGTAGCTTTTCCCCAGCCCTAACCTCCCTTTCTGAAAAGTTCGGCACAATAATTTCCAGCTTAACAAGTGATCCTTTAACTCTTGTTTTACATTTTTGCCCACTTTGATCTCAAGCTTATATTTTAGGAAGGGAACCATATGATTTGATCTTAATTTATGATGTTGATATCAATCTATTAATCATATGTCATGAAGCTTGCCCGTCTAAGTTGTCCTATAATGTTAATTTCTTTATGTATACATAAATCTATATATCCTATGGTTGTATGTAGATACAGAGTGGAAAGCCCATATCTTCAGTTACCGTTATTAAACCTTTCAACTGTAATGGGACATGTTAATTTTGTTGCAGTTTTGTGGCCATTTCTGTTCATTGCCTTTTCTTCTTGTTTTTTTTTCTTGGTATTTGCATGCTATTAGTCCTGACAAATATGGAACGGGTAGCTTTTCTCTGGCCCTAACCTCCCTTCTTGACAAGGAAAACACAATAAATTCCAGCTTAACAAGTGATCCTTTCACTCTTGTTTTGCATTTGCCCACTTTGATCTCAAGCCTATAGTTTAGGACAGGGGACCATATGATTTGGTCTTAATTTTATGATATTGATATCAATACATTAATCATATGCAGTGATGCTTTTTAGTCTTAGTTGTTCTACAAGGTTAATTTGCGTTATGCACCTTAAATCTCTATCCTATGGTGGTTGTATGTAGATTAGAGTGGAACGCCCATATCTTCAGTTACCTTTATTAGCCATTTCATCCGTAATGGTACACATTACTTTTCTTGCAGTTTGTGGGCAAATTTAGCCATAAGTTTTTTGATGTAGGACAGTCTATTATTTGGAATTAGAAGATAGGAAAAACTTAGGATTTAGCTCTACACATAAATCACTACGGATTTAGAGTTTCAACTCTACATCTATTAATCTTAAAAGAATTTATCTCTGCGATAAAATAAGCCAAAGAATATTCAGTAATAAATAACGTGAATAATTCCATGATACAACAGTGTTTAAATAGACCACAAAAACCCTAATCTGCATAAAATAATAAAAAGACAAAAATACCCTTACTAATAGAAATAAAATACCAACTAACTCTTCAAATTAAAACAAAACTAAAACAATTAACTCCTAAAATTAAAACAAGACTAAAACAATCTCAAATACAAAGCCCATAAATAAATAAATCAAGTGAATAATCTGATAACATAATGTGATTCCCATCATTTATCCCCTACTGGAAATAATTTGGCTACGTCAAAAGGAAATTTTCATAACGCTCCAATAATACGAGATCAATGCGATATAACTCATCCCTGCTAATTCGTGTGCAATCACTATGAGGTTTGTCTCGCCACTTCTTCAAAAACTGGCAGTACTCTCCGCGTCTGGTCGACAAGACCCTCTCATCCAACATATCCTCGATGCCATCTGCAATATGCTGTGAAGAAACAAGAGGAGGTGCAGGCGGAACAGGTAATGAAGGAACAAGGGTAGGCTAATAGGGTTAACAGAAGATGAAGAAATAGAAAGGTCCATGATAAAGAGTAAGATCAACTATGTTAAATACATGACCAATACTCATATCACTTAGAAGATCTAACTCATAAGCATTAGTACTAATCTTCTTTTTAACTCGAAATTGACCCATCCTCTTAGCATGCACTTTCTTCCAAGTGCGCAGAGGTAACCTCTCGACACGATGTCGAAGCATCACCTGATCATTCTCATTGAACTCTTGGTACCTGTGATGAACATTTGCAGCAGACTTATAATTTTCATTGCTTAAATTAATTTTCTTTCTTATCTCAGCATGAAAATCATGAATATGTCGTGCAAAAGTCTCGGCGTACTCACTAGCCACAACAACATACACAATTTTAGTCTCTTTTATGCTCTTTTCAAATTCCTTTTACGGATATGAAGAGACTTTGTTGGTTGCACAGGTGTGTTAATTTCCTTCGGTTTCCCCTTGGACAATGTTCGGGGCCTAATAAGTGCCAAGGTAATTTTTTTTCCCTTGCGTGTGAACACATGTATTTGTCCTCCCATAATGTGTCACATTATGATCATATAGTCAAGGTCGCCTTAAAAGAATATGTGCAACATCGATTGGAAGGACATCACACCATATCTTTTCTTCATAACTCTCTAAGTGGATCAGCACTAGACACCTTTGTGACACAGGAATAGATGTCTTATTGATCCAAGCGACACTATACAGTTGGGGGTGTGGTGCTGCCTTTAGCTTCAATTGCTCCACAGCTGTCATGGTAACCATATTTAAACAACTTCCCCTATCAATGATCACTTTGTAAGAGACATCACCACCTCTACTATACGTCTTCTGTCTTCTTAGGATTAGTGACAATACACCTCATGACATTTAATGTCTGGTCAATATGTTCGAGGTGCGCATTAGCTTCCTCATCCTCTGTACAATACTCACCTTTCAGGCCCCTCACGAACCACTCCCACCCGATTTTTGTTAAGGCATTCAAATAATTTATGACTAAGTTCTTTACAAGACTAACACCTGTCTCGGCTACCCTCTATAGGTTTGGGTGTTGGAGCACCCTTCCCTTGTCTAAGGTCTCTACTTAGTCCATTCACTATGTTACTAGCCTTAGAAGTAACTTGTGGGGAGGAAAAGGACTTGCCTTGTGTGGCACTACGACCACTAAACTAGCTTGGATAAGAGGATCTCTTCATATAGTACTCTAAAGCAGCTTGATAAGCATCATCTAAGCAAATGAGTTGGATGGGATACATGTGGAACTTAATATCATCTCGCAGCTCTTCTTTAAACCTGGCGATAGTCATCCTATGTTCCTCAACAAGCTCGCAACGCTCTATCGACTCCCAATACCTACTGATATAGTCAGAGACAAACAAATTGCCTTGTCTCAAATTGGTCAACTGCTCACACTTCTTATCTTTATGGCCGATGGGGAGGTAATATTTTTCGGAGAAGAGCTTTCATCTCTGCCCAATGCCTAATGGGTGGATCTCCTAAACGCTCAAGGTCTCTTTCAATACTAGCCCAGTACAGATTCGTTTGTTTGACTAGCTTCATTTTTACATAGCTAACCCTACGCTCATCGGACATCTTGTACCAATCAAAAAACCAATCAAGGAAAACATTAAGGTCAAATCTACCGTCAAATTCAGGAGCGTCAACCTTAATTTTCCTTGTGTCATCTTCATAGGCTCGATCATAATGGCCCACATTCCTAGGTCCACGGTAGCCATAATCTCTAGGCTCATGGTAGGCATAGTCTCTACATTCATCATAGCCCATGTCTTGGTTTCTATGGTCTCGTGATTCAGGGTGTTCCATGTGTTTATGCCCAAAGTGTTCCCTATGTCTATGATAATTAGGGTCCTTTGCGGGTACCTCCTCGTTAACTGGAGTGTTCTCATGTTCCCTATTTACTACGTGTTCTCCTCTAGGCTCAACTATAAGTTGTGTTTGCTCAATGGCTCGAACCCTATCAATCAAAGTTTCCACCTGATTTTCTAAGTTGGTCATTGTAGTCAATAAGTGGTGTACTGTATCTTTTAAGTTCGGGCCATATTGAGTTACACTACGGGTTAACAGGGGCTAAAATGCAAAGGTAAAGGTTCAGAGGTGATTTCAGGAAAAATGGCAGGGGCTATTGTAACAAGTAATAACCCGATCAAATTCCGAGTCTGAATCAAATTATAGTAGAATAAGGTCCAATGTGTTGTCTCAATAATATCCTCTTGGGTCGTCTTTGCCCACCACACTCACTCAAAAGGTCATGATGGAATGTATTAATGATATCAGCTTGGGTTCTTATATACACATTTAAATATCCAATATTAACTGATATGAAACTGGGGTGTTATAAATTCCCTTACTTAAATACATGACGTCCCCGTCAGGCCGAACACATAGCCACACAAGGCCCATAAACTTTACCTCTAGCCATCTCTCCACCTCCAGCAACCAAATCAGACGACCCGACCCAATCTTTCGAGTGTCGGCTCTGATACCATATTTAACAACTCGGGTCAAATTCCTATTCCGAATCAAATCATAGCAAAATAAGGCCTAATGCGTTGTCTCAATAATATCTTCTTAGGTTATCTTAGCCCACCACAGGCGCACCCAAAATGTCATGACTGAAGATATTAATGATAACGGATTGTGAGACTGGGTTGGTACAACTATATTATAAATGCAGAAACTGCGGGCAGGTTTTAAAATAAAGGAAGGAATTGGAAGGACCAAAGTGTAATTTAGCAAGGAAATAAGATATCAGATAGGTTACCAAACATAACAACTTTCCTCTTTTCACGCAGCACAACAGCAATGGTCTAAAATGGGGAGAGAGAGAGTCGATCAATGGTCAGAGGCGATGATGAAAAGTAGAATCAGTAACAACAGAGCCCAGCGACAATGATCGGTGGTGGCGAGCAGCAGAATCGACGACTGGTGTGTCACAGGTGTGACGATCGGAGGTGACCTGACCTACAACTGGCGGCAACAAGTACTTGGTCTTCGTTCTTTTCTTTTTTTCCTTCATTCCTCTTGTTCGTATTCTTTCTGATCTTCTCTACTTTCTACCTTTTCTGTTGTGTCTTGGGTTGTGACTAGTGGTTCCAATTTTTTATTTATTTATTTGTTAGTGCATTGAAGTTTCTAATGACGATGATGGTGGATCGGCGATGATGATGTCGGAGATGATGGCTTCTGTCGGCGGCTAGGGTTCCAGTTAGACATGCACAAAAAGCTTGGGGCTTGTGGCCTGGCCTAGCCTAAATGCTTTAAACAGACTATGATTTGAACACAAAAGCCCGGCATGACTGGCCTGATTAAAAGTCTGGCCTGACCTGACCTATCCAAAAGTATGCCTCGATTTTTAGTAAAAACCCAGGAATACTGAACTGGGATACACCAAATACTTAACTATTTCCGTCCTTCTCCTAGCATATTATATTAGACTATGATTGAGTTCAAATTGGGGTGATGCTAATTTGTAGACCACCTCATCTATAATAACAAAATGCAACTCATTTTGAAAAAAAAAACTCCCGCTCACCTCCTAAAATTTGATCCGGACCGTCCAAAAAATGGGATAAATCCACCCGTTGTTTCCTCTTTAACATCAGTTGAAGACTCCTCACCCGTTTTTCTTCCTCTCCTCCAAACCCATTCTGCAAAATCCGAAAACTTAATCGAAGACTCCTCACCCATTTCATCTCCATCATCTCCTTCTTAATCTCCATCTTCTTTTTCCTCTTCTTCCTATCAGTCGCGAGTATTTATTCGCAAGATTAGACGGTCTTTGTAACTCGGCGACATTGATTCCGCCATTCATCTCCTCCGACTTCACGCTCCGTCCATCCTTGATGATCGCCGACTTCTCTTCCGTTTACACAAGCAGGTACTCTATAAAACCTAATCGGATTTTAGCCCTATTTTGAAATATTGTGCGACCCAAAAACAAAAACACGTTTCTGCAAAGGACAAACTCCAGCTCCAGTCGGCGGTGGAGCATTATCTACACAGAGATGCTCCCTCAACTCCGCTTTAAAATCCAGTCACGCAATTCCCTTAATTTCTCTCCCGTGCGAGCAAAACCCACTCGCAAATCCCCCATTTTTGTTATTAATCCCGAGGTCAATAGCCCTGCCGCACCTAAACCCACCAGCACTGAAGCAGTCTCCTCCTGCTCTGACTCTTTCGTTGGCGAAGAAACTGTCCCTCTTGAAGGTATCATTCAGTTCGAAAAACCCAGTTTTTCTACCCGAATTGATAAATGGGGGTAACAAAAATCTCTCTCTATGTGTGTGTATACTGATACATATGTGTCTGTTTGTGGGCTTGGTGTGTATTGAGTAATTGAGTTGTGGGTTGTTTGAGTTTTTAGTCGTGTGGCACTTCTTTCTGTGGGAGATTTCTTTAATTTTAGTCGCTACATCGACAAATTTTTATAAATTATTTTCCTTTTATTTTAGTTAATACATCGGTGAATTTTGGTAAACTATTTAAAAAATACTATTCATTGTAACACTATTTTCCTTTAATTTTTAGAAAGTATTATTCTAAGATTTATTTCATAATTTTAATAAATTATCTCAATTTTAAGTTTGACAAGGTTTCAAATTGTCTTTTAAAAATGGATAATAATGTAATTTGGAACAGAGGGATGGGTTTGTGTGAGTAATTGAGTTGTGGGTTATTTGTATTTGTGTTTGTAGTTGAGTGGCACTTCTTGCTAGGGGAGATGTACTGGCTTTACTTTTGTTCTCTGCAATTGGGAGGTTTAGTCATGGTTTATCTGTTTTTGACACTGATACACTTCACACTGCTGACCCTTTTATTGCTTGTATGTGGGTATTATTCCTTTTTCGTTTTCAGTTGATTTAATTTTATGTATTGTGATGTTAAATAGGAGAGTATTTTAGTAATTGTGAATTTGGGATGTTTGGACTTTGGCAGGATGGTTTTTGAGTGCTTATTTCCTAGGGGGATATGGGGAGGATGGCTGAGGAATGAAAGGTATTTCCCAAGTTGTGATTGCTACTGCCAAGTCGTGGGGTTTGGGTATTCCTGTAAGTGCACACATGCTTTAAGAGTCAGACATGATTAGATGATATAGTCCATGCAGATTTGTATATATAGCATATATATTTAGAAATGTAATCTTGGACGAAGATGACCCTAGCAGCTGAAAGCACATTTACATCAGAATACTTACAAGGATCATTATTTCCTTCTAAAGCTCTACTAAGAATCTGAAGGTTGAAAAATAGTGGATATAGAGTCGTAAATTGCAAAGGTACTTTTCATATAATATTATATCACTCTTTCAGCTAAACTAGAAAAATAGGTGGGGACTAATTATAGTAGTCTCATGAATGTATTTTTCATCTAGATTTTTGTAGAAGCTGTAATTTGGTTGAAATATGTGTTCTTCGTGTCATTAGTGTGATATTGACCGATGAAACCTTACTATGCAGAGAAGAATGTGTTGTTTCGTGTGACCTTAGGTTGTGCTTGGGAGGAGAGAAGGATAGAGAAGTGAAGGGCTTTTCTTTTTAAATTCATTTACTGATCTCTTTCATTTGGCTAACCAAGAAAATAAAAATAGTTTGTTTAACAAAATTTCTCTTTCATACCATTATGCTTTCTCCACTTCTTTACTATTTCTCTTTGTTTTCTATTTTTCTTAAGTCCTTAAATAAAAGAGAAGAAAAAGATAAGAAAAATTATTGAGTTACCTCCATTTTCTCATCTTGCTTTTCTGCTCCTTATTGCTTTTTTGTTCTCTTTCCCTTTTAAATTCCCATCCTTCCAGCAAGACACATGGCCGTGGAGTATTTGGCAAAATTGTAAACATTGGAATTACGTATATTTCTATTTGTGTTACTTCATGAATGATCATTTTTCACTAAATGTTTAGTTTTATATTTACTTCTTAGAATAAATTTATTTTTGTTAATCTATTTGTAGGTATTAGAAAAGCAGGTTAGTTTATTATGTGGCTGAATTGGATTATGTTTGAGTCAGTCTGATTCGTGTGGATTTTGATACTAAATTCATTTCTTATTTATTTAGTAATAATTTTATGTGGATTGTGATTAGTTTATTATTGATGTTACTTATAAGTTTTGTAATGACTGCTTAAATGCATCCATAAATAAGCATTTATTGTATGATGAAGCTTCAATTTCTGCAACAATTAGATTGAATCATTCAATATACAAGGTTAAATACTTAAAGTCAACTTAACAATGCGAACAGCAGTTCGCATTGGAGTCATTTGTGTTGATGATAATATCAAAGAAAACATAAAGTAGTGAAACTTTGATTTTCTTGAGGTTTGAAGAAAGGTTGAAGACTGACAAGTTAGAAGGAATTTCCATTCTTTTTCTTTTAGCCCCTGGACATAGAAATATGTAGCAACTTATAAGACTTGGAAAAATCATCCTCTTTGCTTTCAATTCACTAACCTACAGAGACATGGCACCGGGAGTTACTGTACATTATATCTTACATAAATACTCATAAGTCATTATTCAGTAATAAATATTGATTACTATATTTAGAAACAAGACTCTTTCATGGACAACCTGAAGTTAGCTATGAGGGACTTATGATTCTTTTATTGAATAATCCTATAGCTAAGTAGATTAAGGTTTTTATTTACTTAGTAGTTGATTGATGAGTTGTGAGTAAAATAAATGGCAATAAATTTATGCAAAGAAAATATTAAATTATTTGGATACTAATTGCAATTAATGCCCTACCTTGCAATCAAGTAGTACAAATGATATTGAATTTATTAAAATTACGGAATCTTAGAAAACTGTGGGAGATGCTTGATAGTGTCACGCTGTGAGAAAATAAGATAGCAAGATTCTTGCTAACATTCAGGAAGCAGAAAATCTATAGGTAATAGTTCAAACTCAAAATTTAGTTTATTTGATCTTTTTAGAACAAAGAATATGTGACTTAATCACTTAAAATAGCCTAAAGGATGTTCTTTGGGGTTTCGACCTGGAGGAAGTATCAATTAGTTCATCGATCCGAAACCATGTCGTTGAGACCTAACGTGAGAACCGAGGTTCGCCGGAACTGGTACAAGGTGGCCGTTGACGCTGATGAAGGACGGAGAAGGAGAGAAGATAATATGGTGGAGATCCAAAAGAACAAAAGAGAAGAGAGCTTGCAGAAAAAACGACGAGAAGGCCTTCAAGGCAGTCAGCAGTTCTCGATTCCAGCTCAAACTGCCACGGGACTCGAAAAGAAGGTATAAATAATCGATTATTGTTACGGTTTTAAAGATTTCATGTGATGTGATTTTTTGAGGTTGTGTTAAGTTATTAATAAGTATTTTTGAGTTCAGTTTGAGTTGTTATGGACATTAATTATACAAAGAAATGCTATATAAATATGATGTTTTTGTTTGAATTGATGTTAATGGAATCCTGTATTTCTTTTATTTGGAATATTAATTACTGGATTTTTTTTCTGGATGGATATGTTTTGACATTTTATGGTTCTATTAAAATGCAATCAGTGCCTATTATAAGCTCCCTTAAGTTTTTATAGTCTTAGAAAATGGTAAATATGCTTAGATGTAATTGTATGCCTTTTATGTAGGAAATTCAGGGGTTCTTTCGTCTATGATTGATATCTATAGATTTTTCATATGTTCTATTTTAGAATTTGGCGTGTTTTGCCTCTTATGTTTCAAATTAGTAATTGTAATTTAGCTTTTGCATTTTTTTTCAGTTCCTGTTTTGATACCTGCAATGGTTAGATGGGATTTTGAAATTGGTCAAACCTTTCATTTGATCAGATTAATTCCGTTTCCCTTCTATATATTAAGTCAATTTACATTTTCTATTGATTTGATTGCAGTCATGGGATTTCATGTTTTACATGGATTGTTCACGCATATTTTGAATTATTTTGTGAAGAAATATGGTTGGGTAGTTTAAATGTTAACAACGGCTCAAATTATCTCATCTCCCTTGGCAATTAATTCTTACAAGTCTAATCCTCTTTTGCCGGAAATTATACATGGCTAATGTATGCCGTTGTTCACCCCCAATTGCAGAATGATTTTTATTTTATTGGGTGTCAAGGACAATGAGGGTTCATGGTCAATTGGTGTTTTCTATGGTGATTCTCCCTTTTCTCTATCAAATTAGACTGCCCTAATTTTCGGATGAATAATTTTCCATAATTTTTTGCTTTGCAGTGAAGCCAGAGAATTTGCAGAAAAGGTGCGCTTTTGTATGCACCACTTCAGGAAAATGCAGGACTTCAACCACCGATTATCGCAGGTGAGGCTTTTGGCAAATTGATTAGTTTCAATTGTTCAAAAAGACAAAAAATTCTAAACAATCATAATCAATCAACGATAACCTATTTGTTGCCGCTGAAGCTGTTCACTCCATTGGAATCTCTGTCCTTATCTATAAACTCATGAAGGAAAACATCTCGATGTTGGTAACTATAGTAACAAAGATACCCACTTCTTCAATTTTAATTACTATGTACCTTTTTTTAATTTATATTTTTTTTTGTTTATGAATTTTTTGGGTTGCTGGTAAATAACGGGGTAATTGAAAAGATTGGAACTTTTGGTATTTTTAATTAAGGTGTACTTTTTTTTCGGTTATTGGGTTTGTTTGGTTGTTGATAAATGATGGATAAGTGAAAAGATTGGTAATTTTAGTTTTAGATTTGGAAATGTATTGTTTGTTATATTGAATTTTCAGCAATTAAGGCTAGAATTGATATTTTTAGTTATGTTAATTTGCTGTTTATTGGGGTCCATTATTTGAGATTAGATAGATTAAGACATTCTGTACTAAGCTCATTGTTCTTCTCAAAATTATGTTTTTTCTTTTTATTAGCTTGCTCCTTACTAAAGATTTTTGTTGGCATCGTTAGAATATATGTCCTGACTTCATGAAAGAGAAAACTGTGGTTGTAAAAATAAAATGCCCACAACTTCAATTGTTATATAAAAGCTTAATTGGTAGTGCATTCTGTTATTGGGTCTGTTTGGTTGCTAATAAATGATGAGAAAGTAAAAACTTATAGACTTGGAAAGATCAGGAATTAGAATGGGTGCACTTTCAGTTTATACGATGCTACCAGATTGAGTTGGTTCCATGAATTAAAATTCTTTCTTCTCGCCCTTTCCCTGCATAAAACATTCTTAACTACTGCCTCCTGAAAAAACGAAGTGAAAATAGGATATATACAGATTAAAAACCCTTATTGTTTATGTTGTCTTTTGGGAACATCAAGGTTGTACGACCGTGTAAAGTAAAATGGTCCACTGAAAATTAAGTTTGTTGTGAGATCCAAGGTTGTAGTTTTGACAATGATTATGATTGTTTAGAATTTCGTTGGTATAGACTCTGATATGATTATGATTGTAGATCAAATATGAGTATGATGATAATTTAATGATTGCAGGTGGAAATTCAAGTTACTAAGATTCATTGCATTAGCAAAGCTATGCCAACACAACCTATCAATATTGAGGATGTTGCTAGAAGTGAAGTTGAAATTGAATTGGCTTTACAGGTCCATTTGTTACTTCATATTTATGTTTATCATATGTAGCTTGACTATATAAGCTTACAACAACTATGTAATTAATTGATTAGTGTACCTTTTATCCTTAAGATGTATAATGATTTCAACTTTTCAAAAATGCAGGCTGGTGAACAATTTGTTCGTGTCAATCAGGATACTCGTTTGAAAAACAGGTTTCTTGATCTATGCACACCCGCTAAATCTCACCCTTCATTTTCATTTCGTAGTGCCAGAGGCATGGGTGAAATGCTAGTATTTTATAATTATGTAGTCATTATCTTTGTGGGTCATTTTCTGATTTCTATGCAACAGTACTGAAAATTATGAAGAGGTGATTTTGATGGGCTTTTCAATGTTTGGTCCCCCTTGATTTGTAGTTTTGTATATGTTAATACCAAAAAAAGTCCTAGATCGAGTGGTCTAAACTGGGGGGGGGGGGGGGGAGAGAGTCAATCGATGGTCAGAGGCGATGATGAAAAGCAGAATCAATAACAACAGAGCCCGACGTCACGATTGATGGTGGAGAGCAGCAGAATTGGCGGCTGGTGTGTCACAGGTGAGACGATCGGAGGTGAACTGACCTACAACTGGCGACAACAAATACTTGGTCTTCGTTCTTTTCTTTTTCTCCTTCATTCCTCCTGTTTGTCTTCTTTCTGATCTTCTCTACTTTCTACCTTTTCTGTTGTGTCTTGGGTTGTGATCGGTGGTTCCAATTTATTTTTTTTATTTGGTGGTGCACTGAAGTTTCTGACGACGATGATGGTGGATCGGCGATGATGATGTCAGAGATGATGGCTTCTTTCAGTGACGTGTCACAGTCTACGGCTAGGGTTCTAGTTAGACATGCACAAAAAGCCTGGGGCCTAGGGCTTGCAGCCTGCCTCGGCCCAGCCTGCATGCTTTAAACAGGTTATGCTTTGAACACAAAAGCCCGAATTGGCCTGCCCTAATCAAAAGCCTGGTCCGGCCTGACCTGGCCTACCCAAAAGTCTGTCTCGATTTTTAGTAAAGTGACAGGAATACTGAAATGGGATATACCAAATACTTAACTGTTTCTGTCTCTTTCCTAGCATATTATATTATAATATGATTAAGTTCAAATTGGGGTGACGGTGATTTGCAGACCACCTCATATTTTATAACTATGTAGCCATTATCGTTGTGGGTCATTTTTTGATTTTTATGCAATAGTACTGAAAATTATAGAGAATGGTGATTTTGATGAGTTTTTTAATATTTGGTCCCCCTTGATTTGTAGTTTTGTACACGTTAATTTCAAAAAAAAGTTCTAGATCCTAATCAATTTTTTTCACCCAATACTATATTACAATAATTAATAGTCACTAGCAGAGATAATCTAATTCATGTCTGTGATCGGCGACTTCACGGCTCTATCGTTTTCCCTTTCTTTTCCGTCCCTCCCTCTGTTTAGGCCCGACCCACAGTTCTCAACATGTCAGCTTTTTGTTATGAAGTCTGGTCTAGCCTGGCCTGCAAGTCCAAAAGTCAAGGCCTGACCTGGTCAATGGCCAATGCCTGCCAGGCCGGCCTGACCCAGCCTGTTGTGCATGTCTAGTACTTCCGGCGAGATTTTTCGAAGTTGAACAGTGATAATTTTTCCAGGTACGAAACTTGCTCTGATACCAAAATTGATGTATGACAGTTTATTATTTGGAATTAAAAGATAAGAAAAATCTAGATTTTAGCTTTGCGGCATAAATCATGAAGGTTTAGGGTTTCAATTCTACGTCTATTAACTCTAGATGAATTTATCTCTGCGATAAAATAAGCCAAAGAATACTGAGTATTCAATAACGTGAATAATTTCATAAAACAATAGTGTTTAAATAGGCCACAAAAACCCTAATCTGCAAAAAATAATAAAAGGACAAAAATAGCCTTACTAGTGGAAATAAAATACCAACTAACTCCTAAAATTAAAACTAAACTAAAACAATTAACTCCTAAAATTAAAACAAAACTAAAACAATCCCAAATACAAAGCCCATAAATAAAATAAATAAATACATCAAGTGAATAATCTGATAACATAATGTGATTCCCATCAATGTTTCTATTAGTTAAACTTGTTGTTGTCGTCTTTTTTTTTTTCTTTTTCTTTTTTGTTCTTTGGGACAAAAGTCTTCTTTTATTGACATTATCGGTGGTACTCATTGTAGCATTTTAAAAAAAAAATAATTCATCATCCTGGATTTGAGGTTCAGTTTCTATGTCCCCACTATGATAATAATAAATAATTGTTTATATTAATTTTTTTTTAAAAAGTTGTTTTCCAAAAGAAAGATGATGGAAAATGCAGGTGTCCCCGATGAATTGATCTTAGCATGTCCTAATAGTGTTTGACCTCTTGTTTGTGTTTGGTTGGTTTAGCTAGAGATCTGTAATTCATTAATCCTCGGTACAAACTATTGCCTCTGATGAGGGTTGGTTAGTACTTGGTCGGCTATGGTATGAGAAGGTCCATCAGTTAGGGTAGGTATGTGTTTCTCTGGAGTTGAAGTAATCTTATAATGGAAGCACGAAAAAACTACCTGTTTTACTTGATCATGGTTGCATACACCATTTAGTCAATTCTGTAACTTTCTCTTGTTAAATGTTGCAAAAATTTTCTGCAATTCCTATTCAGCCTTGAATGACTAGAATAAATGTCGGATGCATGATGGGGAATTTCATGGCTACCATGATGGCTTCTGTATTCACAATGAGCTTATTCATTAGACTGCTTGTGGAACTAATAATAGAATGTCTTTCCTTGACTTTTACTTGGTATTATTTACATTTTCTCTCCCAAAGAGTTTGAATTTGTAGGTTGCTGAAGGAGCACTATTCTCGTGGAACAATGAGCACATTGTGAGCTTGATTGCCGAGAACCGACATGTTATTTTACCAATCGTCAATCGTCTTTGAAGCGCTAGAGAAGAATGTGCAAAATCATTGGAACCAAGCAATCAACGGACTGACTGCCAATGTTAAAAGAATGTTTCATGAGATGGACGCTGAGCTATTTGAAGAATGCCGGGGGCGTATGCTGAGAGAGAATCCAGAGCCGGTGAATTGGAGCAGCAGCGTGAGTTGACATGGCAGAGACTGGAAAAAGTAGCCGCACAGGCTAGGCTGGGGGAGAGGATATGGTTATGGTTAAGTGATTAATTAGTGGAGTCAGATGCTACCCTTTGATCCGTCTTGCTTTGAGGTTACCAAAGTAGACATTTAAATGTCTTTCCTTTACTGTGCTGTGGAGAAAATGATGAAGACTAGTGAAACTAAGCGCCTTCCTTTCCCTTTTTTATTTTTTGGATTCCAAAAGGAGAAGATAGTAGCTGCTTTTTATTTTATTTTGATGTGATACCAATAATATAGAGATAAGAATGTGATGGTATGTCTGACAAATGTTAAATTCTTTATATTTTTAGTTTATTAGTTTCTCTAGTAACAAATTTGAGTGCCATTTTTTTAAAGGAGGCAACTTTAATTGCCAGTTGAATGCAGGAAATTCTGGCTTTGATAGGGTGTTGTTATCTTTTGGGGCAGCATATAGAATTTAATATTATCATTCTTCTTATAATTTTGTATAATAAATCCGAGTGTATGCTCGACATTCTTAGCTTTTTTTTTTGTTTTTTGAAACACTGCTGTTTGTTCTGGTGATCGAATGAGGTCAAATATAGTGAATATTAGCACTTATCATAGGCATTTCATATTTTATTGAAATAAGCTGCTTGCTTTTAGAGGAATAAGATTGTAAGTGCATTTGGACTTCTAAAAACACCAAACGTCGACAAATTGGTAGAGCACACAAGCACCTGTTATAGCATTATTGTATTAAAGTTTAGATATATTTTAGTTCTACTTTGGGTTTCAGCTCATTATTCTCTGGATGTATTTCAGACTCCTTCCATCTCCCTATCAAAGGGTTATCTAAGGAAAAATAACAAGCCAAACAAATTGGACATTTAAACACACATCTTTGATATAATAATAAAAAATTAAGACAAGATGGGAAAGAGAGAAATACAAGCCAAATAAGTTGGACTTCTAAACACACCTTGATGAAAAGGAAAGGAAAGGAAAAACCAAATCTTGTTCTTTGTCTAGTGTTTGAAATTTTTAGTGGACAATCAATGGTACTCCTCATTTCCACAAAAAGAGTCGGCTTAAGAGTATATTTTAAAATTTTTTAATGTGTGTTTAGTTTACTGGTAGTGTTGTGGTAATAAAATTATATTATTAAATTTAAAAATATTATGTTATTTTATACTATGATCAATTAAGGAAAAAGTTGTTGTGTTTTCTTGGGGGACTAGGTTATAAACAACTTTCGAAATTTTTATATTATACTATTTCAAGATTTTTTTTTTATATATTATATTAATTTTAATTGAAATTAGTTGAGCATGCAAAATTTTATTCAAATTGACTCTTAAAAATTTAATAATAATTTTATATTTTAAAACATAGTATATTTTTAGAGTTATTATGTGCCACATAATTCTTTGAATATTATTGAATCACGTGTTTCACTCTGCTTATTCAAAGGTGTGAAAATCATATGAACAAGTACTTCTTTTCTTCTTTTTAAATTTTGGAATGGTCGGAGAAATAATTATGTATTTAAAGTAATAAATATAGCTAAAAGTTTAAAATTTAGTTGAAACAAGAATAAAAAAATAATATTATTACATATGATGATAATTTTATATCAATATTATTACCAACGAATATATAACATGAAATATGATAAAATAAAATACAAACACGCATTATTATTTTATTGTATAATTTAAAATTTTATATTAATCACAATTAAAATTCATCATAAATTTATCAATATATAAATTATTTTTAGTATAAAATATCACTAATAAAATATTACTTTAAAAATATAAATATTATTGTGACATTATTTCTTCTTCATCTCTTTTTGTACTTGTGAGAAATGAGGGAGAGAAAGAGAGATTGGACAATCACTAGTTTAATCAATCGGACGGTTTGGCTAGTTTCTCCAACTAACGGTGGGACATCCCATGTTGTAATAACATCATGATACAAAAGAAAGAAAGGCAAATAACAAAGAAATCAAATGAAAAGTGTCGTTGGATTCAAGAGCTAAAATAAAGAAGGGGTGGGGCCCATAAATTGACGTGGGATCAAATATGCCACCTCAGCCAGCCACCCATATCTTATCCCTTTCCTAGTTTTCTTCGCAAATTTATAGTTGCTAAATCATTATTCATTAAACCCTAAAGTCAACAAATCCCATTTAACTTTGATACAGTAATTCTCTCCCACTCTCCTTTTTAATAATGATAGAGTAATTTTGATTTTTTGAAATGTTTTAAAAATTAAAATAAAAGGGGCAATTGTAGACACTCAAATTTTGTACTCTTACACTAACTCTAACAGGAGGAAAAAATCGTCACTTGACCCGACATATGGTCAAAACTGTCACAACGAACAACGAGTATCAGGTTACTTGAGGCAAGGCAAACAGCTGATCCAGAAAAACCTGATTTGATCACCAAAGACGACGAATGACCACTACGCTTATGGTAGTCGGGGATCTCGCTCCCCGGGTGAACGAGCGGCTGCCCAACTCGCCGATGAGCTGGCGGGAGTGTAAGAGGGTAGCGCCCCTTGGGAGCCAAGCACAAAAAGCAATTTCTATATCAAGTCACAGCCTTCCGAGCAAGTCTCCCAGAAATATATTGTGACGCCCCCAAATCTGGGCCCACACAGCCCAAACTTGAGTCGTCAAAATACTACAACAAAATTATTACAACAAAGCACAACGTACAACAATACAGTGTATAATAATACACAACTAAGTCTTCACTATTATTGCCACACTATTTTACAAAACGTGAAGACTATGATAGTTATTCCTCGGACCCTCACTCCATTCCCCGGCTAGACCCTGTTATGTTTTCATCTCCTGTTGAAAAACAATGGAACAAAAGAAAGGGTGAGCTCAAATAGCCCAGTAAAGAATATCATGACTAAGATAATGACGAATAAATTATCATTAGTCTTCAACAGTTGAGTTCTTGATAGAATACAATAGACTACAAGGTTTATATCAAAAACTGCAGTTAAATTCTTAAACAACGTTCAGATCAATAGCAGCGGAATGAGTAATCTATTAGAAGAATAATGCAGACTATAATGTCCACTCGGTTCTCTTTTTAGGAAAAACATCATCAACTTTTATCAACTGAAATATCATTAGTCAAGATAATACAAATTCACAGTTCTTGATCATAATCATGCACATCAACAGTTCATCTTTGTACTACGGGCCAAAGATATTCAATATAGCACCAACGGTCATGATTATACCAGATTCAGCCTTTGGTCATAATCATACCAAACAACAGTTCATCTTTGCACTACGGGCCAAAGAGAACATTCACCACGTGCCATAAAAGACACCGAACAGATGTATCGCCTTTAACCTATTATATCGCCTTTAACCTATCATCTGTTCAACAAATATATCACATCTGTGCCCCCGGCCACAGATATTCACAACAGCTTGATTTTTGGATGATTAGAATGATATAAATGATGAACAGAAGAAATAGGATAACAATAAGTATCGGAAGTTTACTTTGTACAGATTCAAATAATGTCCAAATTGTCAACATGATGTGGAGTGAAATTTAAAAATGATATTCAAGATCCACAGTTCAGAATAACGGTTACAATTCAATAGAAAGGTTCACGTAAATAGGAAGGTTCAGTTGAAATAATGAAGTTCAACTATTATGGAACATATAATATTTTCAGAAATTATAGAAGCAATAGTTCCATAATAAATTTCGATTTAGGAGTATGAAAGAAAATAATATCCCTTACCGTATCAGGTTTGATTAACAAAAGGTGAAGGAAATTAATACAAAGGGTTATTCACCAACAGGCGGCAATCCGCTCCGTAAGGTTATTCCCACAATTTAATAGAATTTGAGTACAAAGAGTTATTCACCAAACAGGCGGCAATCCGCTCCGTAAGGTTATTCTCAGAGATTAATAATGAATGAATACGAAAGGTTATTCACCAACAGGCGGCAATCCGCTCCGTAAGGTTATTCCCACAATTTAATACATGGAAATAAAAGGCACGTCTTATGAGTAAGGAAGAAACAATATTATTATCGAGAATCAAATAATGATAATCCCTTACCATAGTATGTTTGAATAATGGAAGATGAAAAAGATGGTATCCCTTACCGTAACACGTGACTGGATATTGATTTAAATGAGGTTGATTAACTTGAACAGTACACGTATACTTATAGATCTTCACAAATACTCAAGATGACTTAAGCACACTTAGAGAGAATTTTCACAAGAAGTATTTAGAGAGAGAAAGAAAGAACAAGTAAGGAAGTTTATGAAAAATCCTTAAGTTAAGGCTTCTATTTATAGCCAAAAATCTTATCATTCATTTAATCTAAACCATTCATTTAAAGATCATCTTTTAATCTACACCATCCATTTCAAATATTATATTATCTTTAATCTACACCATTCATTTCATATCACCTAATAATCACCTAACTTTATATTATAAACAAATCAATTTAATTATTCAACAATAATTCACACTTTAATCTACACCATTCATTTCATATCACCTAATAATCACCTAACTTTATATTATAAACAAATCAATTCAATTATTCAACAATAATTCACACTTTAATCTACACCATTCATTTCATATCACCTAATAATCACCTAACTTTATATTATAAACAAATAACTTTATCAATTCAATTATTATGACTAATTGTTATAAATACAGTATAGTTAGCTCTTAGATATCAAGTCAATAAATTAATGAAATACAACTGTTTAAATAACATCATAATAGAGATAACCATAATGTAAAATAAAGCATACGTTACTGTGTAATGACAATTATTGATTCAATAATGTGAATTACTGTGCATATGTTACTGTGACAATTATTAGGTTCAATAATTTTAAAAACAGTGCAACAACAATTATTGACTCAATGATATAAAATACAGTGTAATGACAATTATTAAATCAATAATACAAAATACTGTGTAACAACAATTATTGAATTGATAATATAAAATATTATGCAGTGACAATTATCGATGAAATGATGCGTAACAGTTACGGTGTCAATTATCAGACCAATAATATGAGACACTATGCAATACCGTGTGTTACTGTAGAGTACCGTGTGCTACAGAAAATACCATAAACTACCGTATGCTACTATTCTTTTATCACCGGTATTTTAACAGTTCCGTTGACTATTTTTATTTAAAAAGGTTACTTCTGTCGTTTTCTATATCCGACAAATATTCCGTTGTGGGGTCCACCAATAATTTATTATTTCGGCGCCGTCGTACGGCACGAATATTCCCCGACCAAACGAATATTCCCCGATAAAGCGAATATTGTCCGACAAAATAAAATTTGCACATAACATCCTTAACTTTCAATTTTGTTAATTTAACCACTTACTGTTTCAAAAAAAATATATATGAAGAAAAATTAAATTTTGTATTTCATAAAATTCGGGGTCTTACAGTTATAGCACGGTTCCCAGCGATTTCCGAATTACAAAATACGAGCTTTCCAGCGAGAAACGAACGACCGACATCAGTACACGAGGATCGAGACAGCATGACACGAGAATCGAGGAAAGGAAGTCGAGCGCCCGCAGATGCATCAGCGGCCAATAACTTTTGGGCGTTTGCGTGGCTCGAGAAAACACACGGCAGCCGAGGCGACGACGACAGTAGGCAACCGCAGATGAATCTGCGGTCAGCCGTAGATGCACCTGCGGCTGTCTCCAAAAACCTATACAGCGTTCAGTTTTCATCCGAGAAGAAAGGAGGAAGAGAAAAGAAAATGGCGGAATCGGAAAAAAGGAGAGAAAGAGCTACGGGTTTGAGAGAAGTGAGAGTTCTTTTGCCTTTTGTTCAATCTTTACACCATATATTGTATCATATGTGATCTCCAAGTGTTAAAGTATTTATTTTATCATTTGAAATGCGAAAATCTGAGTTTATAACATTTGTGGTTTTAATCTAGTTAGATCTAATTCTTATTTCATTTTATTGTTTAAGTTGTTATAGATCTAATATTTGTGCATTTGTTGGGTAAATCTACTGTGGATCTGAAGTTTTTGGTGCATTGCGATTTAAATATTTTGATTTTGTGTATTTTGAAGTTAGATCCGGTGTAGTCAATATATGTTTTAGATCTATAGATTATGGACGGTTAAGGATGATTTATTGGGGATGAAATCTCCTCCTAACCTCTCGATGATATCATTTTAGTTATTTTATGACTTACTTTTGGATGTAGCGACCGCGATGCGCCTTTATTGTAAATATGTAAATTTTGAGCCTTAAAACAATATCGATACCGAAAATCGGGTTTAAGGCCCCGTAATAATGAAATATGTGATTGTGGGTGTTTTGGGCTATTTAGACGGCTTACATGCCCACAAATAGCTACAACGTCATTTTAATGTTTGGTTTTCCCTTCCGACACGAGAAGATGATTTTGGAATGAAATGATAAAGCTCTTCATGAAATCAAGCAAACTAGGATATTAGATCATCCGTAGGCTAAAATTGTAATTGTCGGAGGAACTTTATTCCTATTTGACGAATGGTTAAAAAAATATGTTTTACAAAATATCATCGATTTTATTATCGAAACAAAAATAATAAAAATGAACGTTTCGATTAATTCAAATCATTTGTGCATAGGGTTAACGAGATTCTGAAACTCTTTCAAAATAAAGCACGCACTAAATTAATTGTCTTCGAAGATAAAATTGGAAGTATCGGATGAGCTTCATTCCTATTTGACGAAGGATTCGAAAACTTTATTTAACAAATGTCATCATTAAAGATTTTGTTATCAAAAAACAAAAGCTTAAAAATGAACTTTTCAAAACGAATCGAATCCTTCGTGCATAGGGTTAACGAGATTTCAGAAGTACTTTCGGAAATAAAGCATTCCAACGATTTTCACATGCACACACATGCACACATACACATTTTAGGATTTAAAGGAAAAGAAAACATTAGAATAGCGGTAACTATGTTTCACGGAAGTCGATGGGTGCCTAACACATTCCCTTCGCTTAAGCAAGCCCCGAACTCTATGAATCTCGGTTCGCGAACCAATTAATTAGGAGTCACATATGAGCCATTACGATTACGAAAACTAAAATTCGGATGAGTTGGTACATCTATTGCAAATATACCAATTGGCGACTCTGGTCAATTGGCTCATTATAAAATTGATCTTTCAAATCCCGTCGACACTCAAGCCGACCTTCCCCCCCCCCCCCCCCCCCTCCCCCCCCCCCCAAACCCAAAATCACCCTTTTACGAAACGAGACAAAAAACAAAAAGGAATTTCAAACTTAGAAAGAGGGACAAAAAACGATATATTTTTCTAAAAAAGGAAAAAACCCGATGTCGACATAAGGTTTATTTAAATTTTGAAATAATAAATTTGTAAACAGTATTCTATTCATTTTTAAAAGTATGTCTTCAAATACTACATATTTTATCCATAAAAAGATATTTAAGTATACTAAAATATAAAAAAAATTAAAATAAGCATAACACAAGTTTAACTTTAAAATATACTAAAATTACAAAAAGAGAAAATTTATGAGTGTACTTACACGTGAGTTTACTATGAGTAAAATTGATACTTATTTTATATTTATTTTTTTTTTTTTCTATTTTAACTTTCTTAATTTGTGTAAAAGTTGTATTAGGGATAGATAATTGATATTTTTACAAAAAAAATTGATAATTCTGCAAAATTTCAAGCACATGAATAATTAGTGAAATTAATCTTCATGTGAGTGAAATTTTACAAAACTATCAATTTTTATTGTAAAAATATCAATTCTCTTTGGCTATGCCTATGAGGACAGAAATAATCATACTTTTAAATAATTTATGTAATAGTTTAGACTATAGTTATTTAAATTTATATAAATTTTGAATTTAATATATTTCAAATTGACTTCAAAAAGTCAAAAGACTCTTATAATTTGAAATAGATAAAGTATATAATAAAAATAATTTTATAAAAAATAAAATAAAATAAATTAGCTGTTGAACCTTCAACTCATAATAAGCTCCCTCAAGTCCTCGATACCCATAATTTCATATAAAAATTAAGGACATGCAATCAATTAAACCATTAATTTCTTTCCTTTTTTTTTTCCTTCTTCAATTTCCAATAAAAATATCAAATTTTGTGCCCCATCAAGTTCTATACTAATACTAGTGGCAATGATAATAAAGCATCATTGCAGATAGTAACGTGCAAAACGAAAATAATTAGAAATGACAAAAAGATGCCGGTGCTTGTGGGTGATGGCGGAGCGCCGTTTCCAAATACCATCCCGAAGAAGTCCTCATCGTTGCCGTTGGACCCACCGCCACTGTTGGCGCCGGTAGCGGTCCCGCCACCGTAAGATATACGGTCGCCATTGTCCCTATGGAAGAATATTAGATAAACCAACAACTTTATTAAATGAAACATAAAAAAAATAATTATTCCTAATCTTTGTACAAGACGTGGCTAAAATTGGGACTGATAATAAAATTATTATTAGTAAAGGTACCTAATACCAAAAAAGAGTTTAACTCATATATATATATATATATATATTAATAAAAGTGTTGTGTTATATATAACAAAAAATTATGTTAATATTAAATACCAATGAAAGTGAATAAATAGGATAGGGGATGGTGAGGGATCAATATATTAGTGTGCTATTTTATTCTTTTAAATTTCAAGTCAATCAGCATCTACGTTTGATATAAAATTATTAGTCGACATATATATTATTATTTTTATTAATAAAAGGGTCTATTTTCCTGAACTATATCAAACCTATCCTCCGTCCCAAATGAAAGTTCCATCTCAAAAAATAACACGTTGTTCGGCCAAATAAGTTGTACAATTACCATTTTAACCGCTTGTGTTATGAGAAAATTTACAACGTGGTCTCACCTTTTAGTCTATTTTTTCAAGGGGTACTCATTTTTGGTGCACAAAAAAGAAAAATGTGACTCTCATTTTAGGACGGAAAGAGTATTTGGCTACTACTCATACTATAAGGAATTTAGCCACAAAAAATAAATAAATAAAAATAAAAATTCATACCAAGGATCATTGGTTTGCTAGGTAATGTCTATATGAAAAAGAAGCCAAGAGATCTGAGTGAGAAAATTGATGAGAAAATTTTGAAAGGAATGGACCCTAGTTGGAAGAAAGACCATGTGCCAGTCCTTTTTGAGAACAGTGGATAAAAAGCTAGCTTAACTTGTAGCTTACTTCAACAGAAAATTTTTTGAGATAATTTCCTCGTTTTAAATTATTTTATTATTGTTGACTTTTAAAAATTAATATAAACATTTTCAAATTAAAAACTAAAATGACTCATTAAAAATTATGAAACAATAAAACTTATAATGAGTAATACTTTTGATTAATACATTTTAGATATTTTATAATATTTATCATTATATTGATTAAACTTAAAATAATTTATGTCAATTTTGAGTTTAAAAATCTATTAAATTGACTTTAAAAAATTAACAATGATCAAATAATATGGAATAATGGACGGCGTAATTAAGAACAAAATTATATTGAGAATTTGGCAAAGGAAAATCTAAAAATGGGAAAGGAAACGAAGAAATGCATTCTGCCAAATTCTCTCCCCTCTTGAATAATTTTTTACAATAAAAAGAAAAAGTGGAACATGGAAAACATGGAGGAAAATAAAGGAAAGGGAAAACAAAAATAAATTTAAAAAAGAAAGAAAATTATATCTATACTACTAAAAAAGCTAATATTAGTAACAATGTTATATATAGGGTAAAATCTGAATAAAAATGCTCATCAATCTTCAAAGGACTGATTATCTGACATTGGGGTGGTGAATCTTTAATAAAGGCCTGAATTGAGGAAATTTGGGCCACCAAATGGGTCATGGGGAAAACAGGTAATTAAGCAGCTAAGCTGTCCAAGTCCAGTAATATCAACAGTGGGTCCCACAATATTGTTTGAAAAGTTCAGGTACCCCACGTATATTGGCTGGAAAGCAAGAGAATCTAATCTCACATTCACGAGAAAGAGAAAACACCTAAGATGGCCCTAAAAAAACAGAAGAAGGGTCGGTCGCAGTCGGTTGCTGTCCAAAAACACATGCATACCTCTCCTTTTGCATGGCTTCTTAAATGGATACCCTTTTCCCCTTCTTTGACAAAAGAGACGTACTTTAAATGGATATCCTTTATTTTTTTTATAAGTTTCTCATTTTGTTCATTAATACACTGAAAAACATGAAAATTTATAGGTTTGTTTAGTTACTAGCGTCTGCAATTTTTATAATAGTAGCGTTTAATCCATTCGAACTGTTATGTGTTTGAGTCGTATATGATGCGTTTGTGAGTCAAATAAATTGTATTTAAAATATATTATTTTCAAATAAAAAAGATTTTAAGAAATACTTGAATTTTTCAAACACACTAAATGCTCCCTAACCAAACAAGTGCTAAATATAAATTAGACTTGCATCAACTTGGAAAAAACTCTAACAAATAGTGTCTTAACTCTGGTGTAAACAAATCCCATGTTCCACCGAGGAATAACTTCCATTTTTGGGGCGGTAATGAGCTAACAATGGGTTGTGTGGGATCAGTAGTTTCCTAGTTTCAGGCTTTAAGTTAGTCTTGAAGCGCACAACAATCGGTTTGGTCATTAAAAAAATAATGATTATAAAAAATAAAAAACCAAAACCGTTTAAGTTTTTACTATGTAATCGGTTATCGATTTATTCGGTTATAGGTTAAATCGGTAATCGGTTTAGTCGGTTATTAAAATTTAAGCATAAGAAAAGAATTGGTTATTAAAACTTAAACATAAGTGGTTAAGTTTAAAATATTGTATTCAAATTTAATTTAAAATCAAATGTGTATATCATTATACATGTAATGTAATTGTGTAACTAATTATTATAACTAAATTAAATTTATTAAATCTTAAGTTTAATAATTAAAATAAATATTTATTAAGAAAAAGTTTATAAATTATATTATAATTTTAAATTATTCAGTCGATTTTAATTTTTTCAGAAGCCAAATCAAAACTGACCGAACTAGTATCGATTTTTCAATTTTACAATGTTTGATTTTTTAATTTTATATTTTTTAGTTTAAATTTTTAACGATCCAATTTAATTCAATCAATTTTTTGATTTTTTTTTTTATTTCTTGCGCACCTAATCTTGAATGACCAAATCATACAAACCAAAAACTTCTCAATTGTCCGAAACCCAGATGGTTTTTTGGATTTATTGTCAGAGTACAATATTATGGAGTATATAATTTATATTAAATAAAAAATACTTCCTAGAAACACTCAAAGGAAAAGAACGGAACTGGAAAAGGGTCTGAACAGACCAGACCATCCAATTGCTGCGAGGCTGTCGGTCATCTAGATTCTTAAAAGGGCGCAGGGTCACGTGAATCAATGTAATTGAATATAATATTAAATAATTTTTTTTTAAATTATTTTATTATTTTAAGACTTTTTAAAATTAATAAAAAATTTATAGTTAATAGTTCAATTCCAAGTGATAATCATGTCCTTTGTGTTTGGCCTTTCAAATACGAGTTTTCTTCGTAGTTCTTTTACACATCAGTTTCGGTGTAGTGAATTTTTCTCCTTTTTGGCCGCCGAACCAAACGTAATTCTCGTATTCTTTTATTATTTTATTTTTTTGATTAGAAAAATTATTGTAATCGACATAACACCATCCTATTATTAGTTTTAAGTATTACGAATAAAAATTAATTATAAAAATAATTTTTATTATTAAAAAAAATTATATTAAAATTTATATCATATTTTATATTTTTAATCATTAAAATAAATGTAGAGGTTATTTAATTGGAACCACAAGTAACATGTTAAACTATTGGGGAAAGTCAAAACTCAAAAGACATAAGGAACTTCAAGGGAGATATTTTGGGAAAAAGACAAATGTACCCTTGAGAGATAGTTAAAGTGACAGCTATTTCAGTCTGTAAAGTGACACATAATTCCTCCAGATACACTTCTAACTTCAAACGTAAAAATAATAAGTACTCTCCCTTCTAAATTATAAAATTAATATTAATTTAAAAAAATTAATATTAAATATTTTAAAATTCAAAATTAAAATTTATCTATTTAGAATGTGTCAATTTAATTATGAATATCATAAATTATTTATAAAAAATGATGATTATAAAATTTATTATTTTAAAATTTTAAATAAATTATGTCAATTTTAAATTTAAAAATATTTTAAATTAATTTTTTTAAAATCAACAATAATCTTATAATTCAGAACATAGAAAGTATTAAATTCTTAACATGTTATATAATGGATTGATTAAATACTCAGTATTATGTAATTATTACTATATTTTTAACAAATGTTATGGATAAAAAAAAAGTCTCCAATTTTAAAATGAAAGAAGTATATATGTACCTGGGGCCACCGAGGACACCGGCTGTCATAGTGAGCTGGTCAATCATGGCTGCAGACTTGGGCTCAACACTGGAAGCCATGGTATACTGGGTGGCATGGCCTTGACCCGAGGGCACAAAGTATGCTCCATTTACCAAAACATCCCCGTCTGTTCTCCAGTTCCACCCTTCCCAATCTCCCTCGTTTGTTTCTACGCGCTTAGTCACCTACAAATAATAGTCACACACCATCATCACAAGCAGTTCAAACTATAGCCGTTACTAGTATTTTCTTGCAATCTGACTGGAAACATCTTTCTTTTTTTCCCCCAAATTCCTTTCAACTTTCCCAGTCGGATCAAATATTCTTGATGATCAAATTTCACTTTCCAGAGGTAAAATATTTATGAGAAAATTTTATTGATCACAAGGTTTTGGGGACACAGAATACTAATCAAATATGGTATCAATTTTCTTTTAATTATTTTTCATATCGGTTATATTCATTTGGTATATCAACCGAAAATGACAAGAGCCACATTCAATGCTTCACAAGAAAGAAAAGGCCACATATATTTAATTCATGTTACACAGACTCTTCGTTTTGCTTTAAAATAACTGCTTTCAACACTCGACCTTTGAGCTAAGATACGAGTACTTTATTTTAATATAAAATATTGACAAAATTGAAGAATACTCGTGTCAAACTCTTCAAAATGACGTGTCCTATATGATCCGTGAAACATAGAATTCAATAGGAAGTCCATAGAGCATTAACTCCCATATGATCCGTGAACCATAGAATTCAATAGGAAGTCCATAGAGCATTAACTCAAATGCAGATTAGTTCCAAATATTGTTAAACAAAAGGGCAAGTTGCTTTATTCCTACTGTCACCTTTTTTTTCTTTTCAAGGGAAGATGGGGTCTGTGTCCTTGTGTAATCTCTTTTCATTGATTTTATTCTTACACTTCCATTTCTTTTAAAGCTTAAACCTATAGTTGAATCCATAAACTCCGACAGTAATTTCTTCACCCTTTGAATGAATAGTAACATTATCTTAGCCTAGGCCTAAAGAAAACATTATTTTTGCCCATCACTAAAGTTGCTTTCATTTGCACATCAATCGCCTATAGAGGTGGTTATCCAACAGACCTTTCGTCACCCTTTGAATAAATCGTAACATTATCTTAGCCTAGGCCAAAAAGATAACATTATTTTTGCCCATCACTATTTTCTTAAAGTTGCTTTCATTTGCATATCAATCGCCAATAGTAATTATCCAACAGACCCAAACAATATAATAAGTTCAGAACGAATAAAATACTTCAGAACAAAGGCATCCAGCATAAATCCAGTAAAGTATATGCTTGACCACATTTCCCAAATTTGGGTTCACAGTTCACCCCTTTTCTTGAGCTTTTATCAAGTGTAAGGGCAGGGCAGTATGTATGACAGAATCTAAGACTAACTTCGAGTCCATAAGGCATGCATAATCCATCGTTCTATATAGGCTCCCCAGCCATGACCGTTGGGACATAAGTCATAACAAGAGGCTCACAACATCATAGATCAATAATTATTCTATTGGCATTCAAACAACACAAGAAACTGTAAAAATTGTAATTACCATCTTCAAATGAAACATTTTTTCTTTTTTCAAACAAACAACATAACCAAACTAACAAAATAATTCCAAATACCTCCTTGGCATCTGGATCAGACGGCGCTATATAACGATTGCCCTGACTGTTAATGGTTGGATTAGCACTACCACCGATTGCATACATCTTCCATTCCGTAAAATCATTGTTCACAACATGAAAATACCCACGTCTACACCGAGGCATTCGTTGTACCAACCCCTCTCCGAAATGATTAAATGCTATTGTCACCTGCAACATAATTTTACCAATTTCGATAATTACATTCATTCTTCATAAACACACATTTAAAACATCATAATTTAAACAAAAACGAATTTTCATGACCTACATAAAACAAAACAAAAAATCAGGATACGATTCTGTTACCTGCATGCCAGTATCAGGCAAGTAGCGATCATCGTGCCCCATGAGCATCACTTCGTTATGATGCGAAAAATAATTGTTTGAAATGGTGATGGCCGTAGACCCCATTGTGGCATCAATCAATCCGTCCGTACAATGGGAAAGAGCGCAATGATCAACCCAGATATTCCTAGACCCAAAGATGGTGATCCCATCACCGTCCGATTTCCCTCTGTACCCAACATGCGTTGGGCTCGACCGTATATTAGTATTCCCGGAAGGCACACAATTATAAATATGAATATTGTGAATAATCACATTGCTGACGTACTGGAGCGTAATGCACCCACCGCCGGTGATGTACACGTTGGCTCCACGGCCGTCGATGGTCTTGAAGCTATTGACAATGAGCTCGTGTTTGAGCTTGATTTGCATATTGGCTGAGAATATGATCCAGAGGGGTTCCGTTTGGATCACGGCGTGCCGGAGAGTGCCCGGAGTTGGGTTGGCCACGTCATGGTCGGAGGAATCGGTGACGACGTAGATCTGGCCGCCTCTTCCGCCGGCAGCGCCCCGGCCAAACCCGATGGCGCATTCGGCGAGGCGCTGCCGGTTCTTGGCCCAGTTTGGGTCGCACTGCCAGCAGTCGTCTATTGGGTTTCCGTTGAGGCATGATTTCTGGGATTTTGACTCGGCATTGGCGGTGGAAGTTAGTATTCTCCTGTAAGAACAAGGAGCATAAAAACAGGGAAGTGTATGTTTTGTCAGAAAAATAAAACAGAGTAACATTACGAAATCCTTAATTCAATGTGAAAATCGAAAACCAGATTACAGAAAAATTAAAATTATCTGAAATTTCTTTGGAAGCATTTGGTTCAAAATATCTCATAAAATGAAAAGGACCCAAAGAAAAACTAAATGGGAACATTTATTTATCAAAAAAGAGAAAACCCAAATCATAGAATGCTGCAAGAGCAAACCCCAGATAGGGATTTATGAAATTCTATTTTGCTGACAAAATGTTCTAACACAAAGACTCAACTCATCAATGAGCAAAATGAAAATGGGGGTTTTGGGTTTTTTGTGTTCTATTTCAAAAAGGTGTGTAAAAGAAGATACCCAGATGAGAAAATGTGATAATGAGTAAAACCCATGAAGGGGATTACTGTAATATGCCTACCTGTGGACTTCTTGTGCCAGAGCTTCAGGGTTGGGATGTTGATGAGGGAGAGTGAGATTAAAGGCAGCTCTAATTGGAGGGGAGAGAGAAATTAAGAGAGAGAATAAGAGAATGCAGGTAAGAGGAAGCATTCTCGGAGGAGAAATAATGGAAAAGGAATTTGTTGTTGTTGTTTGGTTATGTGAAAGAAACTCAAAATGGAGAAGAGAGAAATTTCTTCCTCTGCAAATTTGGGAAAATGTGATGCTGTTTACTGTTTATATATATAATAATACCAAGAGATTATATATAATATTGGCAATTATTACATAATTTAATTGACAATACAATTCAGAGCACTTTCTTTGTAGGACAGGAAGAAAGGAAGAGATTTGGGGGTGGCTGTGATGGACACATTATGAAGTTTTCAGAAGAGAGAGAGAGAGAGAGATTTTGGGGTTTCTCTCTCTACTTCTTATCTGTTTTCAGTGCTTCTCATGAACTCACATTCCTATCTTGCTTGATAATCATTGCAAGGGTAGTAGAAAAAACTCATTTCCAAAAGGTGAAAAAAGGGAAGTAAACTTGAGGCAGAGAGATTTGGGGCTTTTTTTGGCTTATACAGAATGAAAGAACGTTTAACACTCTTTTGATGTTCTCACTATAAGTATTTTTTCTTGGTTTGGGTTTTGGCTGCTGAGGATTAAAGACTCTTTGTTAGAAGAGAAGTAAAAGATTGTTTTGGCGACTGTTTCTACTTGCATTTTTTTTTTTTATATATTTTTTTATTTTTTACTAGTTTTCGCAAGTGAAAATATAAATAAAAAAATACTGTTTGGTAATTATATTTAGACATTAGATTTTATCTTATTTATATAAAAATAAAGTTTTAATTTTTATTATTAATGAAATTCGATATCTAAACCTCAATAAAGTTAGAAAGGCACTATACTGTTACTAAAATTGAAGAAGCATGTTTTTGGTAAGGATGTGCATAACTTTCCAAACCTTATAATGTGGTTATTAATACAAAAAAAATCATAACCATGATTAATCAAATCATTTGATTACTAACGTGGTTAATAATTTACGGATATGAATTTTGTTTCTTGATTATTATGTTATTCAAATAATCAATACTATTTTGTATATACATGCTAGTATCTTATGTATGTACACACACTAGTATTATAATATATATTTTAAATGTTAATAATAGGACTATGTAGTAAATACTAGTATTATATATATATATATAAAAGAAAATGATCCATAACAAATAATTATTATGTACATTATTTTAATAAACGTATCTTACACTATTGACATGATAATCTAAAGGTTCAATATAAAAGTAACTCTTTTCCAACACTACTCCTAGTAGCGGTTGAGAAACCCAACTTTTTTCCAATAGTTACTAAGAGTAGCTTTTTCTCTGTCCTAGTTGCTAGTAAGAGTATTGCCCAAGATATGGAACTAAAGTCGTTTTGTCTTTTCACCTAGAGGCTAATACTGAAACCAAACGACGTTGTTTTTGGTGTTTTTTCTCCCAACCGCTACTACTTGCTTGTATGCTAGTTCATTAATTTATTTATTTTGTAATGGAGTTTTGGAGTTTCTCTTGTTTATTCAGTTGGGTACCAATTGAATAAACAAAGAGAAATCTCAAAACTCCATTCAATAATGGAGTTTAGGTTAGATTATTTTTTATTGAACAGAACAAGTTTAGTTTTTATTCAATGGAGTTTAGTTTACAATAATGGAGTTTAGATTCCATTAAATAAAAACTAAGCTTGTTCCATTCAATAAAAATTAATATAACCTAAACTCAGTTATTCAATGGAGTTTTGGGATTTCTCTTTTTTATTTAATTAGTACCCAAATGAATAAACAAGAAAAATCTCAAAACTCCATTACAAAAAAAATTAATGAACCAACATACAAGCAATTAATAGTAGTAGCGGGTGGGAGAAAGATGCCCAAAATGGCGTCGTTTGGTTTTAGTACTAACCGCGGGAGAAAAGATAAAACGACGTCTTTCTAATTCAAGCCGCTAGTAGAAGTGGCGATCTGAAGACGACGCCGTTTAATTTTATCACCGGTCGTTACTCCTGGTAGCAGTTAGGACATAAATATAACGACGTTGTTTAGTTCTGTCTCCTTGTGACAAAATGACGTCTTGTAGTGACTGAGAGGGTAAGTAAGTAATTCTCATTAATCGTTATGAAAAAAAGTTGGCCCTCTTAATCGTTACTTGTAGTAGCGACTGAGAAAAAGTTACTTTCAAATTGAACCCTTAGATCATCATATCAACGGTGTAAAATGCATGTGTGTGTGTGTGTATGTCTATATATTTATATAAGCAAAATATTTCACCAGCTAAATATACCACCATCCAAAAGCATGGATATTGGCTGAATATTACAGTCAGAACTAAACACTATCTTAACATCACTACATTCTTTCTAAAACAAAACCCAAACTGAAATAGATTGACTTACTGATCTATCTTATCAATAATCCTGTAATAAAATTAAGCATACTACCAACGGATATGAATCAGGAAATCAAACTTTTCGATTACCTTTGTAACGTATGTCCACAATCACGAATGGCTAGAATCATATGTTCAACGAACAATACTAGAATCACGTGTTCACGAATGACTACAAACAAGTACTAAATATATATTCCACAATTCGAGAAGCTACAAACTTACAAGCTTCACAAATGACTATTCTAATGGCTTATAGAAAACTCTCTATTTTGCTCTCAAGTTGCTTTGTTACTTAATATATAAAATGACCAGCTAGGCATTTCTTTTATACTCAACTTCAAGGAGTGTAACTTATGTAACTCCCAAGAGTATTATGAGCATGTAACCCCCAAAGGAATTAAGAGCATGTATATAACTCATGTAACTCCCAATCAATTTGAGTTTAACTCTCAATTGATTAGAATGTAACATATGTAACTCTCACAAGAGAATAAATAGAGAACAACACACACGTTCATTGTATCTAGACAATGAACCATATGATTATACCCATCAGGTCATCCGTTTCATGGGCGCTCCAATTTGGGTCCATAAACCAACATCTCCCACTTGCCCATGGCGAGGACGATGTTGTTATCATGTAAGTCAATGAAGTTCAAATGTGTAAGTCAAAAATTTATTTAGCCACCGAACCGTGTGACCGCTGAGTTTACCTGCAATGCGGGAGCTCTAAATTAAACATGTTAGGGCCAAAATAGAGACATCAACCATTTTAACAGAATATGCAATGTAGGAGTTGTCAAGCTAAACTAGTTAAAGCTTGTAATGAGGCTACAACCTCTTAAACTCAGAGTATCCCAAATTAACTTCAATTTTCACATTGTTAAGTATCTATGATCCCTCAGAAAATCGTACTTAACTCCTTTAGGCCTATTTATATTTTGCATCTCACTTATTACTATTTCGTTTTCAAAAATATTATAGTTGTTGGCAATAAGTGCAAAGAATGATGAAATTAAGTTATCTTCTCTTTGCTTTAATGTTACTCAAATCTGAATCAACTGCTTTCCCATAATCATCCCATATAGTCTCATAGTCCAGACTTTAGGAAATGAAATCAAAGTAACATTAATTCATCTATTTGTAACATAGTCAAAGATCACAAATAGTACTTAATAAAAAGATCAAGGAATACCTTATCTTTTAAAAGAAAAGGATAACACAAAGTGAGAAAATAAGAATCAATTTTCTCACCTCCTTTATTTTGTCGTTAAACATATGTTATATTCTCACAACATACTAATTAAATAGTCTTATTGTGTGGACTTAAGTCTAGTCACTCTTTAAGTTTTTAACTTAAAACTTTCAAATTGCTCGATTTTCGAAGTGCCAATTTTGAAATTTTACGTTCGATTAACATGTCATGGTAAACAATCTCACAATTATAAGTATATATCTTACAGTTATACCGTGCGAATCTTAGTTCAGTCACTCCTCGAGTGCCTAACTCGAATTCTTGAATTGCTCGCTTCTTTAAGCGCTAACACTGAGATTTTGCATCTGGTTATTTATCAGGATAATATGGATAGTGGGACTTACCATATTCGGTCGAACATACTTAACCTCATCTTGGTACTAACTAAGGCGATATATTAATATATCATTTTCCTCACTAATAATCGTTGATTGATCTGAAGCGTCAATAGCTCACTATCCAAAGTGAAAATAAATAAAATATCTCATCTTTGCTCACTTTTTAGCACCAATTGATTGTTTATTTTAAATATCAATTGCTCGTTATCTAAAGCACTAAAGGCAATTGCTCGTGTGAGAGAATCAATCAATCTGTTAGACATATAATTCTAAAATACATATATAATATGTAGTTATAGTTAATAACTATGTGAACTCAATTTATCATATGCTAATAAAGACAATGTGGGAAATAAAAAGTCTTTTGCATTAAATGATAAATAATTCCAATGATATGAATTTCTAATATAAGCCAAATAATAAGTGATACATTGAAACGTCATAAGTACATTAAATCTTACGAAGTCCTAAAGAACAAACATGTCTCAGAAATACATTTCTAGGAATTGACTTTGTTAAGGGATCGACAATCATTTGATTGGTGGGTAAGTACTTTAATTAGTATCACTTCATTATTTGCTACGTTCTCTCGAATAAAACACGTCCTCAAATCAATATGCTTTGTCCTACCGTGATACTTGGGATCCTTGATAAAATCAAGCACCGCTGTGCTATCACAGAAAACTTTCACAAGATCCGAAGCACGAGGTACAAGATAAAGATCCTCAAAGAACCTCTTTAGCCATAAGGATTCTTGGACGACAAATATACATGTAACAAACTTTGACTCCATCATGGATAAAGTCACACAAGTTTGCTTCTTGCTTAGCCAGGTAATGGCACCTCTATTTAGCAAGAATGTATATCCTGAGGTAGATCTTTGGTTTCCACGATCGCCTCCATAACTAGCATCGGAGTATCCAACCAAGTGAAGATCAAGCCCTCTATAGCATAACATGTAATCTAATGTGCCTATCAAGCATCGCAAGATCCTTTTAATTGCTCTCCAATGTGCACATATAGGATTTAACTGGTATCGACTAAAAACATGAACTACAAATGCAATGTCTGGTCGTGTGCACTGAACTACATACATCAATTTTCCAATAGCTGTAGCGTATGAGACACGAGGCATCTTTTCAATTTCCTCAGGAGAGGTAGGATAATGCTCAGGACCAATAACATCACCTTTTACAATAGGAGTGTCTATAGGTTTGCAATTGTTCATCTGGAATAATTTAATAACCTTCTTAAGGTAAATCTTTTAGGACAAACCAAGAAGTTTTCTTGATAGATATCTAAAGATCTTTACTCCAAGAACATATGCTGCTTCTCTCATGTTCTTCATTTCAAAATTAGAGGACAATCCCCTATTGGTGGCGACAATCATCTCCTTATTATTCCCAGTAAGTAGAATGTCATCAACATACATTGAAAGGATAAGAAACTTTCCATTGGACCTTTTGAGATACACACAATGGTCCTCTTCGATCATCGTAAACCCATCATTAATGACTACTCGATGCAACCGAATATACCATTGTCTAGATACTTGTTTCAAGCCATAAATGGAACGTTTTAGCTTATAAACTTTGCGCTCAAAACCTTTTTCAATATAATCTTCTAGTTGTTCCATGTATATCTCTTTGACAAGTTCTCCATTGAGAAACGTCGTCTTTACGTCCATTTAGTATAGTTCTAAATCAAAATGTGCAACAATAGCTAATAAGAGACGGATCGAGGCAAATCTCACAACAAGTGAGAAAATTTCCTCACAATCAATCCCTTCTTGCTGGGTGTAACCCTTGGCTACTAAGCAAGCTTTATATATTTCAATGGAACCATCAACCTTGCATTTAACTTTGAGAATCCATTTGTTCCCAAAAGCTTTCGCCCAGTCAGAAGATCAACCAAGTCCCAAACTTGATTAGTCCTCATAGATTTTATTTCTTCATCCATTGCAACTTTTCACTTGATGCAGATGATATAGCTTCTCGATAAGATCGAGGTTCACCATAATCTTGCGTATCAGCCATAAAAGCATTCTCCTCAATCTCAAAGTGACGACGTGAAATATTGCATCTTTGACTTCTTCGTAATTGAAGAACAAGTGACTCTTCATTTGACGGAAGAGTACTTGAAAGTATGTCACTCCCACTATCTATAGGTACCATATGAATAGGTTCTTCAGTATAAACCATCTGATTAGGTGAGCTATTTTCTTCCTCCATCTCATAAAAGTCTTTATACTTACTAACATCACTTTTGCTCGAAAAATCTATTTCTAGAAATTCAGCATCTCGTAACTCAATTTCAATTATAGTCCCATCAGGCTCCTCACTAATGAACACGTAGCCTTTAGAGTGTTCAAAGTACATTATAAAGATACACTTCTTACCACTTGGGCCTAACTACCCATATTTATGAGAAGTGTTATGAACATAAGTTGTCAAACCCCATGGCCCCAAATTGCCTAAATCAGGCTTTCTGTCAGTCCACAATTCATATGGGGTGGACTGTACTGATTTTAAAGGAACTTGGTTAAGTATACGTGTCGAAGTTAACAATGCGTCTCCCCAAAAAGAGATAGGCAAATTAGCTTGCGCCATTATAGACCTACTATGTCAAGGAGTGTTCTATTTCTTCTTTCCACCACACCATTTTGTTGCAGAGTACCAGGAATTGTCAGTTGTCTGATAATTCCTTTTTCCTCACATAGTTTTTTAAACTGATCGAATAGATACTCGCGGCCTCGGTCAGTTCGAAGTGTTTTAACATTTTTCTCCAACTGATTCTCAACCTCAATCAAATAACGTCTAAAACAGTCAAGTGCTTCTGACTTATGAGAGATTAAGAACGTGTGCCCGAAGTCGTCTATTATAGTAAGGAAATAAGAATGACCACGTCTATCCTATAAATTCATTGGACCATATATATTCGAATGAATATCTGCCCTTGTGGTTTTACCAAATAATTTTCTTGTAGACTTACCTGCTAATCAGTGTTCACAAGTAGGCTAGTTAACCTTAGAGAGTGGGCCTAAAAGACTATATTGAGCTAACTTGGTTATCTTGTCTTGTCTAATATGGCCCAATCTAATATGTCATTTAATTGAACTATTATGTTCACTCTCAATAGTAGTAAGATAAGAATATGAATCATCAATATTATAACTAGAATTAATGATATCCAAAATCATTAAACCATTATTAATAAAGCTATATCCACAAACATTAATCTCATGAGAAATAATAACTTGTTCTCTCTCAAAAATCACTAAAAAGCCATGTATTAGACTAACAAGAACAAAAAATAAATTTAGTCAGACATCCGGCGCATAAAGTACATCATGCAGAATTAATATTGAGCATCCTCACATCTCCAGTTTGTAAGTGACAATTCCTAGCACGTCCACACTAGAATTATTCCCCATGTATACTTTTATGTCAACCGGAATGCGGCGATACTCTTTGAACCCAGCTCGATCTCCGACTATGTGGTCCGTTGCTCTGGAATCTATAATCCACAAATGGAGAGATTGAGCAACAAAAGTACTAGAAGTAACATTACACATAGTTTGATTAAAACTAAGAAGTACTTTCTTCGGCTCAGTGCATTCACGAGCAAAGTCCCCCTTTTTGCCACAGTTGTAGCAGACCATCTTAGCCTTGTCATTTTTGCCATCTCTTTTCCTTATTTTCCTCTTGGCTGTATTTGCTGCCTTGTTAGGAGCAGGAACAGGAGCAGAAGTAGGAGCAGCAACTTTATTTCCATTATTCTTTCACTTGGGGTTCCCTTTGCGAGAACTGGACTCAACAACATATGCCTTGGATGGCTTAGCAGCTTCTAAGCGCTCAGCCTCTAGCTCCAAGTGATGCCAAATATCTTCAAAGTTTTTGATATTCGGGTTATAAGTCATATTAACCAGCATATGTTCCCAATTATTTGGGAGTGAGCGAACCACAACTAATATTTACTGCTCATCCAATAAGTCATTACCAGCAGCCTTTAACTCACGAATCATATTTGACATTATTCGAAGGTGCTTTTTCATTGAATGATTAGCTTCCTTCTTATAACCATCTAACCTGATAGTTATGCCGCGCAATATAGTCAGTGAGCTGCCTCCGAATTTGGTCTTAAAAGTTTCCCACATCTCGTAAGCAGTTGAGTACTCTTCGTACTCAAACAAGAACTCATTGGTCATACTGCTCAATAAAGTGATGTGATCAATTCTATCTTTCTTGCACCAATTTTCAAAGACATCAAGCTTCTCAATATTTTTAGCATAATTGTCAGTGGGTTTAGTTTCTTTAGTTATTAAAGTCTTTTCCACTTCCAACTCTTCAAGTACCATACGGACATTACGATGCCAAACATCATAATTATCTCCCATCGAACTTGTTACCCTTATTAAGATCAACAATAATTTGTTTTGAAGCTATCTAAAAATTGAGATAAGTTTATTAGAAAATTTTAAGAGTTCACCACAATATTAACTTATCTTTACCGCATAACAAAAACTTTTTAAAATAATCAAAGTATAAACATGAAAAGGAAACTTTGCTAAGCTTGGGAGTCACAATTTGTGTGTATATTTAATTATTTTATTATAGTTTATTTAGTGCAAATATATACATACAATTTAAGAATTAAACAAAAGTCTTATTTTCTTAAATTCTTCACACTAAGTTCAAGCATATATATATATATGTGTGTGTGTGTGTTTCTAGCATGTATTTAATCCCTAGTATGTTTTTACAAATTTGAAAAAACATTTAAATATTGCAAATATTTTGTAAAGATTAAATAATTACTCATATTATTCCAAATAATATGCAACACCATGCAAAACACATAATATAGCTACCAAAATTTTTAAAAAAATGTAATAACAGTTTATTAACATTTTGTAAATTTTCTGATTTTTTTTGAATAATACACAATTTATACAAATAAATTGTTCATGCATAATTTGACAAGAAAATTAGTTTAGGCCACTTTATTAAAATATTTTCAACACCTTTAGTGGATAAATGAAAAAAATAGGTTTTTGATATCTACAAAAAATTTTGGACAGAAAATCAACTTCCCAATATTTTTTAAATAATTTTTAAAGTAATTTTTAACGACAAAATTAATTTCTGAAAATTCCAAGTATATGAAAAAAAAAATTATATATGAAAAACACAGAAATTAAAAATTTAAATTATTGTAAAAATTTCAAGGCTGTAAAATATCGGGAAGGCGACGCGTGTACAACACGCGCTGGTGCCGCGCGTGGAGAAGGCTGTGAGGCGCGACTGTTCTTTAGTCAGTTGTTGGTGTGGCAGTCACTGATTGGTTTACATGGCGCCAAGTGGCTGCCACATGTCATTGAAGTTTCGCAAAGTGGCTGCCATATGTCGCTATCAGGTTTGACACGTGTCGCTGTCATGTCATCATCGTTAACCTTAGCTAGGTGGCAAATTACAATTTAGTACCTTTTTAAAATGGCCATAACTTACTCATTTTAAGTCCAAAAAATGAGAGCCACATATCCATGGAATCGTATTGAAAAGTTCTACGCAACCATGTTATCAGAATTTTCATATGACGTCTGAGTAAAAATAGTTTTTAAAAAATCAGAACCTTCAAAAACCAATGAGCATGAAATTTTGCATATATATATATATATATATATATATATGTATATATATAAGCTAGAACATACTGATTTTTCATACTAAAAAAATATCTTTAACATGTATTGCCGTTAACATATTATTTAAGCTTTCTTTGAAAGAATAACATAAAACACATGCATGACAACCTTTGAACAACATGTATAACACGAATTTTAGCACTATTAGCTATGATGCCAATGTAATAAAATTAAGCATACTCGCAGTGGATATTAACCGAAAAATTAAACTTTTCGATTACTTTTGTAGCGTATGTCCACAATCACGAACAGATAGAATCACGTGCTCAACGAACAATACTTTCAGCGATAATTTAAACTACAAACAAGTACTAAATATATCTTTCATAATTCGTGAAGCTACAAACTTATAAGTTTCATGAATGACTATTCTAATGGCTTATAGGAAACTCTTTATTTCGCTCCCAAGTTTCTTTATTACTTGATGTATAAAATGATCAGTTATGCACTCCTTTTATACTCAACTCCAAGGAGTGTAACTTCTGTATCTCCTAAGAGTATTATGAGCATTTAACCCCCAAAGGAATTAAGAGCATGCATGTAACTGCTAATCAATTAAAGTTTAACTCTCAATTGATTAAAATGTAACATATGTAACTACATAAAAAGCAACCCATATGTTCATTGTATCTAGACAATGAACCATGTGGTTATACCCATCGGGTCATCAGCTCCATGGGCGATCCGATTTGGGTCCATAAATCAACAAATCCCATAATGTTAATGTATTGATAAACTAAATTTTAGAAAATAATAAAGCTGTAAACATAGTAGGCCTTCAAAAGTCTTCTAATTCACTTATGATATCCAAACTGTACAAATGCATATGCCCTGATGGAACTCCAACACGTAACAATTAACATCCTATTTGCTCCATTTCATTTCATTGAATATCTATATATATATATATATATATATATATATATATATATATATATATATATATATATAATCCCTTTATTTTATAATTATATGATCATTATTAATTTTTTAAAAATTAATTTGAAATATTTTTAAATTTAAAATTGGCATCGATTCATTTACGTTTTTAAAATGATAAATCTTATAATTAGTAATACTTTTTAAATAGTTTATGATATTCATAATTATATTAACTTAAACTAAATGAATTTATCTCAATTTTGAGTTTGAAAAAATTTAAAATTAACTTTTTAAAAATTAATATTGATCTTATAATTTGAAACGAAGAGAGTATTGTTATTTCGATTTTTTCGGTTCATTTTTTTCTATAAATCGTAGGTATTTCAAATGAATTGTTCAATTTTTTTTTTACTTCGATGTTTTTACGATTTAGGTTTTTTTTGATTTGGTTTTTGATTTTTTTGCTCACCCTTGATTTTTGATATTTTCATTTATTTTTCCTGCTAAAAGATATTTTGCTTCCTCTTTTTTAGAAGTTAAAACAATTAACAAATAATTTTTTTGTTATTGATTTTAAAAGGGTAGAAGCGAAAACAAAAAATTAAAAACAAAAACGATTATCAAACAAGTCCTTAGATGTTCTTGTTTTGATTAGCATTTTTGTAAGAGTTTGGACAATTACCCTTTTACATTTTAATAACCTTCATATCTTTATGGTTGTATAAGCAAGTTTAAAAGGAATTTTTATTTGTACGTAAGTAATTTTAGATATTTTCACCACTGATGTGAAAGAATTATTACGAAGATGTCTAATATGCAAGTCCAATTTTACAATTTCACCTACGTCTTATTTCGTGCCATATCTCATGAATTATTGTTATGTGCAACTAATTTATTTTTTTACAATTAACTTTATAAATTGATAAATATTATGTGACACTAAAATAGGGATATGTAAGATGAGACAGTGGTGATAAATAATTATATTGGAACGTGCTATTTCTTAAAATAAAATTACATAAATTAATTATTACATTAGGTATTTTCATGAGTTGAGAAAAAACATCTTATATGTATCACGTTTTCGTTGCACTTAAGGGTGAAATTCTTCAATTACCTCTCTCAATTTTAGGATGGATGTATAAGTGTGTATAAAATTCTTGAGATGACAATTGGGATCAAATCTTAACTGTTTTATTTATAAAATAACTAAGGGTCAAAATTGTTCATTAAAATTATGAAACCCTATGGCTCATTATGCCAAATATTATCAGTAATATTATTTATTGGCCACATAATTACCAAACGATAAATAAATTTATTTAAATTAATGCAATATGTAAACCCAATAATTTTATAAATACTAAAGGTCACATAAGAAAATAAAATATTTTAATATTCTCCCACTTTGCTGAAATACTATTTATATACAAAACATATCATTTACATTCATTAATTTGATCTAGCATTAATTTAATGTCTATATCATGTTCAAATAAAAGCACCAATACAAATTAATACAATCTTTGTGTCACTATTAACACAAGATCCCAATTACTTACATAATTAGAACTTTTTATTAGAACAAGAATTAACATTAAACATAACATGTATGAATAGAGTCTACATAAGTAGTAATATATTAAACTCATTCATATGGTCCAAACATAACTGTTTGCTCACAAGTTCTCAAGTGCGCACAATAAATAAAATAGAAAACCATAAATATAATGTGAAGTTCAAAACAATGAGCTCAGGAACTTTTGACTTACATCAATGTAACTAACTAATTAAGACTACCAGTTATACCCATTCCGACAATATGCTCTAAAAAGAGCTTGGGTGATAAGCCTTTCGTAAGTGGATCCACTAATATATCATGCATAGTAATATACTTAATAACAACGCTTTGATCTTCAACTCTTTCCTTGACAAATAAGTACTTAGTACCAAGGTACAGTTTAGCACCACTCGAACTAGTGCTGTTGAAAAACTAATAACAGAATCATTATCACAAAATACTTTCAATGACCTTTAAATATAATCTGCAACCTTAAGCCCTGGAATAAGATTTCTCAATAATACGGTGTGACAAGCAGCATGATAACAAACTACATATTCTGCCATTATCGTGGAAATAGTAGTTAACTCATGATTATAACTTCTGAACAAAATAAGGCCTCCTGAAAGTATAAAGATGTACCATAATGTAGATTTCTTTTCATCTTTACACTTAGCAAAATCAAAATCAGAATAGCTAACAACTTCAAGGTTATCTATTTTCTTAAATGTAAGCATAAAATTCTTAGTACAATGTAAGTAGCGTAAAATCTTTTTTGTTGCTTTCTAGTGATACAAACCTGGATTTGTCTAGTAACGTCCAAGCATACCAATTACATACGTTATATCTAGACGTGTAAAAACTTAAGCATACATAAGACTCTCAACCGCAGAGCATTGGGAATAAGATTCATTTGATCACGTTCCAACTGATTCTTAGGGTATTGATATGAGCTAAATTTATCACCCTTAACAACAGAGGTGACAGTAAGGGAGCCAATTTTGCATGTTGTATTTGCTAATAACTTTGTCAATATAAGTTCTTTGGGACAATTTTAATATCCTGCGAGACATATCTCGATGAATTTTGACATAAGAGGCTTCACCGAGATCATTCATATCAAAATTTTTAAAAAGAATTTTTTTTATCTCATACAACATGTTTAAATTATTACTTGCAAGTAGTATGTCATCAACATACAAAACAAAAATAACAAATTTATTCCCACTGACTGATGACTGGTTTTTATACCTATTTATTTAATACCTTTGAACTTATGAATTTGTGAGTTCTTTAGCAATTTATTTAGTTTTTATTGTGTTTTAATCTTGTTTAGGTTGTATATATTGCTTATATATATTTTGATGTATTTCACAATAATTGGAATAAGGGCTATGAGTATCAAAGCTTAGGGTTGCCAGATTTTGATTTTCTGTGTGTCATTGACATTGCAGCCACTTCAGGGTTAATTTAGACATTGATCCAGCCATCATCTCTCTTTTCGTCCAACATGAAAGTTGTAGATATACTTCTCAGCTTTCAGAAACATCTTGAATCATCTAAATCGGAGTTCAGACGAGAGAGCTATGCCCAAAATACTGAAGGAGGTCAAACCAGAAAATGGTGGCAGAACTCTAGGCGCCTAACCGCCCAAAAACACAAAGGAATCGGCGCCTAGGCGCCCAAGCACCTAAGCGCCTAGGCGTCCAAATTATAAAGGAGTAGGGAGCCTAGGCGCCCAAGCTCTTAAGCGCCTAGGCGCCCAAATTAGAACAAGAAGAAGCGCCTAGGCGCCTGGTACCACTTTCAGCTACTGATTTCGGTAGAAAAGGAAGAAAAGCGTAGAAACAGATCAGATCTCATTTTCCTTTTCCAGGCTGAGACAGAGTGACGACTCAGGCGAGAGAGAAGATGAAGGTCAGTGGTTTTCCACCATGGAAAACCTCCTATCCTTTATTTCTTGATCCCAAATCATCATATTTTTGAAATCAAAAAATGAAGAAGATAAAGAACAACCATTGAAGCCATTGATGGAAGCCATGGATGCTTGGGTCTAGGAGATTAATGCTTGGATGACAACAAGTTGTATCTTCTTAACTCTTAGTTGTCTTTGTATTTCATTATATTGGATTTATTGTGCATTATGTAATGAATATTGGCTATGCTTCTTACATTGGAATCTAAGTATTGTTATTGAAACCCAAATAGTTATTTGAGTTGATTTTCTCTCTCTTGATTGGCACCATATCGATTGGATTAACATATTTTTTTCTTCATATGTATTGATTGCTTGGTTAATCGGTTAGTTTGGTTGCCTACATGAAATTGACAAATGGATTGTAGTGTGTTGACCTAAATGTGATAACATGTGATTGTGTTATTCTATATAGTTGGGATGCATGATTTGCGTATTGGATAGAAATATACCTGTATGTCATGTGTAACTAATTAAGAACTTGTGCTTCAAATCTTTGTTTAATGTTAATTCTCATAGAAATATAGTGGATTATTTAGACTTGGGGATGCTTGTATTGCTATCGACAGAGGCGTATAAGTACTGTAGTGTTCTTGGTTGACCATTCGTGGGTTACGGCCATGTGAATAGGTTGTCATGTTTGTGCTAATTGTTAATTGTTTAGCTTTGCAATCACTTTGGTAACTTGTATGAAATCGGAAGATGGACTATGATTTTGGGCCTGAATATGATAACATGTGTTGTGTATTTGTTCTTAGGAGCGTTTGCATAATTTGTGTGTAGGATAGACATATACCTGCATGCCGCGTGTAACCAATGTGAGAATCTATACTTAAAAACCCTGCTTGTGTTAGTTCTCATAGAAATATAGTGAATTATCTTGCTTGTGTTGTTCTTATCTGAATTCTGTCGAATGGGATAGGTTTAGATGAGATATGTTTATATGTCCTTCAAAAGAGGCGTATAGATACTTTTGTATTCTCGGTTAGCCATTCGTCGTGACCGTAAGATTGAGAGGAGAGTTAGGAGATGAAAATAACATATTGGGAGAAATTACAGACTTAGATTCACCTATCTTTGAATGCTTTTTAGTTTAATTGTTAATTTGTGTTATGTCCTTTTACATTCCACTTCTTCCATTCAATTAAACGTTTGAACTAAGATTGACTTAGATGCAATTGGTGTTTGGAACTCGTTAGAACTAATTCCTCGTGGGATCGACTTTTTCTTATCACTTTATTACTTGTTGACCGTGTATGCTTGCACGCTATTCATTCAAATGAATTCGAGATCGGAATCTATCTAGTAAAATAAAAGAGTTCCGATTTTGACCAGCAAGTTTTTGGCGCCATTGCTGGGGAATTAGTTTCTGATTGTTTTTCGCTATTGATTTCATTCGACTTGGTCTTTGTTTAAACTTGCATTCCTGTTTTTACTTTTCACTTGTACTTTTGATTGTTTTCGCAACATTCTCAAAGTTCGGAATAAAAAAATAAGAAGTTGGGCTAAAGACTATAAAACAAGCGCTAACTGGGAGGCAACCCAGGTTATCTAATGTTTTGTTTAGTTTTGTTTTTCAATTTCAGGTCATATTCTTGCGATTCGCAAGAGCTGGTCGCGGAAGGCGACAGTTGACAAAATTGGCCCAATTTTTCAAGGAAGTCCCTTTTTTTTACTTCTTTCATTGCTTATAGAGAGGACGTTGTCAATTCCGAGTTTGGGGGTCTTTTGCGTTTTGTTTTGATATGATTTGTGTATTTTTGTTTAGTTTGTTTTGTTTTAAGATTTTGTATTTAGTTTTATTATTTTTTGCTTTTAATTGTATTTAAGTTTTGAATTTTGTGGGTATATTCTCTGCAAACCCTCACAAGACAAAACTCGTCCTCTTGGGCAATCTTGGGGTTTAACGGCTTGTTGCACGTGCTAAGTGCAACCGTGTTTCATACGAAAATGGAGTTTTTAGTGTTATTTTTGTTTTGTTTTCGTCGGTTTATGTTTTTATTTTTGTTTTGTGTTCGTTTGTTTTTGTTTGGTTTTGTTTTCGTGCAGTTTTGTTTTTGAGTCGTTGTAGTATATGTTTGAGTCTCTTAAGCCTTGCTTGGATGTGATTTGAACTTTAATCGAGTATCGGGCTATTGATTATTCTTATTATAACTCGTAGAAAATATATTAATGTTGCGTAGTCTGTGTGCTTGATTTGTCGTTGGTTTTTACATTTCTTGTGATCCTTTCCGCTTTTGAGCACTTATCCATTTGTTCAAGCCTATTAGTTGCTTAATGATGGTTTATATGACTACATGCTTATCGAGGCGAGCTTTTACTTTAGAACCTGTTCATGCATCATTCACAGCTAGTTTTTCCATTTTTAATTTGTTTATTTGGCAATAATGTGAGATGACGCGTAAAACGCACTCACATGTGTATATACTACGAAAAAAATAAAATAAATAAAAAGAAAAGAAAAAGAGAAAGAAAAAAAAAGAAAAAGAAAAAGAAAAAGAAAAATATATATATATATAAATAAAATATAATAAGTTGCTTGACTAGTCGAATTTTGTGGCCTTTGTTGCTCTAATTAATAGGCTCTTAGGGGTGTCTTTACACCTAATGTTCTAAAGCCAACTGGTTTGGGAGTCATTAGCCAAACGCTCGTTACACGAGTAACTCTGTATAGCCTAATAGAAGGAGACATTGCATAAGTCAAGTTTTTAATTTGAATTTTGCTGGGACTAGTGTAGAGTGATGTATTATGCATGTGTTCAAAGTTTTTGCTTTCTTTAATAAGGTAATTTATTTACATAACCTATCTGAGCTTTAATTAGTTTGTTACGAATGGTGCACACACACACGTGGATCATGAGTAATGTAGGATTAACATATAGGTTGAAATTCTAGACTTTGTGATATTTTGAAATCTTCTTGTAGTTATAATTTGAATAATCTTTGTGGCCTTTTTGTTTTTCATATCAATTCATTGCTCAAGTTCGTGGTTTTAGTTTTTCTTTATATAGTTTGTCTTTGTTTTGCTTGAGGACAAGCAAAGATTTAAGTTTGAGGGTATTTGATTACTGGTTTTTATACCTATTTATTTAATACCTTTGAACTTATGAATTTGTGAGTTCTTTAGCAATTTATTTAGTTTTTATTGTGTTTTAATCTTGTTTAGGTTGTATATATTGCTTATATATATTTTGATGTATTTCACAATAATTGGAATAGGGGCTATGAGTATCAAAGCTTAGGGTTGCCAGATTTTGATTTTCTGTGTGTCATTGACATTGCAGCCACTTCAGTGTTAATTTAGACATTGATCCAGCCATCATCTCTCTTTTCGTCCAACATGAAAGTTGTAGATATACTTCTCAGCTTTCCGAAACATCTTGAATCATCTAAATCGGAGTTCGGACGAGAGAGCTATGCCCAAAATACTGAAGGAGGTCAAACCAGAAAATGGTGGCAGAACTCTAGGAGCCTAAGCGCCCAAAAACACAAAGGAACCGGCGCCTAGGCGCCCAAGCACCTAAGCGCCTAGGCGTCCAAATTATAAAGGAGTAGGGAGCCTAGGCGCCCAAGCTCTTAAGCGCCTAGGCGCCCAAAATTGAACAAGAAGAAGCGCCTAGGCGCCTGGTACCACTTTCAGCTACTGATTTCGGTAGAAAAGGAAGAAAAGCGTAGAAACAGATCAGATCTCATTTTCCTTTTCCAGGCTGAGACAGAGTGATGAACCAGGCGAGAGAGAAGATGAAGGTCAGTGGTTTTCCACCATGGAAAACCCCCTATCCTTTACTTCTTGATCCCAAATCATCATATTTTTGGAATCAAACAATGAAGAAGATGAAGAGCAACCATTGAAGCCATTGATGGAAGCCATGGATGCTTGGGTCTAGGAGATTAATGCTTGGATGATAACAAGTTGTATCTTCTTAACTCTTAGTTGTCTTTGTATTTCATTATATTGGATTTATTGTGCATTATGTAATGAATATTGGCTATGCTTCTTACATTGGAATCTAAGTATTGTTATTGAAACCCAAATAGTTATTTGAGTTGATTTTCTCTCTCTTGATTGGCACCATATCGATTGGATTAGCATATTTTGTTCTTCATGTGTATTGATTGCTTGGTTAATCGGTTAGTTTGGTTGCCTACATGAAATTGACAAATGGATTGTAGTGTGTTGACCTAAATGTGATAACATGTGATTGTGTTATTCTATATAGTTGGGATGCATGATTTGCGTATTGGATAGAAATATACCTGTATGCCATGTGTAACCAATTAAGAACTTGTGCTTCAAACCCTTATTTAATGTTAATTCTCATAGAAATATAGTGGATTATTTAGACTTGGGGATGCTTGTATTGCTATCGACAGAGGCGTATAAGTACTGTAGTGTTCTTGGTTGACCATTCGTGGGTTACGACCATGTGAATGGGTTGTCATGTTTGTGCTAATTGTTAATTGTTTAGCTTTGCAATCACTTTGGTAACTTGTATGAAATCGGAAGATGGACTATGATTATGAGCCTGAATATGATAACATGTGTTGTGTATTTGTTCTTAGGAGCGTTTGTATAATTTGTGTGTGGGATAGACATATACCTGCATGCCGCGTGTAACCAATGTGAGAATCTATACTTAAAAACCCTGCTTGTGTTAATTCTCATAGAAATATAGTGAATTATCTTGCCTGGGTTGTTCTTGTCTGAATTCTGTCGAATGAGATAGGTTTAGATGAGATATGTTTGTATGTCCTTCAAAAGAGGCGTATAGATACTTTTGTATTCTCGGTTAGCCATTCGTCGTGACTGTAAGATTGAGAGGAGAGTTAAGAGATGAAAATAACATATTGGGAGAAATTACAGACTTAAATTCACCTATCTTTGAATGCTTTTTAGTTTAATTGTTAATTTGTGTTATGTCCTTTTACATTCCACTTCTTCCATTCAATTAAACGTTTGAACTAAGATTGACTTAGATGCAATAGGGGTGAGGAAGCAGAGTCAAGGCATTGGTTGTTACCTAATCAGCACCAGATGGAAGAAAGATTTCTGGCTCTTATCTTAGCTTAGCAGAATAGTATTAATATGTGAATATGTAATAATGTCAGTGTGTTTGGTAGTCTATTAGTAGTATTATTAGCCTTGTATCATTCCCACGAAAAAAAATTAATACTACTTTAGTCTGTAATCACTCTCCTCTTGACTATTAACTAGATCTGTTCTGTATGCTCAATGAATTTATATAATTAATATTTGAAATTGGTTATTCGATATTGGTTGACTTTTAAGTTTAATGTATGTAGTTTTAAATAAACATGTCTATATTATAGCTACCTGCCAAATAAAAAAAAAAAGAAATAGAAAGGCCTATACCAACAGTATTGTGGTGGCCATAGGGTAATAAACAATAGGTGTTATTATCTCTATGACGACAGTAGTACTGTCGCTATAGTGTTATAAATACTAGATGTTATTATCTCTATGCCGACGGTAGAGCCCATCGTTATAGTATTTTTTACCGACGGTAGGGGTCCGTCGGTGTTAGTAATAAGACCATCGCCATTTGGACTCTGAAGTTTAGCGACAAAAACTATATGGCAACGGTAGCCCCGTCGGCATAAGGGTATCATAACTTCAGCATAAGTCTATGGCCGCTGCACTATCGGCTACGGTGGGGTGCCGTCGGCATAGCATATGTCGATGATTTTTGGTTCTATGCCGACGGGACCATACCGTCGTCGTAGTCCTATTTTCTTGTAGTGTATCATTCAAACAATTAATATAGATTATCAAGAATATATCTTATATAAAAAGAAATAAATATTAATAACTTAATTTAATCATTAATTGTAAATAAAGTTCAACATTCCTTTAGAAATGAATAAGAAAACTAGCCAAACATAATAAAAAAAATATACAAGAGAATTGAGAGAGATAGGAATAGGAAAGACTTGAGATAGAGCTCCTAAATATGTCTAATGTCTCTAATAATCTGCTAATCTAATATAATGTGCTGAAAACATGAGTCTCAAAATATAATTATAGGAGTACAATAATAATCCTAAGCTAATGTGAAATTAAAATTCAATTTGGAATCAAATTAAAGCAAGAAATCGTGAATAATCCTGTTATGCGCAATTAATGTGTAAGCCAAACAGCTCCTTCCCTCACTTTGACCGAGTCAAATCTCGCTACCGTGCATGGCGCGTGTCCTACTAGTTCAATCAATCCATAAAACAACGTTGCTGTTCTCTTGACCTAATATTCCTTCCGCGCATGCTGTTCATCACTGCTGATCGCCTACCGCGCACATGGCATGCCACCCCTTCAAGCCATAATTACAGAAATGCCATCCTCTCTTCTTTAGTTACCATTTTTCCATTTGAGCTTTGATTTCTTTATTTTACCTACAAAATAAAATTAAAAATAATACAAAAATAATATAAAATTACTAAAAATAATAAAAATGTATAAAATTAAATAAATTATCTAAAACACTAAAAATACTTAAAAACTCACAATTAATTAAGCCTAAACATACCTAATAAATAGATATAAAATCTATTTATCATTACTCATCACCTCATGAAACTTAAGATATCATTGTCGAGAAGTCTGTTTTAACCCATAGATGGGCTTCTTTAGTCTACATACCATATGTTCCTTGCCTTTAACCAGAAAACCTTCTGGTTGTGTCATATAGACATTCCCATGCAAGTTATCATTAAAGAATGCAGTTCTAACATCCATATGATGTAACTTCAAATCATAATGAGCTACTAGAACCATGACTATTCTAAATTAATCTTTCTTGGATACTAGAGAGAAAGTTTCATTATAATCCACACATTTGTTTTGAGTGAAACCCTTAGCAATTAATCGAGCTTTATACCTTTCAATGTTCCCTTTAGGATCTAATTTGGTCCTATTGACCCACTCGCAACCAACATGTTTAACACCTTTTGATAACTCTTTAAGATCTCAAACGTTATTAAGTTCTATTGATTTCAACTCATCATTCATGGTTTTAAGTTATTGAGTTCACTGATCACTCGTAATGGCTTCTTTATAGGAGAAAGGATGTAATGTTCCACACTTTTGAGAATCCTGTAATACAGCTTTATATGAATAAATAAAGAATAAATTACATCTTGAATGGGCTATGAAATTATCCTATGTGTTTATTTTTGTGTTTCGTTACAAGAATCCAACGTAAACAATTATTATGAGAATAAAAGTTAATTGCAAAAAGAACTGAAAATAAGTTAAAACCTAAACCCTAAGAAATAAACTTTAGAAAATAACCTAGGCTTCGGAGAGAAACGTGTATGTCATAATGATATTCTGTTTCAAGATCTACCAGTAATATGATATGAAAACACTTATTATCCAATAAAAGTTTTTTTTGCAGAAAATGCGAGAATTACTATTCATACATAAATGCTTTTCATTTTTTAAACGCTTTGTTTGAAGGTATAGTATTTGTATGGAACACAGATACGTAATAATCAATAAAAAAAATTCTCGAAAAACATGCACGGAAATATGACGAAACAAGGATAAGATAAAAATAAATATTTATTTTTAAAATTTTTGATGGTCTAACTTTTTTTTAGAAATGGTCGTCAAAAATACTATTCATCGAAAAGCGTGCCAAGTTTTTAAAAATTTTTACTTCACAGAATAGTGTTTATACGGAATAAAACTCAGTAATGTTAGAATTTTAATCAAAATGGACTAATCAGAGCCAAGCTAGACAAAATCAAGTTGGAGTAACCAAATTAGGGAAAACTAGCACAATTATAAAAATTAAAAATCAGAATGGACTAATCAAAACCAAGGAAAGCTAACTGGTAATCCATGTGAAATTTTCTAGACCAATCACACGAGAGCATGATATAGGCGTGATGTTTGGAGGGATTATTCCAAGAATATGCAATGGTGCAAAGCATAATAAGCCGGGTGCAAAGTGTAATAAGCCAGGTAAAAATGCAATTAATGAAACTTCTAAAATCCTATAAATAAGGAGCTCCCCTTTTCATTTTTTCTCACTAGTTCACAAGCCTTTCAAGAGAAAAAAAAAATACTCTATACATATATTCCGAGAGTTATAGTGAGAAAAAAAAATCATATTTCAAGTATTAAAGTTTTGTGTGATTTTAGTTAAAGAACGCACTTCAAGAGGTGTACTTTAGTAGTTATTTTGTTCAAATTTCTTCTTATATTTAGTATAAATATATTTTTACAAACAATTATATTGACCAAATTATTTTAGATATATAGTAAAAAAAGTCCTATTTACAAGTAGTTATAATGCCCAACTTATTTTTAATATAACGAGGAAAATACTCATTTTAAAAGCAATTACTATGTTCAATTTTCTTCAAGTATTTAGTAATAATATTTATTTTATAAGCAGTTATAATGCTTAAATTATTTCAAATATAATAGATGAATATTCATTTTATAAGCAGTTATAATACTCATTTTTTTTTTCATATATAGTATAAGGAATCAATTTTTGCAAGCAGCCATAATGATAATTTTGTTTCCATATATTATATAAGAAATAACTTTTACAAGCTGTTATAATGCTCAATTTATTTCAAATATAGTGGAAGAAGTCTTATTTATAAGCGGTTATAATGCCTGAAATAAAACTGAAAGATTTGTTCTTATAAAAATGAACTAGTTTATAAAGACTTATAAATTATGTAGAATTTACGAAGAACACTTAATATCTATTTAAAGAAAATATACAAGGCAAATCTTCTACTCTAACTCGATGTTTACATGTTCTTTATGTGATTTATGCACTTTGTGGGACAACGTGTTAATTTTTTTTGACATAAAAGTTATTGCTATTTATTTCGACATAACTTGTAAAATGAACACTTATTTGGGAAGTATTGAATTGCTATAATTCTTTTGTCAAACCAAGTTGTCTCGGCATAACTTGCAAAATGAACATTTATTCGGGAAGTATTGAATTGCTATAATTCTTTAGTCAAACCAAGTTGTCTTAGTGCGACCTTTGTATATGAAATAATTTGAGTTGAACAAAACTGTAGTCACTGTTCATGATTAGTTCAGTATAGTGTACGTTATGCATAACATAGGATGCCGTTAGGTTAGTTCCCTATTGATATCCATTGATAGTCTCGGAGTTGAAAGACAGACGAACAATAGTTATTGGTTTAATTACCACTCAGTTTTGTTATGTTAAAACAATTGTAACATCTTTTGTTGAGCTATGAACTTTTTAAATTTTCTATCGGTGTGAGTTCACTTATATGCTATGTGCTTAGACTTGTTGAGCTTTTGTATGCTAACCCTTGCGAATAAAACTTATTTGCAAACCAAGAGCTCCGACTCTATGAAGAAAAGAAAGAAGAAATGCGTAGATTACTTTATATGCTTTATTAAATTGACTGTCTTTTGTTTTAAAGTCATGATGACTTATGTAATATGAACAAATAAACCATGTAACTGAATCTTATATTAATATATCAAGTTTCATCACATATTCTTGTCATGTCTTTACTTTGATTAAACTTATAATTGTTAAACATTAACATAGTATTGATAATGAACTATACATCTGAATGAGGTTATTAATTACCATTATGAGTGTTGTAAGACCAGAGATTTAGCACCAATGAAGAAACCAAATTCATCGCAAGTTTAAAGTGAAATATAAGGCAAAATCTAATTTGGAGGAGATAATTTAGGTAATTTTTCTAAGATTATGAAATTGAAAAATTATGTGGTGAGTTGAGATGGAGCGTAAAACGCACTCACTCATAAACACATGAAAAGTGAGAAGGAGCATAAAATGCATTCGCTGGTGAGATGAAGCATAAAATGCACTCACCGAGGAAAGAGAGAAAGAATGGGATGGAACATAAAATGTACTCATTTAAAAGAGAATTTTTTTTGAAAGAATTAGTATTCATAATCCCAGTGTATTTAATTATTTCAAAGCCTTTTGGTCTTCAAGTTTATATTTGTCTGTATTAACAGAGAGTGATGTGAAAAGTAAATATATAGAATTTTGTTGTAAATCTTCTATGAGGTAATTAATAACCTAAACTTATCTGAGTTTTAATTAGTTTGATACATTTGGATTCACACACATGAAGGGTCTTGAATAAAGTAAGATTAATAATTGTGTAAATATTTTATACTTTGCATGATTTTAAAATTTTCTTCGAGTTATTATCTTTGAAATCTTTGAGGTTAATTTTGAAATTCGTATTGATTTGTTGCTCAGGTTAATTGGTTTAATTATTAGAGTCTTACTTTTATAGTTTTTATTATTTTTTTTGCACGAGGACGAGCAAAAGGTAAGTGTCGAGAAATTTAATAGGAATGTATTTTATTATATTTTTAACACTTAATTATTAGTTTTTATAATTATTTTATGTCTAATTATATTATTTAATTTAATTTTATGAGTTCTTAAGTGTGTTATATTAGTTTTAAATGTTTTATGTTAACTTTATGTGTTTTGGTATTGTTTTGTAGGAATTGGAATAAGGGTATTGTGGATTGAAACTTAGAATGACTATATTTGGATTTTCAGCTGATCAATTACCTAGTAGTCACTTCAAGCCTAATTTTTATCTTTATGAAATTATAATTTACAAAATCCTAAAACATGAAAGTTTTAGATATATTTCTCAGCTTTCCGGAACAGCTTGAATTGCCTCAATCGGAGTTCGTATGAAGACGTTATGGCTGTTTTCCCGAAGGACGTCAGCGCTGAAAATGGGCCAGTATCGGTAGTGTTGGAAATGGCTTGTGACCAGTGCTGGAAGCGTAGGTTGGCAGACTGTTGCGCGTCGACAGCGCTAGAATGAGCACCGACAACGCTTTGGGTCGGGCCAGACTTAATTTTGGCATGTTTCAGACTTATTTTTGATGCGTTTTTTTTTTATATTTTTGACTCCAAATTGGATTGAGTTTTCTTCTAATGCTAGAAATTTGTTATGTAACCTATAAATACATGCTAACACACATCTTTTAGAGGAGTATAACATAGTTTTATCATAGAGTAACATACGAGAGAAAAGAAATCAAGATTTGTATGCAAGATTGAGAGCATGTCAGGCTAAGTTTTCAATTCAATTCCAGGAAATTTCAAACCCAATTATAATTAATGGTTAAATCAATTCAATAATATTATTTATTTTTCCTTATATGAAATTATTCTTGATACTCTGTTCTAATTACTTTTTGATATTAAATTTGGTTGGTTTGAGTATAGCTCATTAGATCGATCAAATTATTATCAGTTGCTAAATTTATGAATTATATTGCGTGTAATTGATATTGTTCCTAATTGTTAGTATTAAATAGTGATAAATGATTGTGGTCAGGCTTTTGTTTATTTCTATGGTTATCATGATGTAAGTTAAATAGTTCGAGCTCATGAGATTGTTGTTATAATAATCTAATTTTCTTGTGATTAATGCTTCAATTATATTAAATTTAGAGAGCTTGTTATAGGTTGTATAATGGATAGAATCTAATGAAGAGCTTGTTTTGTTAGATTAAAATTAAGAAAAATTTCAGGTAACAGAGCTTATTGTTGCCTAGGGTTATTAGTTTCATGGAAAGATGTAAATATATTCTAATTGGTTGATCTATTAATTGTAAGTGTGAGATTGAACTAAAGAACTGAGGTTTTAAATTTATTGGTTAATCTTATTAATTTACTTTTGTTTATTTAGTTAATTATAATGAATTCAAAACCCACAATTTTAGATTACATTACATTGCATAAAATTAAATTAATCATTTTCTGTGGGATCGACTCTTCCTTACATTACTACATAAATATTTTTCAAAGTAAGATTTTATTTTTGGGTGCCTACTACAACACACTATATAGCTCCATCCATTAAAGATCCTAACAAAGTTACTATCAAGCAAATAGCAGAATAGATTGATAGTGAGAAAAAGCTGATGATACTTAAATAAAAGGACTAAGAACATCCTGTTCATGGCTCTAAAAGATGAGTTATTCGAGAATGTGGTGAAATGTAGGACTGCTAAAGAGATGTGGAAAGCTCTCCTTGTGATGCTTAAAGGAACTGAAGAAGTCAGAGAAAACAAATAATTTATACTCACTCAACCTATGAGAGATTTAAAGTCTTTCTTAACTCTTAAAGAGCTTTTGAAAAGATATATCCAAAGATGGATGTCAACATCAAGTTTATGATAGCCTTGCCCAGCAAATGAGATACAAAGACTACTACCAATAGGTAATAGAATAATCTTCATGAAATGACCTTACAACAGCTGTGTGGAAACTTGCTCACCTCTGAGCTTGAACTAAATCAAAAGGCTGAAACAATATATGCAATACAAGCAAGAAAGAAAGATAATGATGTTGCTCTCAAAGCTGCAGAAAGCCTTTCCAAGGCCCTTATGGAGGGATAAAGTGAATCAGAAGATAAAGATGGAGATACTACTCTCCTTGCCAAAAGACTGAGAAAGTTTATGAAAAAAGTAGGAGTAGTACCAATAAACGTTTCAACAACTACAATAACAATAAGAATGATTATGCTATAGACTTATGCTACAATTATAAAAAGTGAGGGCATTTAATTACTGATTATATCAAGCCTATCAGAGAGAAGCTGAAGAAAGATAGAAAGAAAATGTATGTCAAGAAGGATAAGAAGGCATACTCAAAGAAATTATATAAGAAGTACAGAGAACTAGTTGTTGAGGGTTCTTGGAGTGCAATAGAAAATGACTCAGACTCTGAGTCTAGTAAAGACGAAGTAGCTCACAAAGCCAACCTCTGCTTTTTGGCCAATGAAGCAGCCACTAATACTCAAAAAATATATATCAGTGAGGTATTTGACTTTTTTGTTATTGCTAATTTGACTCACACACCTACCTTGGCTTTACCAAGAATTGAACCCTTAACCTTATGGATACCATGAGTTGGGTAATACCACTCGGGCCAATGGCCTTCGGTAGTGAGTTATTAACTTTAATTCTCCTAATAATAATATGCATGACTTAAGAACTGCTTTATGTGATATAACAACTTATCTACATAAATACGTGAAGTGGTTCAGGGTACTCTCAAGGGATCAATATCTACTTCAACCAGATAAAAAAAAGAGTACAATTTGAGTTAAAAAACCTTAAGAAAATGCTTCTTCTTTATCAAAGCTTGAAGCTAATAATAACACCTTAAGATCTACCATTGAGCAGTCAGCACTGAGAGAGCCTACTTTAATCTCCAAGATTGAGGAGCTAAAGAAAATAATCTTAAAATGGAATGTAGTATCCCAAATATTTTAAATATGATATGACAAGATTTAATGAAGGTTGTCAATTCAAAACCTAGAGAAAGATTGCTCGACTAATAAATTGAGATATCAGAAAGATAAAATACGACTCGAAATTACGATCGTATACGATTAAGACGTTAATTTTTTTTAAACCTAAACAATGTTTTGTGGTTAGTAAAGCTTGAATTAAGCTTTTAAATGCGTTATGTGATTATACTATGTGTTAGATTTTGTGTTTTAGTTCACGTAGTTAACCTTAATACTTAATAAAATTAAGAAGTGAATTTAAGGCAACAACCTAAATTAGAAAAAGAGTTAAAACCTAAACCCTAGGGTCTAAACCCTAAGAAATAACCTAGGTTCTTGAGAGAAATGTATACGTCAAATTGACATTCCATTTCAAGATTATCCTACCCACACTTTGAAAAAATGTAATAGTCAATAAAAGTTTTTTCTTGAAAAATATGTAAAAATACTATTCATAAAGAAATATTTTTTATTTGTTTGACTGCTTTTTTTATCTGTAGGACTTCTTATATTTCATAACATCGTGTTAATATGAGGTTTAAATGTCAGGGAACCAATAAAATTTTTAGGAAAAAAAGATGAAAACAACACAATTTACGAGAAAATATTTATCGTCTTTTTGACTGTTCTTTTTCACGTTTTGACTTTTTACATTTCACGATATAGTATTTATACGGAGAATAGATACTAGGGAACCACTGATATTTTTTCAAAAATAAAACGTAAAATACTCTTCAAACGGAAACACTTTCTATTTTAAACGTTCCGCTGATGGATATAGTGTTTGTATGAAACACCGATACAGAATAATCAATAAAAGATTTTCTCGAAAAATATGTTGGGAATAAGATGAAATAGGAAAAAGATGAAAAATATTATTTTTCGACTTTTGGTCGTCTAACCATTTTCTAAAAAATGGTCGCTAACAACACTATTCACCAAAAAATGTGCCAAGTCTTTTGGACTTTTCACATCACAAAATAGTATTTATAGTGAACAAAACTCAGTAATGTCAGACTTTTAATTAGTAAGGGTAAATTAAATCGGAAGACTTACGAATGAACTAAGTTGAAGGTAATTAGTTGAAATCAAACTGGATTATGTGTAACTAAGTTAGTGTAACCAAACTAGGGAAAACTAGCATGACTACACTAACTAGGGAAAAACTAGCACGATTTGTTTAGAACAAAATCCAAGTGAAAATGAATCGACCAATCTGAAGAAGGGTGATGCAATGATGATGTTAGCCTTAAAAGAATATTCTAAGAATATGCTAGGGTGCAAAGTGTAATAAGCCGGGGTAAAAAATACAATTAATAAAACTTAATTTTTTTATAAATAGGAAGTTAACCTCTTTATTTTTCTCATCATTTTCAAGAGCAAATTCAAGAGTAGAAATACTTTCTATATATATTCTACATAGTTATAATTCAAGAAAATTGCAAATAAATAGTTAAAGCTTACAATTTCAAAAGGTAAAATCTCTAGTCGTTATAATGTTTGATTTTCTTTCACCTTTAGTTTAAAAAGCTCAAGAACGCGAGTCGTAGCCATGTACGATTGTCATTCTCATGTGTTCTTGAGCATTTCTTCATTTTGTAGTAGTTATAATATCAGGTTTTGTTTCATAGTTTAAAAGCTCAAGGACGTACGTCGTAGCCATGTACGATTATTTTTCTCCGTGTTTTTCGTGTGTTCTTAAGCAGTAATTATAAATTGTTATAATCAAGGAAACAAATTGTTATAATGACCAAATTTTGTCAAATATAAAGTGTCATAATCACATATGTAAGCAGTTATAATGCTCAAATTATTTCAAGTATGAAATTTAAAAGCTCAAGAACATAAGTCGTTACCATGTACGATTTTTCTTTATTCGTGTGTTCTTGAGCAAAAGTCATAGTTTCTTACATAACTAGATTTATGGTTTTGTAACTTAGTGTTATAGAGTTGTGAAATTCATGCTTGTGCCATCATGTTTTAGCAAGCTAAACCAAGAACAAGGAAACTTAGTTCTTCGTGTTCTTCGATTCGTTATTCGCGTTTTTTAGTAGAAATCATAAATCATACATTAGTAAGTTTATGATTTTGTTAATTTTATATTATGAATTGTTATTGAGTCTTATAACATGATATCTTAAGTAATTAAAGCTAGTAGTACCATGTTTCACATGGTTAACCCTAAAGATTTTGATTAAAGTAAGTATACTGACTTTTTAAGCAAATTTCTGAAAACTTAAAGTCAGAATATGCCTTAGAAATATAAAACAACGTTGTATATAATGAATTTATACTTAAGTATCACTCAAAAATATTTTCGTATGAGAAAGTTATGGCAGTTACCGTAAAAAATTTCGTAGCTAAAAAATTAATGGGGCATTCGAATTTTGAGACTTAAAAATGAGTTTTTGAGTTAGTCAACTTTCCAATTAATTACACACCTATGGAAATAGTCTAGTTTAGTTATTTTAAGACTTATTCAAAAGGAAGATTTGATAAACTAATATTCAGGTACACGTAACCCTTTGTGTAGGCTTTTAAACGCTTTATCGGGAAACCCTAATTTAATTTCAAGGCAAGTCTTATAAACCTTGTTCAAATTATTATGTACAAGTATTCTATCTCTTATTTGTTATGGGATAGATGTTATGTGAAGCCTTCAACTAATGTTTGCAAGTCTTCTAATTGTTACGTATTATGTTTATAAGTTATGAACACGATTCATACGCTTTGTGTGACAATGTGGTATAAGTTGTGGAGATGTGAATTAACATGATTATTAATTGAGATGTATAATACATCAAAAGTATGTTAAAGTTTATATGAAGGTATAAATTTTGTATGTGTTATTTATTAGACTTGTTGAGTCGTTGTGCTCATTCTTGCGAATAAATTTTTATTTGAAGTTAAAGAAGAATGATAAGAAGATCATAAACGTAAAAAAGAAGCGTAGACTAGGTTTCATATTTTATTACTTATATTTGTATAAAGTCATAATGACTGTTGTAATACAAACAAGCAAATCATGTAACCGAATGTTATATGAATGATATTATTTATTATCAAAAGAATATTGTTATGTCTTTACTTTGATATAACCTAGAATTATTAAAAATTTATTAATCTGAATGAGGGAATTGGTAATATGGACTGATCATGTTATGCCAATATTCTGAACTTCAGATAGATAGTAAAATATTAATACAATATTGATAATGAACTCTTTATCAGAATAAGGATTGTAAATAATATTTGTGAGTACTATAAGCATCTGAGACATGACTAATCGATGTGAAATGATTAAATTCATCGTTAGGTTTCTCGAACCCAAGTACAAGCTTGTTATTACTATTCTGAATGCAAGATAAATAAGAATATTGATATGAAGAGATATCATTATAACGAAATGTGTTTCGAGTGAGGATTTTAACTAGTAGGTATGTTCTGTACGGAAAGAGAGTTTTGCACCGAAAAAAGATACAAACATTTATCATGGATGAAGATACAAACATTCATCGCAAGTTTCTCTGTTCCCAAGAACCGTCCTAATGATTTAGTACAGTGAATTTTGGATATGTAAAGTTATAAAATATTTAAATCTTAAGGTTAAAATTGGACCGCTATATATTGTGTTATCCATTTATACGGATGAACTACAAGTTGATACTTGTATAAATAATGAGACATAGATCAAGTTAAGATCCAGGGACTAAGTAAGAGAAAATTTTAATGTATAGTCTAAAATAGACTAATTCAACTAATATGATTATGAGATCATTAGTTAAGTTGATAAATATGTGGAGTTTAACGCACAAGGTCCGCTGTAGCGAGTGCGGAAATTTTGGAGGCGTTAAATGGAATATGTCTTCGTCTTCCATGGACTCCCTGATCACGAGTCAGAGATCGAGCTATGATAAATCAGGTTTGGGATTTAAGGAATCGCATTTAAGTCAGAGTGTGGGCACAAACATTGAGACTAATAACAATATTATTTCTACTTCCTATAGAATTATTATGTTTATGAAATCAACACAAGTCGTAGAGCCAATTATTAAAGGTCCACTCTTTTTACTGATCTTATTGTTCCAACAAAGAATAAATCTCATTCTGGTCTTAGTTTTAAGAAATCACAGAATAAGGCTAACACTACGACCAACCTGGTAAAAATTGTAAAGTTACCTTTCACTCTATGAACTCCCAAAATCATAAAGTAGTGTGGTAGTAGAAAAAGTATAAGCCAAGAAGAAAGGTTAAGAGTTTAATTATCCTACACATGTCTCGGAAGAGAATGTTTTGAGTCACACAAGCATCCAATATATAAAAATGTTATAGTTGTCATAGTTCTGGACATATTGCTGTTATATGTAGTTATAATGCTTACTATGTGATTAATAGACCCAAAATAAGAAAGATTTGGGTCCAAAGAAAATAATCCAATTCGGACCCAAGCAAGTATGGATACCAAAATGAAGCATGCTTTTTAAATGTAGGAAATGAGCTCTATTGACTGAACGTGGTTTCTAAATAGTGGATGGTTAAGGAACATGATAGTATAGAAATGGATAGTCCAGTTGTAATCTTTAGAAATAACAACTCTGGTGAGACCAGAGGATATGGAAGAATAGGAAATGATGTTGTGTCATTCAAGAAAGTTGCTTATGTTAAAAGATTATAGCACAACCTGTTAAATATCAGCCAGCTGTGTGACAAGGGACATCAAGTAGTCTTCCTCAACAACGAATGCGAAGTCAGAGATCTGGAAATAAATTCTATAAAGATGACTGGGACAAGAGATGGTAATATTTATGTGGTGGAACTAGCAAAGCTGAGCTCAACTGCAACAACTTGCTTCTTTGCCAAAGCTTCAGAAGATGTAAGCTAGTTATGGCACAAAAGGCTCTCCCACCACAACTTTAAGAATATGTCAAAGTTAGTTACCAAGGATTTAGTCTCTAGACTGTTCAAGCTAACCAACATAAAAAAGAAACCATGCAAAATTTGTCAGCTAGGGAAGTAAACAAAAGTTTCATTTAAGTAATGAATAAGACAACCAACTCCAACAATAGGCCACTGTAACTTCTACATATGGATCTTTTTAGGCCTATACCCACTGTCAACCTTGGAAGAAAGAAGTACACTTTAGTTATAGTGGATGACCACAGTAAATTTATATGGGTATTCTTTCTGATATCTAAGGATGAAACCAACTCCAATTTAGTCAGATTCTATAAGCTAGTCAAGAATAAGAAAGGCAAAAAAATCAAGGCTATAAAAGTGATCATGGTAGAGATTTTAATTTTTTTAGGTGAACTAGTTTTGTGAAGATAATAGAATACATCACAACTTTTTTGCACCATGGACTCCATTACAGAATGGTGTAGTGGAAAGGAAGGACAAAACTTTAATAGAAGTAAGAAAAACACTTCTGGCAATTACGAGGATGCCGAAACATTTTTGGGCTGAAGCTATTAACACTGCCTGATATACTCAAAATTGATCTCTTATTCATTCTACACTTAATAAGACACCCTATGAACTCTAGAAGGGAAGGAAACCCAATCTTGGTTACCTGTACATCTTCAGTTATACCTACTACATCTTCAAGAACAATAAAAACTATCTGACTAAGTTCCAACCTAAGTCAGACAAATGTATCTTTCTTGACTATTTTGATATTAGTAAAACTTATCGTGTATTTAATAAAAGCTTGTTAACTATTAAAGTTTTTATTCATATAATATTTGATGAAACTAACAATCTAGAACCAAGTAAAGCTGTTATATTTGATAAGTATATAGAATAGGTAGGCATTACGATCAACCACCATGCAATCTTAGAGTTAGAATTAAAAAGTGCTGAGCAGATGGGCCCTACGATCCTCAACCCAACTATCGTAGAGTCAAACGAAGAAATCGTATAGCCAATAGTTTCAGATATGGGTACTCTATAAATTAAAGATATATGAACTTCAGTACTTGCAGAACCAAATATAGAAGTATTCAGATAAAAAGGCACGAGGATAGATGTTTTGTAATATTTTGAATCTTTATAAGGCTTATAAATGTGATCGTATATGATTAAAGGTTAACTGTATAACCTAAACTGTGTGTTATGGAGTTTAATGTGTGTATTGTACAAGTATATAAATTATATGTAGAACAAAAATAGGAAACCATTATTTATCTATACGGTATGATGTATTATACCCAATTATTTATACTCAGTACAATACGAGGATATCACTATTCATACATATAGTATAAAACCTAGCATTTATACCGAATTATTCATACATGCAATATAACGTATTATACCTACGTATTTATACACGGTATAAATACAAAATTATTATTCACAAATATGAAAAGTCAACATTGAAAATAAAGTCAATAATTGCAACTTCGCAATTTAAGTGGAGCAAAACCATTTTTGGCTAGAACAAGTGGGAGTGGGCGGATTTGAAGAGCATAAGGCCACTTGGGCATTTGCAAAACTTAAGCACATGAAGTTGTCATGTAGTATTTTGCTTCTTTTAAAGTGTTGTCCAATTTTGTGTGGTGAGATGTGGCTTGTGGTGAACCATGAGTTTCTATGTGAGGCTTTTAATCATGAATTAACCAATAAGCTGAAGGTTACTTACAACTAAGTAAGTTTTATAAACATGTAAGTAAGATTAGTAATAAAGTAAACAAAGCTAATTTAAGGTTAGTTAAGGTTAACTTAGCAAGTATGTTGGTGAAGCTTGGTGATTCACCATGGTGATTAGCCATGTGTGGGGAAGCTTGGTGACTCACCATGGTGACTAGCCATGTGTGTGTGGGGGGGGGGGGTAGGGGGTTGGCCATTTGAGGTGCCACATAGCCCCTAGACATTTGGTTGGTTTGTGTTGATTGAGCAAAGCTTAGGGGTTAAGTCTTGGATGCTTATATAGCAAGTCTTCCTTTATTATTACTTACCAATTTCTTAAGAGCAAAAGCAACAAAAGCTAAAGAGTGAGAATCATAATAGGTTAATTGATAGTAGAGAGAATGGAAGGAAAGTTAGAGTTTGTACGATCGAAGTTTGGAAAACTAGCACATTCAAAGGTAACTTGAAATTGTTTATATTACATATTTCATTTCGTTCATCAATTCTTATGTTAGAACTTATGAACTTATGTATATTTAGGCTTATGATTATGTATGTTGGTGTTAGTATGTCATAATTCATGAAAAGTAGCTAAATAACCAACGAGGTAACTGTTGTTTCCCAGATGCATTAAGAGATCCAGAAGGAGGGTTGAATAGATCGTTTTTTATTTTTTTTCCTTTTAAATAAGGATTACCATATTATAAATTAAGTAAGTTAATTTATTTAAGCATATAAGAATATTAGTTTGAAAAATCCCTTTAAAGATTTAAAGAATTTCTCAATTCTGAATTTAGTTTACTTGTGGAATAAAGTGACAGTAGATATAAAACAATGCAGAAAGTAAAGTTCACAAATTTTAAGTGGTTTGAAGCACAAAGCTCTCATAGTCCACTATTCTACTTCTTGTGTAGGGAATCCACTAAGGAAAAGGGTGATCATTAAGATCAGTTCACACATAACTATTATAATCAGCTGAATCACTAAGATTCATTCAAGTCACTAAGACTTGGTATATGTCACTTAGACTAATTCATAAAGAACTCTTTAAGTCATTTAGACTTGGTTACAAATAGGTCACTAAGACCTAAGAATCAAAAAGAGAGTAAGTGATTTGATGTGATGCAAAGTCGCTTTAAGTTCGATGTAGAATGACTTAGCAATAGAACAACTTGTTCCTGATCATAGAGTAGAGTTCTAAAATATTGAGTAGTAATTCGGTTTATAATTCATTTCTTATGTTTTTAGATTGAGTCTTCGTGTCCTTTTATAGAGGACCTCAAGATTTTCCCCTTGATAAGTAGTAGTTGCTCATTTAATGCTCTGATCTTAGAGGATCTGTGATTTCGACATTTAGGGAGTGTGTCAGTTGTCTTTCAGCCATGATGTCACATTATTCTACTAAAGTAGCAACCATGTGACTGATGTCACTTGGTCAAACTAGTTGGTAGATACAACCTGATTTGACCTTCATTTTGAACTTAATATGATCAATAAACATCTTGAAGTCTTCACCCTTCAGATCTTTCCATTGTTAGTCCATTGTCAGACCTATCATACTCTATGATTTTCCTAATCGTAGAGTTCCACGACGATCGTAGAGTATTTAGCTTAGCTGACTCTACGATTTACGAGCTCTACGATCTACTCAACGATCTGCAGGCTCTACGATATTCATTCTGCCTTGCGATCTTAGAGCGAACTCTGCGATCATCTTGCCTTATAAACTCTGAGTAGACTCTACGAACTTGACTTGTTTTATGTGTTAGAGTTTATGCCCTAGAGGCTAATTATTTGATGTAATTGCTTAACATTTTTTGATATTATATTTGATTGAATAAATGGATTATTTTATTATGATTTCATTTACTGCGTTATATAAATGTTAACATAATAAAAGCCCTTAGAATAATGATACGAATTATATAGTTTTAAGTATGTGACTTGAACATGAGATTATATAATTATAATTAGTATCATTGCTCTTAAATGTCCCTAGTCGAGTATCATTGTTAATGGGACAACAATGATGCATTGAGACTAGTATGTGGATTGACTGATGGCCAAATCTCATTGGTCATAAATATACGAGATATTTGAGTCAATGCATAGGTACATGTTAGAGAACAATGTACTGGACTGACCCACCATGAGAATTCTACATGGAGCATTATGCAAAGTGTCATAAGAAATTCTTATAGTGACAATGATGTAATGATCCTCCGACCTGAAGTCATTATATTATTACACGAGAATTTGTGTACTTTGATATCATCAAATGTCACCTTTAATAGGGTGGACAATAAAGGTGATTATTGGGTACATCATGAATCGTGTGAGGAATATGAGTGATCTAGATGGAATTTAACCCTCCTATATATTAGGGGTGATATCCATAGGCCTCTTGATTGAGTAGGAGTATGAAATGCATGGCCATGCTCAAATATTGATTTGTTTCATATAGTCTACTCATTGATCAAGAAAACTCAGATTAAATTATGAAGAGTATGACACATTCCATGCCTCGAGTTTAATCTAGGATATAAGGTTAAAAGGATTAAATTACATTGAAACATTGGTCACGAAAAGGTTGTATCGAATCACCGATCTTATTATTATTTGGGTAACAGTGATGCATTACTAGATGCCGCTCACTGTTTATAATTTTATAATATGATTTTAAAATTATTGCCAACATAATAATAACCTATAGGGTCACACACTTAGAACGTAATTAAAAAGGAATTAATTTAAATTGTAAGTATTTTAAATATGTCAATATGATTGATAGTATTTAAAAATTACGAATTTAAATTAATAGGATAATTTGTATATATGTATATTAATTAAGTAAGACTTAATTAAAATATAATATATATAAATTCAGATTTTATTTTTCTATTTATTTTAGGTTTTAGTTAATTCCTATTAACTACTATATATATGATATATCAGTAGTCTAAAAGTCACGTAAGGAAAAACTAAAACCCTAGCCGCTTTCAGAAAGAGGCTAGAGAGAAAAATAATTGGGAAATCCTGATCTTAATGGCTAGTACCGCGGTTCCTTTTGCTGCAGATCGTTGGACGATTCGCGGAGCGTTCGTGTGGATACCGTAGAGACGCAGTCGCTGGATTGCGTTGAAGATTCAAAGCTGTTCCAGAATTCAATCGTCTCCTGTCCATCTCAGATAATCGGTAAAATAATCTAAACCTCTGATTAATCTGTTTTCGCTTGGATCCTGTTTTAGGGTTTCGGAAAAAAAAAATTAAATTCCGCTGCTTTCACTGTGTCGAAACTTTAACATTATGATCTTAGAGCTGACTTTGCGATCATTCTTTCATCTGTAGTCTATAACTTCCTATAGTCTATACATTTAGTTCATTCCTTAGATCAACCTAACAAGTTTGATCTTCTACTCTTAAGTCATTGTACATCAATTTCACATTTAAGGACTTCACAAAAAGCTACTGGTTACAAGTATGCATTATCAAATCAAATATGCATTTGTCCTAACAATCCCCCTATTACTCACATACGTCATCAAATCAAATGTTCAAATGTGCATTTGTACTAACAATCTCCCCTCTATTTGATGATGACAAAACTAGTGATTTCAAGCATTCATCAATTCTAAGATGCATAATACTTTGAATTGAAACATGATTTATATATACAGTGAACAAGTATAATTCTAGAGGAAAAAAAATGAATTTATTGATTGAATAAAAGAATTTTACAAAGAAAATTTTACACTCTCCCCCTTTTTAACAAGGAAAATTTACAACATATTTACCTCTTTCATTTATTTACCTTCTCCCCCTTCTGCTCCTTAGCGGATCCCTTTTTTCAGCTTTTCGTTGTCTTGAATAGTTTTCTCTTGCTTCAGTGTCTCTTCTTTGAAGATTTTCAATTGAGTGTCTGGGACCGAGATCAAGCATGTAGAAGTGTTCTTCTTCTTCCCCTTCAATATGAACTCCTGGAGACAATCTATTCAGGAGCATTGGGTCATTTGGGGGGTCAGAATCTTGTAGGAGTTACTCCACTTAACGATTCTGCCCGTGGCCAGGATTGTCCATGGCCCAAAGGATTAGATTGAGGAGGTGGAGATTGAATTGATGATTGCCCCTTGTTGATTCCTCTCCCCTTTTTTGTCAGCATCTCGGTTGTTCCGTATAACATTTACATCCTTCGAGATTTTTTAAACAATACCTATAATTTCTTGCATTTGCTTGCTTTGGGAGCCAATATCTCCTCTAGTTTCTCGATGTTCGACATCCTCTTCTATTTGTTGTTAATGAACAATAGTCAATAGCAGTGTCTATGCGTTCCATTGAAGTGGCTACTAAGTTTTTAAATTCCATCAATGATTCACTTAAGAAGTTAACTTTACTGGAGAACAGCTTGATGTTGACCTCCAGTATGATTCCACGGCTCTCCTGCTCGAATCCATCTCTCGAATTTCTTAATTTCAATGAAATAATTCTTCACCCCCCTTTTTTCCTCTTGATCTGAATAAGAATTCTTGTTCTTATTAGTAAGAGTTAAGAGTTTGTTCGAGAAGAAGAAGTGGATTGGATTGGCATGAAAGAAGGGTTGAAAATTTGGAATCAATTTTTTTTTGTGAGGAAAGGCAGACGTGTAACCCGTTTCCATAACACGTGGTATTTATTATTAGAACAATATTAAACGGACTACAACTAAATACTACTCCAAAAATTACATACATTTCAACCATTAAAAAATGGTACTTGGCATAGATTTCCGTGTAAGACCCTATCTTTCAACAGTTAAGATCAAAATATTGTATTTGGTGTTGTACACTTATACTTATTATTATTTTTATTTTTCTTAAACTTTTTTTTATATAAAAATATTGAAATGACATGTTTCTAGTGTGTTTGAAAAGGACAACGCCAACTTCACACTAATTAGCTATTATATTGGCCTGCGAATTTATTTATTTTGATATAATATTTATGTCTTCTAAATGTTACATGATTTTTTAAGAAACAATGTGTTGTGCTAGTTTATATGTAAAACTTTTTGCTTATATACTTTCTTACTCTTTATGCTTTTTTTTTAAAATGATGTTGGGCGCTCTAATTATTTTTGTGTTTTATTTTAATATATTAGAATTTTCTACGTGTTAAACGATTTTTAAAACATAATGTTCTATTTTTTTAAACAAAAAAATTATAAATCTTTATGGTGAAATTTAAAGATTCAGATTATTAACATTATCGCATAATTGTTATCTTTATAAATATACATTTATAGAGATAAATTGCATATAAAATTTCCTTGTCCGCTCTTACAAAATAAAGCACTCAAATATGTTAAAACTTCTTTCACTATATAATATAAAAAAATAAATTAATAAAACATAGCAAAACTATCTAATAGATGTTTTCCTTTTTATCTTTATCTTTATCTTATGTAGAGTCCAAAATAATAAATAGAACATTCTTAAAAATGTCAATAAATAAATTTCATTTAGACCTATATATCCTAAGATCGATTAATATTTCCACTAATTGAAAAAAAGTCAAAAAGAAAAATCTAATCCTAATCGATTTAGTCTTTCTTCCTCCAAAGTATAGTCCACATTTAAAAAAAAAATTCCAATGCAAAACACAAGTAAAATAATAAATAAATACTCATTTAACTATTTTTGGTGGCATTCAATCCAATACCCAATACTTTTCTTCATCCCAATAGTAGTAATTTTTTTTCCTCATCAGTATTTTTTTTATATTTTCACATGAAAATCGTCGTTATAGGTCTATAACAACGCTTTTCATGTGAAAATATCAATTTTCTATGTAAACAATTATAAGTTCGGATTTTATTAATGAAATTAAGTAATTGTATGTTCTACATATTCACCATCTTTGATCATTGTTTAAATAAGGTTAATTTGATATAAGTTTAATACTCGAAAAATGTTAGTGTTACCTCCCCGTGGGATCGACATTTTATTTAACATTATACTATCTTTGCAATATTAAGCTTAATTGAGATAATCTTAATTTAAACAGTTAATATTATTAAATTTTGCAGGTACTTTTGATTTTGTATGCAACCTTTTCAAGATTCAAATTTAGTACCTTTCGATCCTGAAATTGAAAGAACTTTACAGATACTGCAAAGGGAAAAAGCTCGAGTTATACACAATCAAAATATTATGTCAGAAGAAGAATAAAATCTTTGCCAGAATATGCTATGCTGCAAGTCACAGATGTTCATTCGAGCATAATTAGGCCACTTGTTATAGTTAACAGCTTTGAGATCAAGCCGGGCACTATCCAAATGATTTAGGATCATGTGCAATTCGGTGGAATGCCAAATGATGACCCAAACGATTATTTGATAAACTTTCTAGAAATTCGTGACACCTTCAGATATCAAGAAGTTACCGAAGATGCAATTAAACTTCTACTGTTCCCTTTCACTCTTTTGGGATAATGCGAAAAGTTGGTTGCACTATCTTTCAGAGGGCTCCATTACTACCTGGGCTGACTTAGCTCAGAAATTCTTGGTGAAGTTCTTTCTGCTAGCAAAAATAGCAAGATCAAGAAATGACATCACATCATTCTCATAACAAGGCTTTGAATCTCTTTATCAAATGTGGGAACGATTTAAGGATCTACTCAGAAAATGTCCACATCATGGCGTACCCATATGGCTGTAGGTTCAAACATTTTATAATGGGTTGTTTATTCAACCCGAACGAGTATAGGTGCCACAGCTGGCAGAGCATTAATGGGGAAAAATTATGATATCGCTTCTGAGTTACTGGAATCCATGACAGTTAACAATTACCAGTGGCCTTCTAAAAGGAAAACTCAAAGAAAGGTGGCTGGCATGCATGAGTTGGATGCAGTTACAACTTTAACTGCACAAGTGGTTGTACTTGCAAGGAAGATTGACAATTTTGGAGTGAAATCTATACAGAGTGTAGTAGTAGCTTATAACATTTGTTCTGGGGATCACCTGAGTGATCAATGTGCGTTAAGAGCAAAATTAGTTTAGTATGTCAACAATTATAATCGACAGTAGAACAACAATGTTCCCACACATTATCAACCGGGCTTGAGAAATCATCCAAATTTCTCATGGAGCAATAATAACAACCAAGGCCAATCTTCAGCTCCAAGACAGCCATATCCTCTAGGTTTTCCAAATTACAATCAACATTAACAAGTCCCTCAACAAGTTTCATCTCAAAAGGAGAAGAAGTCTAACTTGGAAGACATGCTCTCCCGATATATTTCACAAAACGAGACAAGAATAAATAGCCAAGAAGCTTCAATTCGGAAGTTAGAAAATCAAGTAGGGCAGCTTACAAATGCTATCAATAATCATCCACAAGGGACTCTGCCAAGTGATACTGAAGTCAATCCTAAAAGGGAAGGCAAGGAGCAGTGTAACGCAGTTACACTTCGTAGTGGTAAAGAGTCTCCTAAGACTACTGAAAGAACCACTACAGTGTTACAAACTGCCAATGAAGAAGACATTGTTGTTGAAAAAGATAACAAGAGTGAGGACCTAGAAATTGAAGTGGAGGAAGTCAAAGTGCCAGATACGAATGCCAATAAGACTATTCCTAAAGTATAGCCTGTGCTATTTCCTCAACGAATGCAGAAACATAAACTGGAAAAACAGTTTTGTAAGTTCTTGGAAGTTTTGAAAAGGCTTCACATAAACATTCCATTTGCCAAAGCTCTGGAGCAGATGCCGAGCTATATGAAGTTTATGAAAGACATTCTGTCCAAGAAAAGGAAGTTTGGCAATTTTGAGACGATTGTACTTACTGAAAAGTGTAGCGTAATCCTTTGGAAAAAGCTTCCTCCAAAGCTTAAGGACCCTAGAAGTTTTACTATACCATGCTCCATCGAAAGTCAATTCAATGGGAAAGCTTTATGTGATCTGGGTGCAAGCATAAATTTGATGCCCTTATCAATCTACAAGAAGCTCAGGTTGAAAGAAGCAAAGGTCAACAGTGTCACTCTGCAGCTAGTAGACAGGTCGCTAACATACCCTAAAGGAATAGTGGAAGATGTATTGGTAAAAGTTGATAAGTTCATCTTCCCCACCGACTTTATAGTCCTTGACTTCGAGCAGGATCGGGACATACTTATTATCTTAGGGCGTCCATTTCTAGCCATCGGGAGAACTATCATAGATGTCTAAAAAGGAGAGCTGACAATGCGTGTCCAGGACCAAGAAATGATATTCAAAGTTTTTAAAGAAATAAAGCTTCCAAGCAAATTTGAAGAATGTATACAAGTTGAAATTGTTGAGGATAAGGGGAAGAAAAAGATAAGCCAGAAATCGGGCATGAAAGGATGTTTTCTGTGGAGGGTGAAGGAGGAACGCCATATCAAAGATAGGAAACTTAAAGGGAAGGATAAACAAAGGTGGCTTCCAAGGCGTCTCGTCAAACCAACTTTAGATCCAGGATAAAGGTCAAAGAGTAGTCAAGCTCAAGACTCTAAACAAAGCGCTTAATGGGAGCCAACCCATTATTATTACGATTTTGGTATTGTATCATTATTATTACAATTTTAGTACTACATTATTATTATTACTATTTTAGTACTATATTATTATTATTACTATTTTAGTATTATATTATCATTATTACTATTTTGGTATTATATATTGTTTTCAATTTGTTTTTGTTATTTTTATGCTTATTTAATCTATAATTATTTAGTATTACATTTGAATTATATATAGTTATACAGTTTGAATGCACATTTATATGATTTTTGATCAAAATTATGATTAACTTTTGATTTTTGATAAAAATTAGTGAATTACTTTCAGGTACTTTATAAAATATGCATTAAAGAGGATTTTATTGCAGCTAAAAGGGAAGCCTAGTAGCAGTTTAGACCGCCGAGGTGCTCCCCTAGTACCACTGCAGCGGTGGTCTCAAAACTTTAATTTTTTTTTCAAGCAGTCGCCTTGACCGCCGCAGCGATCAAAGCCAATGCCACAGCGGTTGGTCAAATTTTGGAAAAATAAAAAACCCCTGGTTGGGGTTTTATGTCATAACACTTAAATTCCTATCTGTTTCCTAACCCTACTACAACTTCTAATACACCCAAAAAATCATCTTCATCCTCCGATTCCTATAGAAAATCAAGTTTCTTTCAAGTAACAAAGCTATATTTCGAATTTAAGCAAGAAATGTCCACTACATTCTCTTTCCTACACGGTTTGTGCCCAATTTCTTTTGGGATTATTCTTCACTCACAAGTTTAGGTAAGTTTGAATTTGCCAATTTTTTAAGGTTGTTGAGTAGATGTAGGTGATTGGAGATTGAGTTTTGAGTGAATATTATATTTCTAGTGAGTAATTAATTTCTAATTGGGAGTATGTTCTAAAGTGATGTTATTGTTGGTTAAAAATGAAATTTGATCCTATTATATGGCACTTGTTTGAATTCTAGATTGTGGGTGGTTTCTTTGTAGTAGAAGATACCCTCCAAGGGTGGCTGAAAATCAAGTTTTGGGGAACTACATTCATAGTTGGTTTTGAAAACGCACACAAAGTGTTTGTGAAATTGACTGAAAGAGCAGTTTTGGTCTAGCTTGAGCTCTTGTTGAGTGTAGGCTTGTGCATTGGTCTAGTAAGGTTGTTGTGCCATAATGGGTCCTAAAAGGCAGCGTGGTCAGAGCTTTAGAACAGCCCCAACATATGATAAAAAATGATTTGTAAGCAAAAAGGTAGTGGATCGCTGCGACGAAGTTATGGCTGAGAAGACCATGTGACGCCCTCAAATTCGGATTCCTCAAATCTCAGGTTTAGTGCCAACGATACTAATCTACCATTTAATCACAACCATTCATTCGTAAATAAACACAACTTAATTTACAATATTATATGACTATCCCAGGTTTACAGACCTTTATACATTACAAAAATATTAACTTTACATTACATATTACAAAAGTTCTATATTCAACAACTACTACTTCCTCGCTTTCCCTTTCCTTTATCAGTTCCTGACCCTTTAGCCTGTTCAGACTTAGTTGAAATATCACATTAAAGCAAGAATGAACATAAACTAGTTCAGCAAGTGTATAAACAAGAAATGACATGATATCTCAGAAATAATGAAAGGAAACTTTTACAATAAAGTTGAACTGTTTAACAATTCTGTGAGGGCCTTGAAAATATGACATAAACTTTTGCATAATTGATTTGAAACATTAACTTTTTTGGCTGTACTATCACAAGACCAAGAAATCGTTAAGAACAATACCAATCGTAAAGACCAATACTGCCCAGTTCAGTTATAAAAGTGCATTTCATTTCAGATGTGTACTCTAGGTGATTAGTCTATCGTACCTTATATTGTGCACAGCATAAACATCTAACAACGCAACCACGCCATGGGATTTATATCCCTCTTTACCTTTATCCCCTTTTATATCAGGGATGTTCTGTTACAACATTTCCATAGATTTCGCAACACAACAATATGGATTAGAGAACATAACAATGAATATCTTAATTCAAAATGAACCATCACATATGTCTAGCCAGATCAAGATTGGCATCGACCTTTCTCAAAACAGTTCAGCAATGAATGAACTTAAAATGATTTACAGGAATACATAACATATATAACTGTCCAAGGAACTACAAAAGAGAGTTCGAATATAACAATTGCCTTTGTGCTCATTTACTTTTACCGTTAATATCTTATCCCATTTATAACCTACATAACCACGATGTTGGTCCATGGATTAGTTATATACTTTTACATATTTTACCTTAACATACAATTTACCATTTACCTTTACAGATATCCTAACACAGAACACGTTGCTTATTTATACCTTAATACCTATCGCATTGATCATTTTTATCAATTTATAGTTTACAATACATATCTCTATCATATAAGATCAAAACACTTCATTTTGGTTCAAAATAAATTTTTTTTAAAATCAAGACACTTCGCCCCGGTGCCATCTGACATCTCCCCCAGTAGATTTCTCTCAGTTGCACTTAGCCCTGGCGCAGTGTTTAGTTCAAAACATCCCGCCTTAGTGCAGTACTACAGAATTAATTTTTAAGGAAAAAATTTCATTCCAATTTTTATGTTATTTTTGGCCCCTTTTTGCAAAACTTAATTCCAACACATGATTTAATATACATAACACATATATGACTTACCCAAATCTTTAAAAATCAATTAAGTTTTTAAATGACGTTATTTTTCCAAAAACTCCATTTTAGGTGCCGGCGAACGTTTTTAAACGCTTAAAATTCATTTTTATCGCCATAAACACCAAATGACCACCAAATCGACACGAACTCGTGTATTTACATAAAACGTAGTCATTCGACTTCTTTTTACCATTAATTACACAAAATAACTGATAAGTTGATTTTATTCCCATTTATTAGGTATTTTTATACTTAATTATTTGTGAGTTTTTAGGTATTTTTAGCATTTTAGGTGTTTTTAGCATTTTAGGTGTTTTATTTATTATTATGTATTTTTATTATTTTTATTTATTTTTAATTAATTTATATTTCATTTTGTAGGAAAATGAAAGTCTAGTGACAAAAGTGTAATTTCAGCACAAGGAATGGCAAATGTGTAATTAAGCTGAAGTTGGCGACTGGTGGAATTTTTGTAAATTAACCATCCGGACAGCCGCACAATGCGCGGTAGGTAATCGCAAACTACTGTTTCTGAATGGCGTCGTTTAGAGCTTCAAGGGCGGCACGCACAATGCGCGCGGTGAGAGAAGCTGACCAGGTCAAAACTGGCGAGCGGAGGGCGTGTTTGGCTTGCGCGAAAATTGACCAGATCAGGATTATTCGAGATTTTGAGCTTTAATTTAATTTCAAATTGGATTTCATTTCCACTAATGCTTAGGATTATTATTGTACTTCTATAAATACATAACATTATATTATAGCAGATTTTTAGCAGATTATTAGATACAATTAAGAGCTCTCTCTCTCTCTCTCTCTCTCTCTCAGGTGTATCATATCTCTCTCAATTCTCTTGCATATTATTATTATTATTATGTTTGTGTAATTTTTCTTGTTCAGTTCTAGGGGATTTCAAAGTCTAATTACAAATAATGGATAAATTAATTCAGT